>CM077216.1:12279129-12879129 GCA_039654625.1 Rhinogobio ventralis | reverse complement strand
TACTTCTTTTCTCGAATCCTTTTCTCCTACTATATAGTAGAGAAGTATATGATTTCGGATGCAGCCAATGATTCATTCAGGAATAAAACAAGTGACTGTCTGTGTGACACCGTGTCCTAACTACACGCGACACAATAAAATTCCAGCGACAAGCAACTTGTCTGTCCACACCAGACGCGACGTGACTACGAGATGGGACAAATCAATCAAAAAGCACTCGCAAGAAAGGGGATAAGTACATAATAAAATTCACAAATATTACACCATTTAAACATTACTAAAAGTACATACTGAGTTACTAAAACAATTAAAACTTTGTCATATAATATACTTGTTTGTTCACAGTTTAAATGTTTAATTTCAAGGTCTGAGGTGAATTATCCATTGTTGTTTTTAGTACGACTATGTTACAAAGCTGGGAGCACTAAATGATATTCAAAGTCACATTACATGCTTTTAACATTAAATAAAGCACATAAACACTACCTGAGATTATCATTGCCATGTTTTGTGTTTCAGCCGCGACGTCGCAGAAATAGAAACTGTTTCTAAAATAGAATCATTGCGTGTCGCCGTTGCGGCTGGTTAGGACAAAAACTCTAATTAACATGGAAAAGATACCTTTTATTACATGCGCATGCTCCAAGTATTACAGTACAGAAGGGTCGGAGACAAGAAGTACAGGTTAGTGAAGTTTATTGAACAATCCAGTAGTGCAAATGGAAGTGAAGGTGAGTGGTGCAGAAGTTCGTGGGAGTTCGGTGATGAGATCCTGAATGACACAGTCTGTATACTTGCAGGTGGTGATCGCTGGAGCCAGGTTTGGAACGTAGAAGACAGTGAAGACACACACACACACGACGCTGGAACACGATGGAGACTTGGAGGTAACACTGGATGAAGGTAAGTATCATATGGGAAGTCCTTGAAGTAAGCATAGAGGTAAGTACCTTATAGGAACGAGACTGGACAGTGACTGAGAGTGTGTGAGTGTCTTTTGTACTGTGGGTGATTGCTGTGATGATGAACTGCAGGTGTGCGTGATAAGTACTCAGGGGAAGGCTTGCGCTGTGATAGTGTGACGTGGGAGCCTGGCGTGTCTGTAACATAACCCCCTCCTCCACGGCCCGCTCCTGAGGGCCGAGGACCCCGACGCCGTGGTGGCCGACCTCTACTTCTAGGTGCAGGTCTGTTAGGATGAGAGGCATGGAAGATTTCAAGCAGGTTCAGGTCGAGAATGTCGTTTCTAGGTACCCATGAGCATTCCTCGGGGCCGTAGCCTTCCCAGTCCATTAGATATTCTAGGAGACCACCACGGCGCCTGGAGTCCAAGATGTCATTCACTTGGTATGCGGTACCGTCTTCCACGATGAGTGGGAGGGGGGCTTCTTTGGCTACGTCAGGCTCTGTGGGAATAGAAATAGAGGGAAAGTGAGGCTTCAACAGGGAAACATGGAACGTGGAATGAATTCTGTATTGTGGAGGGAATTGGAGTTGATACGTGACTGGGTTGATCTGCTTCACAATGGAAAAGGGGCCAATGAACCTGGGACTGCGCTTCCTGCATTGCAGACGCAACCTGATGTCCCTGGTGGACAGCCAGTCCTTCTGACCAGGTTGGAATGTGGGAGCGCTGGAGTGACGAAGGTCGGCTGTCATCTTGCGTCTGCGCAGGGCCCGTTGAAGCTGGTGATGTGCGGAGTCCCAGACCCTCTCGCTCTCCTGGAACCAGTAGTCGATAGCTGGAACATCCGACGGTTCCCTGGACCAGGAGAACAATGGGGGTTGGTAATCAAGTACGCACTGGAATGGAGTAAGACCGGTGGTTGGCTGGCGTAGGGAGTTCTGTGCATACTCAGCCCAACCCAGGAACTGGTTCCAGGAGTCCTGGTGGCCGTGACAGAAGGTACGGAGGAAGCGACTGATCTCCTGAATCTTCCTCTCCGTCTTACACACCTAGGAGCGAGAAGAATGCTTTCCATACCCGGGAGATGAATTGAGGTCCTCTGTCTGAAACAATATCCTCGGGGATTCCCTAGTATCTGAAAATCATATTAAACTTGAGTTCGGCAGTTTCCATGACAGTGGGCAGTCCTTTCAACGGAATCAGACGACATGACTTGGAAAATCTATCAATAACCACTAAAATACAGGTACAGCCCCTTGACATGGGTAGATCTGTGATAAAATCTACTCCTAGGTGTGAAGGTTGGGAACGGGCAGAGGATGTAGTTTGCCGGAGGGAAGATGTCGAGGGCTCTTGGAGATGTGGGGCCACCAGAAGCGCTCCTTCAGCAGCGAGAGGGTTTCATTGACCCCTGGGTGGCCAGTGTCCAAAGACGTGTGGGACGTGTGGATGAGGGGAGTGCGCCGTGTCCGTGAGATGTATTGCAATGGTGGGCAACCCGGCGGAGTGTTGGTGGAGACATTGGAGGAGGGCAATGTTTCCTCAGACCAGGTGATGGGACTCACAAACAGCTTTTCTGGAAGAATGGGCTCGGATTTCTTGGAATTCTCTTCAGGGTTATAGAGACGGGAAAGGGCGTCCGCCTTCACATTCTTAGGTCCTGGACGATAGGAAATGGTTGTGGCAAGCAGCGAGGCGAGGGACCGTGAGAGAGGACCGGTGGCGAGTGATAATGAGCTCCAGCTGCACGCCACACCGGTCTCGTCTCACGGAGGAGTGACGGGAGCATAAAAGGAGCGACGACAGTGCAAGACGAGAGAGGACCAGGCCTGGAATCTACGTTGTGTTTTGTTTATGTTTGGTTTTGTATGTAGGCGTCAGTCGTCCGTGAGGGGAGGAAGGAGGGACATGCTGTCGAAGATGGATGGAGGAAGACCGCGAGGGGCTGCCCGAGGCGGTGGTGCTGGAGCGAGTGAAGATCCGGTGGGACGGAGAGCTTGCTGCCGTGCCCCTGGGTCAAGGTGGGGTGGCTGCCGTCCGAGAGGGAGCGGAGAAGTCGCCGGCTGCCGTCCACCATTTAGGGGAGGAGCAGGGGGCGCGGGACTCGCTGCCGGCTCCCTCAGTAGGAGGAGCCACCGCCGGCCGCCAGGAGGCGGAGGAGAATCGAGCCGTCCACCAAGCATCCAGTGCCATCGCATGGCACCGCGAGGAAGAGCCTCTCGGCTGGCTGAGGACCGAGCGGCAGTGTGTCCGGGAACCGGACCAGAATTTTTTTATTTTTTTTATTTTCTCCTCTCTCCCCTCTTTCGTTCTGTCACTCCTCATGCTCCTGGCTCCGTTTCTCTCGCCTCTCTGTCCTTACCCCCTAGGTACCGCGGCCGGAGTAGGAGTAGAACGCAGTCTCGGGAGTGCCCCCCAGCCTGCGAAGGGCGTTGGGGGTATGTGGCAAGCAGCGAGGCGAGGGACCATGAGAGCGGGCCGGTGGCGAGTTATAATGAGCTCCAGCTGCGCGCCACAACGGTCTTGTCTCACGGAGGAGTGACGGGAGCATAAAAGGAGGAGCAACGACAGTGCAAGATGAGAGAGGACCAGGCCTGGAATCTATGTTGTGTTTTGTTTATGTTTGGTTTTGTATGTAGGCGGCAGTCGTCCGTGAGGGGCTGCCGCCGTTTTTTTATTTTGTTGGTTTATTTTATTTTATCGAGGTGCGCGTCATTAGTACTCAGGGGAAGGTGTGCGCTGTGATAGTGTGATGTGGGAGCCTGGCGTGTCTGTGACACCAAGTAGTTAGGACACTTGTGTGAGTGAGTCATTGAATAATTTGCTCAACTGATTCGTTCCAGACAATGATTCATTTGGGAACTTAACATGTAAAGGTGGGTCAATGAATCATTCACTCAGCTGATTCGTGCAAAATTCGAGAATGAAATAATGACTATCTTAATGATTCACTTAAATAATTTATTATAATCATAAAATAATTTATTATATTTTTTATAATCATTTATTTACTCAAATGACTCGTTCAAAACACAGATTAATTCAGGAACAAAACATGATGGTTACGCATGACGGTTTCTTTTGCTTTGTTTACAACTTTTAGACAAAAAAATAGACAAAGTAACTGCAATATTTTAACTTATATGTGTAAATTCTTGTTTACTCACATCACTGGGCAAATCAGTATGAATTTAACATTAAACAAATTAAAACGATATCTGGTCACGGTTATGCAAGTACAGTGGCCAATACAGTTGCTTTAGATGCTTGGTATTGAGCACAGATGCCGTAACCTATCTCTTTCAATCCCTGATATTACCTTCCTCAACATTTCCATAATTCTACAGTATTAGACTGCAGGTAGGAAATTGAGCCGGATGGGCAGTCCATCAGAGACTACAACTGAACTGTCATGTCTTGTATACAGTACATGAGTGAGCAGGTATATTTGCATACAAATCAGTATATTTTTTTCTTGGTGCTTTACTTTTGGCTAAAGGGAGTGAATCGGTCTCATCTCCTGTTGTCTTAAACTGTTAACAACAATGCAGCTAACAAAAGACCCCATAAAATTGTTGTGCCAAATGTACACTGAAAATTTTTTTTACTGCTTGTTCAAATTGTTTACTTAAAATGAGCTAAAGCAACACAATTGCTATTTTGTCCTAACTTAATTTGATTGTGTTCAATCCACTTAAATATATGTCAAATTGAAGTTTACTTAATCTGTTTGTGTTGAGATTACATGAATGTTGCATTAACTGAAACTGGGCGGGGCTTGTTAGTTCCCAGCATGCTTTGCATATGGCTAAATCAAGAGAGAGTAAATGTTGTTATTTTATATGTAAAAGTGTTATTTTATGTATTTTTGAGGAAAATGAGAAAGGGGGAGACTTGATTGTGTTTAATAGTGTTTATTATTTAATTATGTTGGAATTATTAGAACAATTTAAATTACAGTGAGATTACCATTGTGGAGAAGAGTGGAGCATTTGCTTAGGCTGTGGATTGATACAGCTAATGTCATAATGGCTTTGCTAAAAGAGCTTTGTAAAAATTATGTTTGTTTAACTCAGTTGATTCATGTGGGACTGATGTACACAGTTAAATCCAACACACTTTTTTTTTCAGTGTAGCTTTTGAATACTGCATTTTCACTAGATATTTTGCAGGTTTATAGCTGTTTTAAGGGTGTTTTAAGTGTTACCTTTTATACAGGGTATAAAAGATGGGATCCTTAAGATGGGAGCTCATTTGCAATATTCTGGAATAAGAAAAATGTATTAATTCTGTATGTGGTCTGAAAACACACATAATTATGAATATTTATTTAATGTTAAATAATTTTAATGTTAAGGATGATGATGATTTAAGGTTCGAAATTCATAACCCCATTATCATGAAATCCTGTAGGCCTGAAACTAAGGACAAGGAATTTGAATATTTATTATGTTGGATTTTAGGCCATCTGATCACACAGTCCAACTAATTCTGTAGAATTCAGGCAGATCTGAATAGAGAAGTCATGTTCAAGATCACAGATGATGGATCTTCAGAAAGCCATGAGCAAACATGACACCTCCTCTCTGTCTTCATACTGTAATCCACAAATTAAACCCTTAATCAGAGTGAGGATGACCCAAATCCCATTAACAGCCTTGAAAGCGGCTGCTGCTGAGCTTAATTAAAATAAAGTTTACTCAGATCTCTATGTAATTAGCAGCATCTGAATAAGATAACAGTATGTGATAGTATTATTTATTAAAGAGAATTGTATCCAGTAACAAATTATCTTTCATTTTTTATTTCTTTATTTTTTACAAGTTATTGTTTTGTTTCAAATTTAAAAATGTAAGACTCGAGTTAACTGTTGGGTTGTTGTGGGTACATGTTTTTCTATCCCTGCACACTGACTCGTGGGGACTCGTGTCACCGTGGGGACCTAAATTGAGGTCCCCATGAGGAAACAAGCTTATAATGCATACATAATTAGTTTTTTTTTAATGTAAAAATGCAAAAGGTTTTCTGTGATGGGTAGATAGAGTTAGTGTGTATGTGTGTGTGTGTGTGTTTTCTCCGACGTATAGGTGTTTTAGCTCTCTGGCGCCTCTTGCTGTTATATCATGAATGCCACACAAGGATTACAATATATATATGTGTTTCACATTTGTGTGTGTGTGTGTGTGCGTGTGTGTGTGTGTCTGTGCGTGTGTGTGTGTGTGTGTGTGTTAAAAACAAGTCTGTTTAACGGCAGGTTTCATTGTGTAACTGTATTATGTTTTCTTTTTCTGAGCAGTAACGATGGAAAAAAGTTCAGTAGATTTTTTTTCCTAGTAAATACAAAATCTCCCCTGAGCAATATACACAGAAATAAAAAGTAAAACCAGCCACAATCTCCTTGTGTAAATGTGCGAGTCAGTGTGTCAATCTGGATTGGCTCCTCTAGATGGCGTACAAATTCTTCACTAACAAAGTTCCCATGACAACGATAAACGCTGCTGATAGACGGGGTGGGATTGGGGGGTGTTCTTTTGGTCTGGCCATGACGTCATAAACAACACCGCTACTTTCCCAGCCGGTTCCGCGTGCAACACTCGAAAGAAGAGTTCCACCGTTTTTGTAAACCAAATGGAGTATCGTACTGAGGTAATTCCCTTTCTGTGTCTACTTTTTCTAGTTTTCTTTTATAAAATTGCTGCCTGTGTTAAGATATTGCAAGGGACTGTAAAATCTAAAACTGTCTTGCAGAGTGTAAGGTGCAAACGATTTGCTTAAAGGCATTTAGTGAAATTTAATTAATTAGTGAATTTAGCCTAATGCAAATAAACTGCATTTATTGCATGTCTACTCAGCACTGAAATTGAAAGGTTTCTAAAGTGTCAAAACTTATCCTTTTCAAAAATTGTTGCTATGAGAGAGTTTAAGTTTCTGACACATGTACCTTTACTTTTTTTACTTTTCTCTAAGACACACACACACACACTTCTCAATCCATGCGTGACTCTAGGTGGCAGAGGATCTCCAATATGACAGCTCTATGGCTAATATGAAACGTGACTTGAGATGCTCACTCGTGCATCGCTGGAGAAAAACAAACCTTCTAGGACTGACTGAGCCACCCTCGGCTCCCCAGCAAGTTCCATTACTCCTCATTTGGGATCATGAACCAAAGATCAGTGTCTGCAGCTCCTCCATCTCTGGTTGTGCTGGACCAATCCATTGAACAGCGGAGCAGCCAAATGAAGGTTAGCAAAGCTCCTCGTTTGATTGTAGCTTTAATGACCAAATTTAATGTCTGATAAGGGTGAACATCTTGATCGAGGAAGGATCCTGGAATATCTCGCACATTTCGGAGTGTAGATTTGGTTGGGAAGCCCCAGGGTTTCCGATATAATGGAGGTAGGTTCAGAGATGTGCCAACACCTCTGTCCCCATCACCAGCTTCACCAGCAACAGCAGCTTCAGCTGAAGAGGAAGACTGTCACCCATGCTCTCGAAGAACAGAAAAAAGTAAGTTCAGCATATTTTATTCACATTGTCGAAAAATTCATAGTTATATTTTGTTTTTGATGCAAAAACATCTCTGAAATCTCCTTTCCTATTTTGCTCACAAGGTGGATGTTTGTAAAAGCAGGTTATTTCTTTGAGACCAAACTCTATTTTCATTCACACATTTGTCTCATTCAAGAATGCTTGAAAATGGAAAAGCAACTTTTAAAATTAAGACATTTTAAAGGGATAAATTCTTATTTTACCCAATGTCATGACTTTTCCACTCTTTCTTCAGTAGAACATAAAAGTATTTCAATCGAAGTAAATGGGGTCCAAAACAAATTTTTTCAAAAAATCTTCATTTGTGATCCAGAAGAAGAAAAAACAACATGAGGGTGAGTAAATGATGACAGAATTGTGATTTTTGGGTGAACTATCCTTTTCATAAACAATTACAAATACAAGTACTTAGTAGTTTCCACATGAATGGTAATTTCTGAGCCTTTGTTCACTGAATATTCCAAAACACGTGTGCTTAGAATAAATTAAAGTGAATGTTCAAGCAGCACGTCATCCATATGGTCTTTAGAGCGTGGAGTGTTTCTATTGACACTGGTACCCCAGATGCCCATATTCGAACAGCTGGGGCACCATCCATGCTCGTGCTTTGAAGAAGCCACATTCCATGTTAACTGTCAAATACATTAGTTAATTTGCCATGATAAGTGAGGGTGATTAGATCTAATGATTTGCTGGGTGTTAGACAGACCTAGAGGCCCTCGTAGAAACTTAAACATCATAAAGAATCAGGCTCAAATCCCTCCTGATGTATGCCAGGCTAATTGTCTGGATGAACTAGGCTTATGATTAGCAGCATGTGTTACTTCAAAAATTATATATATATATATATATATATATATATATATATACACACACAGTCAAACCAAAAATTATTAAGACATCAGATATAATTTTTTACTAGTGGGTGCAGGGCACTATAGTTCATTTGTGTAAGTGAGGATAGCAAAATAAAGTAAACTAGAAGACATATTATACTCAAAGATTCTTCATACAGTGGAATTGATAAAAATTTGGGACCATAAATTATTCAGACACTTTGACCTGACCATGTTTTGCTTAAGTACTTTTTCTTTAATTGCTAATGTGACCTTTTACACCACAGACTGAACAAAATTAAGCATTGCTTGGTAATTGGTTGACCTAAATTGGTTTTATATAATTGTGTACTTAAATTTAACAGCTGACAGCTGATTGGTGGATTGTAATCCATTACATCTCTTTCTATCAAAGTTATCTGACATTATCAAGATAATTTTGTTCTGACACAGTTTAACTCAGAGTTCTTGTCATATTTTCTAAACTATAGCGAATAAACTGTGCTAATGTGAGAAAATGTTGAAGGTGTCTGAATATTTTTTCGGTTCAACATTTTGGTTTGACTGTATATATAAACTTTGTTGACAGTACTACCCTGATTTTATGTCCCCTAAAAATATCTAAATTAATTTTAATTCAGAAATTAAACTCATCATCATCATACAAGATAGTCATGTGTTTTGTGCATTTTTACTGTATTTATGAATAAATTATTAGATAGGACAAAAAAATTACCTTGAGACCATTTAATTAAGAATCATGAAAAATGTCTCAAACGTGATATTAAATATTTTAATATCTAATGCAATGAAATATTAATATTATTAAGCATAGCTTATATGTCAGAATACTTTTTTAGGGTCACTGCATACTGGCATGTTCTTATTCCTTGTAGAATGTTGAAACATTCAACTTCAGATTTCCCCTCCTTCTGGGGCCAATAAAGAACGAGTGTTTGCTCAGTTCACCTGCAGTGCAGCTGCACATTCATTATGACAATAAGGGTGTCATGGCTTGACAGTTCAACAAAGAACAGGTTGTTCTCAAACCCTTGGCATACCCCATTTTTCTGAATTAAAACAAGATGTTGATTTTATGTATGCAGGTCTTCTCCAGCAACCATTTATATCTGTGTGTGTGTGCGTGGTTTTCCAGCAGAATTTCCACTGAGGTCTGCAACATAAATCCAGATTAAATTGTTGAAGCCCTCTCAGTCACCCCCCTCTGAATGCTTTTCTTTCACGACTGAGCTGAGCTCGGCCTGTGGACTTGTGTGTTAATTCACTGTTAGCCCTGTCATCACCATTAACTGGTTCCACTGACACGGAATCTAATCACTTTATAGGGGCCGTGAGGAACGAAAGAATTGTCCAAAGTCCTCCTTCTCAATGAAGATGAGCTTGCCAGTAGACATTAGGCTCTACTGGCCTGACTGACTAGCAAAGCTAAAGTTCTTTTCGCTAAACTTTGCTGTGAGTGTGTTAGATGCACATGTGAGCTGTTCTGATTTAGCTTTATATTCCAGGCACTCGCCCAATCAGGTTACACTGGGGTGAAGATCAACATTTCTGGTTTGCTTTCATGTCTTTTGAGCTTTTCGGTGCACAATTTTTCAGTTGTTGGTTCACCTGTACTTAGAAACAGAGAACGTGATTCAGCGTATATGTTCATAATAAATTCTGACACATTTTCGCTATTAATCATTGAGTACTGAAGGTTGAAAAGTTTACAAGTAACCTTCTTGAACCATTAGCATTAGGCATAAGCCACTCTATGAATAATTACAGGAATTAAAATCTTATAATTATTTAATTGTAAGTTTGAAGGGTGTTTGACATAAAATACATAATTACAGCACAAAATGTACAGTATTATTTATACAACTGGTCCTCAAATTCGTTCGTACACCAATAGGTGGCGAAAAGTGACTGTCAAAATTTTATTCATTCATTCAATCGATTCGTTCAGAAACACTGATTCGTTCACTAACGAAACAAGTGTCAGTGAATTATTGAATCATTAAGTCAACTGATTGTTCAGAAACATTTAGGAACGAACCGACTGTAAGTGAGTCATTAGCTCATTCACTCTAATTCATTCAGACTGATTTAGTAACCAACTAAGGATTTTTGAATCATTGAATCATTCAGTCCACTGATTCATTAATTCTCATGTGGTGTTTGGGGCGGAGTTGACAGAGCAAGTAGCTGGCGATATTGCCTGAATTCTGAAATGTAAGTTACTTAACATTAACTTTGGTAAACTGTTGTAGCAACATAAAGTGTGCAGGACAGGTGCCATTTTAGAAATGTTGTCTTATACTCGGTTGCATTGAGATGAGTAAAAACAGCATTGCAATGCAAAGATGAATGTACTATTCAGTCCTAGTTTACTATTCAATCCATTGACATGTTTCTTTTGTCACATTTTAAGGTTCTGTTTCTTGTGTGATTGTTTCTTTCAGAAAATCAATCATCCGCTCCGCTGCCAATATCTGCTTTGTTCTAAAATCTTTCGGGGCTTTCAAACAGACTTCTGTTTTTACAGGGGCTCATGATTTGTCTGTCTCCAATTCACAATGAACCTGCATTTATAAATTCAAAAGGTAATGCGTTGGCCGGGAATCGAACCCGGGTCAACTGCTTGGAAGGCAGCTATGCTCACCACTATACCACCAACGCAGATGGCTAGTAGTTGGCTGGATGGCGCCTTGTGCGGGCAATGCTCGCAACACATTAGCAGTGGGTATGTGCAGAGGAACTGATAGTACGCGCTATCGGAATTATCTTAAAGAGATAGTTCACCCAAAAATGAAAATTAGCCCATGATTTACTCACCCTCAAGTCACCCTAGGTGTATATGACATTCTTCATTCAGACGAATACATTCAGAGTTAAATGTCCTGGCTCTTCCAAGCTTTATAATGCAGTGTTAATTTTGACAGCACATTTTGATTTAGTTTTAGTCAGTCTTTTGACTAAAATGCCATTTAGTTTTAGTCATATTTTAGTCACCTGAATTGTTTTTAGTTTTAGTCTCCATATTTAATAAGATTTTAGTCAACTAAATCTACTGTACACTCGTTATTGCGGTGCATTATGGGATATAATTAGTGCACTCAATAACGTCCACTATGGTTTCAGACACCACTACAAATGGCTGTCCCCTCAAATAGTGCACTATTTGAGGGTATAGGGGGCGATTTCGGATTCAGCCAAATTATGCATTGTTTAAAACAACCGTCTAAAACATATAAACATTTTTCTTACACAAGCATCACTTCGCTTCAGAAGGCCTTTATTAACCCCAGGAGACGTGTGGAGCACTTTTATGATGGATAGATCCACTTTTATGGACTTCAAAACAGAAACAGCCATTCACTGCCATTATAAAGCTTGGAAGAGCCAGGACATTTTTTAATACAACTCCGATTGTATTCGTCTGAAAGAAGAATGTCATACACCTAGGATGACTTGAGGGTGAGTAAATCATGGGCTAATTTTCATTTTTGGGTGAACTATCCCTTTAAATACGAGTTTCCTAGTAGGAAATTGGACATGAACGCCCTCTCAAATTGTATTTACTACTGGGAAACTCAGATAATTTTTATACCAGAGTTTCCGAGTTGGGCGAGCCATAAACTTTAGCGGAGGGGCAAACGATTGCTGCTGTGACTGGTATTCTTTATCTGTTTTTTCCACAACATACATCATCATTAAAGTAGTGCATATTTACATATATAAATAATCATTTATAGCATATTGTATGTTTTATACACAGCGAAAATCGTCAGCAAGCTCACTATCTAGCGGTGTTAAAGGGTTAGCTGGAAACCCTAGTTAGAAAATTCTGTCATTCATTACTCATACTTTCGTTCATCTTCGGAACACAAATGAAGATCTTTTTAATGAAATCTCAGATATTTTTGTCTCTCCATTGACAGCCTATGCAACTACCACTTTCAAGCTCAGAAAGGCAGTAAAGACATAAAAGTGACTCCAGTGGTTTAACCTCAGTTTTATGAAGCACCGCAAGTGCTTTGTTACAAACATAATTTACCACTATATTTACAATATATTGATCTCCAATGTGCGTCCACGCAACAGCGTCTGCTCTTGCATCCACACAACACGCATGCGACGTGCTCTCGTGAAACAGACTGTCCTAAATGCATAATTCATTAACAGCATGAACTGTTTCTTTAAATTGTTATGCTTGAACATCATCCTCTCTTGCTGTGCCATTGGATAACATTCTCTGTAGGACACTTTTGTGACCTCTTCATTTACCTCTTGTAATGCTAATTCACATTTTTTTTCTTCTCTAGTACAATCAGTTGCAGTTTGGGTTAAATTAGGTGAATGACTAGTCAGACACTATTGCATTGTGGAAATAATTTATTTCATCACAACAATGTTTGAATTCAAATTTGTTTCACATTGAATGGAAAATATTGCATTCTGATTTTAAATGTAATTGTATTTATTGCATTTATTCACAAAAAGCAGAACCGATACTATGCTATACTTATCAGTGCATCGCTGCACCTTTACGGGAAACATTTTTATGATAGACATGTTATGTCTGTCTAAAATCCATTGGAATTTAAGATATGGATGTTTTATGATAAGGAAATTCCAAGTCTTTCTTAGCAGATCCCGTACCCCTGCCAATTTCCCTTCTATCTTTTTGTCCTTCCTTTGAGCTGAAAGCTCAGTGGCACGGTGTACTGTAAATGGCCCCAGTGATGTGATGGGAGATGACTGGTGTTCTGATAGACTCAGGCAGCTGAGTTTTCTTTCCTTTTAACTCTGCCTTTGGCTTTGCTATAGTCTCTTAGCCCAGTTACTTTGTATGCTGTTGAAGCACACTGGATAAGATCAGATGCATGTAGATAAGTATAGGGTGAATTCAGGTGAATGTGGCTACTTTGGTCATATCAAAAGTGGCCTGATTTACCTGAATTCTCCCTAAATGTAGATGCTAGACCCCTAAAGGTGTGCTGTGGTATCTGGCACCAGGATGTTAGCAGCAGATCCTTTAAGTCCTGTAAGTTGCGAAGTGGGGCCTCCATGGATCGGACTTGTTTGTTCAGCACATCCCACAGATGCTCGATTGGATTGAGATCTGGGGAATCTGGAGGCCAAGTCAACACCTCAAACTCGTTGTTGTGCTCCTCAAACCATTCCTGAACCATTTTTGCTTTGTGGCAGGGCGCATTATCCTGCTGAAAGAGGCCACAGCCACCAGGGAATACTGTTTACATGAAAGGGTGTACATGGTCTGCAACAATGCTTAGGTAGGTGGTAAGTGTCAAAGTAACATCCACATGCCCAAAGCATCACACTGCCTCCGCCGGCTTGCCTTCTTCCCATAGTGCATCCTGGTGCCATTTGTTTCTCAGGTAAGTGACACACACGCACCCGGCCATCCACGTAATGTCATCGGACCAGGCCATCTTCTTCCATTGCTCCGTCGTCCAGTTCTGATGCTCATGTGCCCACTGTTGGCGCTTTTGGTGGTAGACAGGGGTCAGCATGGGCACCCTGACTGGTCTGCGGCTATGCAGTCCCATACACAACGAACTGGGATGCACTGTGTATTCTGACACCTTCCAATCAGAGCCAGCATTAACTACTTGAGCAATTTGAGCTACAGTAGCTCGTCTGTTTGATCTGACCACATGGGCCAGCCTTCTCTCTCCACGTGCATCAATGAGCCTTGGCCGTCCATGACTCTGTCGCCGGTTCACCACTGTTCCTTCCTTGGACCACTTTTGATAGATACTGACCACTGCAGACCGGGAAAACCCCACAAGAGCTACAGTTTTGGAGATGCTCTGACCCAGTCGTCTAGCCATCACAATTTGGCCCTTGTTAAACTTACACAAATCCTTACGCTTGCCCATTTTTTCTGCTTCTAACACATTAACTTTGAGACCAAAATGTTCACTTGCTGCCTAATATATCCCACCCACTATCAGGTGCCGTGATGAAGAGATAATCAGTGTTATTCACTTCACCTGTCAGTGGTCATAATGTTATGCCTGATCGGTGTAGACTACCGTTCAAGTATAAGGGCTTGGGGTTAAGGTTAATGTAAAACATTAATATTTTAAAATATAATTACAGTTTAAAATAACTAAGATAGTTTAATCTATCTATCTAGCTATCTATCTATCGTCTGTTGACCGGTCTTCTTTAAATCATAGGGTGTTTGGGTGTTAGAATGTAGCTTGAGAAGTGTTTGGAAGCTGAATTTTTACCCTCTTTCATCCATTCGTCCTCCATCTTTCCTTGTGGAGAAACGAGAATGTGGCTTTTTAATAAGTAAATGACTGGGACTGAGGGTGTGAAGACCACCACATGGCAGTGGTGCGTTTTCAAAGGGCAAACCTCCCCCATCCATGGCTTTGCTTCTCTAAATAATAGATAAAGGCTCAGAAATGCCTCACAATCAGAGTAAGGGGCGGCTGAACACAAGCCTCTCAAAGACCCCCAGATGGAATTCAATTGAATAGTTTTACAGTGAGTGAGTAGGTCACTTACATCAGTGTTTGGTGTGAGCATGTCTGATCACTAACATTTAGGTACATTTTAAGTGAAGCAAAGCACTTGCAGTACAAATCCAAAGTATATTCCCTTGCAAAAGTGAAATATTGATGTCTTCATGTGAGCCGAAGAACATTTTGCTGTCTTGTATGGTATTTGAACATGTTCATATCACTGCCCTTTGCTGTAATGCGGTCAGTCTAACAGTAGGTGGCAGCACTGCTGCAAATTGCACAATGCAATGATTATTCTCTATGACTGATTTATAAATACCATTTGATTCAAGCATCAGATTATGTCAGAATTAGTTTTAGTTTATTTTTATGCACTACAGAAACTAATAAAGCTTACACATAAGGTTTGGGTTCATATAAAGATCAAAGGCTAAAATAATTGGGGTTAACCTGCTAACTCATTAGGAGTTGGAAATGACCACTTCACTGCATTTCAAGAGATGATATTATCTATAGTTTTTAAAAAATTAAGTGTGCTTAGTAAGGTGGGTATTGATTTTATTTATTTTTCAAATGTTTTTCTGATATATACTTATATGATATTGAAATTGTACTTAATATTCTATAATTTCTAAATCTACAATTTTTAAATTTTTAAATGTTCCAAACATATATCAGATGTTGAAGGAGGGACCCAGCCGATATCTGTATTTATTAGTGCTGGGTAATCGATTAATCGCGATTAATCGCATCCAAAATAAATGTCTGTGTTTACATAATATATGTGTGTGTACTGTATAATTATTATGTATATATAAATACACACATTCATATTTAAGAAATATTTGCATGTATATACTGTATATTTATTTATATAATTTATCTTATATATATAAATATTGTATATATAAATAACATATTTTTCTTAAATGCATGCATGTGTGTGTATTTATATATACATAATAATTATACACATTACACACTACACACACATATATTATGTAAACACAGACATTTATTTTGGATGTGATTAATCGATTGCCCAGCACTAGGATTTATTTATTTATTTCAAATATTAACTTATTTTTATTTATTTTTTTAATTGTACAACACTCTAGCATTGTAGTGGTCTGTTTTGCTATGTAAAAATCAAGTTACTTTTTTACTTCTTGCCGAATATTCTAGAATCATTGCCACATGTATGCGTTAATCCCACCGCTAACTCACTAGAAGCTTGTAAACGTACTTCCTAAAGTGGTTCCTAACTTAATTTGTCCCAGTGGTTGCATGTAGGCTGGTATATTCTGGTTCATTTTGCCATGAGCTCAGAAGTTTTTGGGCATGAGTGACATCACACATAGGTTGACGTGTTTTTGGGTTTTTGTGTGTTTCCTGCAATTAGCGTTAAGTTGGACTGCGGAGTCTAGAAGCGGGTGTGTGTTTGACCAAATATCAAAGCCATGAGGATTTGGCAGCGAAGGAGTCTACAATTGAACCGCCCCAAATATGACATTAATCGGATGGTTTGTTTTTATTTCTATCTGGCTCTGTCGGCAATTGATTTAACATGTGTTCTTCCTTTCCTCTAATTCAAAACTTTTCAAACCACCTAAACGAGACAGTTTGGAGAACTTCTAAGTGGTGTATTCATTTCTAGAAGTTTCTGAGAATGCTTAAGCTTTCAGCATTGTTTCTTCCTCTTGAAGAAGCAACTATTTATCTCATATTGCTCTCCGATGGGAGTGAGAAGAGCACAATCTCGAATCCCTCAGACACCTCGTCTTATCAGAGGCATTGTTCCGTGTGTGTTCCTGTTTCACACATTTGCTTCCTCCAGGCCAACAGCGTCTCGTGTCGTGTGCCACTGTGATTCTCTTCTCTATCGCCTTCTATTTATACCACCATGTTTTCTCTGTTCAAGCAGCACTGCCCAAGGCTTTGACCTCCTAGCTTAGGAAGGAAGGCCATTCAGGACGTGTAGAAGTGTCGTAAACCATAAATATTTCAGTTGAGTAACATCTCCCATTTTCTTTTAAATGGCACAGTGTACGTGTATTGATGAGTATTGCATAGTCTATGAGTGGTGATAGCCTGGTGGTCTGTAAGGTAACTCTGTCTTGTAGAGTCAGACTTTTGACCATCCGCATGAAGTTTGTTGCAAAAAGTATATAATATATAGCAGTATGACCAATAAAATATTTTCATTAGATTATGCAGATTTATGCTAGATATCTTATTTTTATGCTACTTTATAAATCATTTATATCTATTTTTTATTAAATATTATATTCATTTTATTTTTATAAATGAGTACATTTTACATTTTATAGTACATTTTTGATTATATTTTCACGATCAGATGCATCAAACCGGACAAACTTCCTCAGAAATGAAAATTTCATGCGAAAACATAATTATTCTGATATTTTGCTACTTATTCCTTAGAGAAGGACTGATAATCATATATTATTCTAACCTTTTATATTTTGGTTAATTTATATTAGATTGGTCTATTTATATTTAGAATAATTAAGTAATAATAAGTGAACTACATTTAATAATAAATAGTTTTAATAATTTATCATTACAATTTTGTTAAATCCAATAATAATAATTATACATTTAATTATTTAATAATTTATCACATAATAAATAGCTGTTCCCTTTCAAGGGAACTCGTGTTGCGTCAAGCGCTGCGGGAATGCCTCTGCGTGATTGCGTCATGAAGCACTTGTGAAATCAGTCCAATGGCGTGCCAGGACGTCATAGGCGGGTGACGTCATTGACCAGGAAACTATAAAGCACCCCTGAACCAAACAGTGTCAGCTTCTGTGTCTTCACAAGCGCTTGTCAAAAGTGTGTGTGTGTCTCTCTGAAAAAAAAAAAAAAGAAGTATAATGGCGAATAAGCAGTTCAGACAGTGTGTGCCTCCGTGCCTGTTATCTTACGGGTGGTGACACGCATTTGCTCTGTGTTGTTTGGGACTGGAGCATGCTCAAGCAGCCCTTGAGGGGGCTGATTGTGAGCATTGTGAGAAGCTGGCAATGAAAACGCTCCGGTCCCACTGAGCACTCTTCGAGGAGGGCGCTTCGGCACACGTTCCTCAGGGCTCGGGTCCTGCTGCTGCCGAGGCACAGCGAAGGCTCGCATCTTGGGGTTCGATGCCCATTCTCTGCCCTTACCTGCTAGACCCAGCGTTTCAGATCGCGAGTCAGAAGCTCTGCGGTTTCTTCTGCTCGCGCTGAAGTGCAGGTGCAGCCGCATTCCAGTTCGGAGGAACTGGATGTTGTGAGCCTTGATAATGTTGATGAGGATTCGCCACCTCATACACACGCTCACGAGGAGCTTATGGAGGTTGTGACTCGTGCTGTAGCCAGGTTAAAAATAGATTGGCCAGCCGAAAACCAGGAGGTCCGTCAGACTAGTAAATTAGACGAACGCTTTCTTCCATCCAGCTCAAGCAGGGCTTGCCGGTTTTTCCTGATCTCCACACCAAGGTGGTGAGATCATGGAAGAGGCCGGCGTCATATAGAGTTTTCAGTCCCACAACAACATCATATTCAAATATAATGAGAATATAACAGCACGGTTATGCGGCGGTGCCTCAGGTAAAAGAGACACTTGCGAGCTATCTCTCTCCTGAGTCTGCATCATCGCTGAAAGCCCCGCAGCTACCCACTAAACCAGTAAGAGCAACAGCTAGTGGGTAGGGCAAACTCGGCAGCAGGTCAGGCAGCTGCTTGTTTACACACTATGGCGGTAGATTAGGAGAGGCACTGATTTGTCTCTTCGGGCCACCAAGGAGACGTCCAAATCCATCGGCCGTTCTATGGCAGCCCTGGTGGCCACGGAGAGACATCTGTTGCTAAATCTATCTGAAATAAAAGAAAGAGATAAGAAATTTATATTAGATGCTCCTATCTCCCCTGCTGGCCTCTTCAGTGATTCAGTGAATACAGTAGTCGAGAGGTTCCAGGAAGCTAAAAAACAAGCAGCAGCATTTCAGAGGTTCATTCCACGTAAATCTCATGGCTGCTGGGCGGGAGCAGCCCCAGCCGAGTGCATCCTCCTCGTATAGAGCGCAACAAAATGAGAGCGAACAATGCTGGGGATCGGGACAGTGCTCGCAGCCGAAGTCTTCCTGAGGTAAAACAGATCTGAGGACTGTTATTATTTCCAGGAAGGCTTCGGCAAAGAAGTCCTGACGCCAAGGAGGGCTCAAGAGGGGTCAGTTCGGTTGCTCCCTGCCGGTGCGCCGTTTTAGGACACCAAGCTGACCGCTCCACAAATACCAGAGGCCAGCCTCGAGAGGCTGGTTTCCTTAGTAGATTTTCTGGCAGCGTGGAAACTTCTGCCAAATATCTCCGATGGGGTCCTGCAGACAGTAGAAAACGGGTACAGAATTAAATTCGGGTCACACCCGCCCAAATTCAACGGGGTGGTATCCACAGTGGTCAACCCCGAGCAAGCTCTGGTTATGGAACAAGAAGTACAGACTCTCTTGCGAAAAGAGGCTATAGAGAGGGTCCCTCCCCACAGCAGAGAGTCAGGGTTTTACAGCCGGTACTGCGTCCCATTCTAGATCTGCGTCAGTTAAATCGTGCAGTCAAGAAACTAAAATTCAAAATGCTCACTCTGAAACAGCTTGTGTGTCAGGTCAGGTCAGGTCTGAGGACTGGTGTGTCACAATAGATTTAAAAGATGCATATTTCCATGTCTCCATCCTTCCTCAACACAGGAAGTTCCTCAGGTTTGCTTTCGGGGGCGAAGCATACCAATATCAGGTTCTTCCGTTCAGCCTAGCATTATCTCCCCGCACATTCACGAAGTGCGTGGATGCAGCTCTGGCTCCTCTGAGACTCCAGGGCATCCGCGTTCTGAACTACATAGACGATTGGCTCATTTTGGCACAGTCGAAACAATTGGCGACTGGAGACTACTGGGTCTGATGGCAGCAGCGTCCAATGTGATACCTTTTGGCATGCTCTTGCAGTGGTGGCTCAAAACCAAGGGGTTCTCCCCGAGGGGAAATCCGTTTCGCATGATCAAGGTCACGTGGCGATGCCTTCGTGCCTTGGTGATGTGGAAGGATCCTTGGTTCCTGTCCCAAGGACCGGTGCTGGGAGCTCCTTGTCGTCGCTTGATGCTAACGACGGATGCATCCCTCACAGGCTGGGAAGCGATCATGAGTGGTCGCTCGGTTCAGGGTCTGTGGAGCGGCCATCAGCTTTCCTGGCACATAAACCAGCTGGAGTTGATGGCAGGCACTTCCTCCCAGCCCTGAGGGGCCACCATGTGTTGGTCCGCACGGACAACACAACGGTGGTCTCCTATATAAATCGCCAAGGGGGTCTGTGCTCGCGCCGATTATGGAAGTTGGCACATCAAGTTCTGATATGTGCCCAAGGGAAGTTGCTGTCAGTTCGAAAAATCTACATTCCAGGGCATTCCTGAACAAGGGGGCAGACTTCCTGTCGAGGCAGGGAGTGGTGCCCGGGGCATGGAGAATCCACCCCGAGGTGGTGGAGCTCCTCTGGAATCGCTTCGGGCAAGCTCAGGTGGATCTGTTTGCGTCTCGAGAAACGACTCGCTGTCCGCTATTTTATTCCCTCACACATCCGGCCCCTCTGGGGTTGGATGCCATGGTACAGATGTGGCCGAGGCTGCGTTTGTACGCCAGGACGGGGTCCGCCTGCTGTTAATAGCCTTGCTCTGGCCGGGCCGAGTGTGGCTGTCAGACATAGTGTCTCTCCTCTCCTCGAAATTCCGGTCAGGAGGGACCTCCTCTCGCAAGCGATGGTGTCAATTCTTATTGTTATTCCTTGAAAGGAAACGTTTCAGGTTACGTATGTAACCATGGTTCCCTGAGAGGGAACTAGACGCTGCGTCGCTTTGCCATACTCCCAGCATACCTGTGACCGGCTTGCTTCGACCTATCAGAAGCTGACACTGTTTGGTTCAGGGGTGCTTTATAGTTTCCTGGTCAATGACGTCACCCGCCTATGACGTCCCGGCACGCCATTGGACTGATTTCACAAGTGATTCATGACGCAATCACGCAGAGGCGTTCCCGCAGCGCTTGACGCAGTGTCTCATTCCCTCTCAGGGAACCATGGTTACATACGTAACCTGACACGTTATTTATAATTGTAAAGGTATTATTTAATAACAATATTGTCACATTTTTTTATATTTTAATTCTTTAAAGTAATATTAATTTAATATTTAAAATAATAAATAGTGATAAATAAAAATATTTTTTTTATCATTTTAAATAATTATTAGTCATTATAGTTTTAATAATAGTAATCCTACTACTACTACTACTAATAATAATAATAATAATAATAATAATTTATTTTTCACAATAGTAATAAATCTACAATAGTAATAAATGGTTAATTATAAATAACAGTATTAATTTAAAAATAAACAGTTCATTTAATAAAATATTCGTAATGAATACAGTTTTTCAAGTTTGATCTCTAGTGTTCATAAGTTCCAGTTTGTTTTAAAGCTCATAACAACAAGCAAGCAATGTTTTCACAGATTCAACCTCCAGCTGCTAGTGTGGCTCGGGTGTACATGCTAACAGCGTAATAAGCATTAGGCTAAGATGCTAATCTTGTGTGATATGTCACTAAAGCCCATATGCTATCAGCGGTTTGTGAAAGTTGCTTATCACTGCGGACTGCAGACTGAGCAGGAGATGTGTGGTTGTGGTAAGAGGATTCAGAAGCAGGTGGTGTGACGGTGAGACCTTCTGTGTTTGATTCTGAGCAAAACAACACATTAATTTACTTTGGAAACACGTTATTACAGCTGAGACTCCTCCTTTGTCCTTTTTCTTCATCTTATTTGAACTGTTTTGTGAAAAAGAACATTTTACGAAATTATCGAAAAGGCTCTTACTGAATGGCAACAATTGCTCCTTTACTCACACCCACATTTAATTTGTGATTGAAACATACCTTTAGAAGGTAATTATTGCTTGAAAGGTTATTTACATAAACATTGTATCACCACTGTTGACATTTGACATGAATGGCAGTGTATTTAGCTGTGATCCCTCAGAAGGTGGGATCTTCCTGTCACTGAGCCCAGCATATAAGCCAGTAACAAGATTGTTTGCTGACTGGGCATGCAAACTGTAATCTAATCATTGGCTTGGAAAAGTGGAATAAACTGCATTGCCAAGAGTCCGTCTGCTGCCTCTCACTAAGCTTGAGAAAGGAAATACATGGTGTAGAATAGACCTCCATTATGACCCTGAGTTTACTAGGTCAAACTCTAGTTTTAACCCTCTTTTGCTGGTGACCACATCTTTAAAATTCATTAAATTATTACAGGTCTGCATCCTGTACCTTTAAAATATCTACTTTAGGAGAATAAAATATGTTTCAGTAGAATAAGATCTAAGGAACACTTTTAAAGCTATACTATAATTCAAAAGTTTAAGGTCGGTAAGATTTAAGATTGAATGTGGAAAGAAGTCTCTTATGCTCATTAAGGCTACATTTATTTGGTGAAAAACACAGTAAAAACATTAATATTGTGAAAAATAATTATTTTTCTATTTTAAAATGCAATTTATTCCTGTGATGCAAAGCTGAATTTTCAGCATTATTACTCCAGTCTTTAGTGTCAGATGGTCCTTCAGAAATCATTCTAATATGCTGATTTGCTGCTCAAGAAACATTTCTTGCAAACATTCTATGACTCTTTTTTACAATAAACATTTTATCAATGTTGAAAACAGTTGTGCTGCTTAATATTTTTATGGAAACCATGATGTTTTTTTTTTTTTCAAGATTCTTTGAATATAAATTTCAAAAGAACAGCATTTATTTGAAATAGAAATCTTTAGTAACATTACACATGTATTTACTGTTACCGGTACTTTTGATTAATGTAATGTGTCCTTGCATTAAAATTTCTTTTAAAAAAAAATTTTTTGCTGACCCTTTTAAACGGTAATGCTATTTTCATGAATTTATAATATAACAGCATTATTACGGTATGTTGTTTTGTGAATTCATAACAGTGCAGTTGTCAAAATATTATTTTTGAATAGTTTAAAAAGTGTATGTTCTTTGGTCCCCTACAAATTGGCAAAATATGGCAAAACTATTAACAATGGTAAGTATAGTAATCTTCTTTTGAAGTAAAAGAAACATTATGTCTCTATAGGCACGTCTTTGAATAGATTGAAATTCTCCTGATAGTGTATTGCTATCTCTAAGTCTGCATCCTGTTCAGCAGAAGCCTGCCACTGTCGATGTGCAGCTGACATTTGGCCATGCACTCGGTTTATTGTTGGACAGTTTTGCAGAATATGCCTGAATATACTGTTTTGTGTTGATCCGTTGTGGACAGCATATATACTGCATAATGCAAAACATGTTGGAGAATTAGTTTTTGGCCGAAATATTAACAGGAATGAGAGTGTGTGTGTGTGTGTGTGTGTGTGTGTGTGTGTGTCCATGTGTGCATGAAGCTGTACCCTAAAGTGCCTGTGTGGTTTTGGATTCAGACGTGAGCAAGAGTGTAGCTGATAGTCATGTGATTGTCCAGCACTGTGGAGATTTGCTGAAGTGGTGTGTCTGTTTCACATCCTGCACACACTTTTGTCTGATACGGTCCATTGATGCCCTCTGGTTCAAATTGTTCCAAAAATGTATTTTTATGAGTGATGCCATAGAAGAACCAGTTTTGATTGGCCAAAGAACCTTTCATTGATCAGTTCTTAAAATAACCATTTTGTCTTAGTGTGAACCTTTTTTCACCTTGGCAATAGAATCGCCATTAGCTAGTAAATTTTTTGTTTACTCGCCAGACTGATATACTATTTTATTTATATTAGTGCTGTCAATTCAATTAATCGTGATTTAACAGCATCCAAAATAAAAGTTTACATAATATATGTGTGTGTACAGTTTATAATTATTATGTGTATATAAATATGCACACATGCATGTATATATTTAAGAAATGTTTTTTATATATAAAATGTTTATATTTATATATAATATAAATTATATAAATATATATATACACAGTATATACATGCAAATATTTATATGCATACAAATATATATATATATATATATATATATGTATATGTATATGTATGTTGTGTGTGTATTCAAATATATATTATATATCGAGATTAATCGTTTGACAGCCCTAATATAAATATATAAATATGCATTCATGCATATGCATTCATAAAACGTATGAATGCATATTTGATATTTGAACTGAACGTAGGACTGGTGGTGGTGCTTAAGATATTGTTGGTCATTCAGTGTTTCTGTAAAAAATGATAACTGATTTGCTGGAATCAAAACAGTGAAGGTAATAGATGAGCACCAGCCAATGAGATTGCCGTTTACGCATTAGTCCCGCCCACTAGCGGAGAAACCGCATATCTTCTGCTTGTTCTTAAAAGCTGAATCATTCTAAAATACAACAAAGAATATGATTTACATGTAGCATGTCGATTCTGCGTGGTATTTAAGACGCTCTCTCTTTGCGCGCGCGCGTGTGTGTGTGAGAGAGAAACACAGCGCTCTCAGCAAAGCGACGGTAAGTTGTGCGTCTTCACACTAGAGTTTACGGTACGTCAAATACAGCCACGCTGCGCATCCGTTAAGCTGAGCTGAACTGAAATAGACAGATCGCTTGACGGAGAGCGAAACTATTTCTCTGAGTGTTCAGTGAGTGAAAATATATATGCAAAACTTATTCTTAGCCTCTAAAACACACACTTGTGAATAAAATCTAAGCATTTATTAGCCAATTGCTAATGATAGATATTATTTAGTCGCCCAGAGTGAAGATTTACTTGCATTGTAGAGGGTTGATAAATATCCTTTTGTGCAATGGAAGATTTTCATGGATGCTAAAGGTTCTTAATCGATGCAATGGATTAAACTGATCGTAGTTGATTCCGTGATCCGTACAGACCAGGCCCCACGGTTCGGCACACATGTGATTCAGAGATTAATTGCAATGTTTAACCATCATAGAGTGAAAGTTTATCATTTGCATGTGATTTGTCTAGCCAGTTTACACATTTGTGTGATTTTTAAACCATTACAGGTCAAGAAAAGGCAAAAGAGAACTCAATTTGGTACTCACACACTGTTATGTGCACACAGCTGCGTGCACCCAAAGAGGCGAGCTTCAGATAGTGCACAAACTACAAATTGATTCTTCTTTCGCATCTCCTTGCACTTGAACGGACACATACACACACAAAAAATGTCAAAATACCCACCTCGGCAAGTATTCTCGTAAGTCGGTTATGTCTTAAGTGAACCTAAACAGTTGAGAAAGATATCGGATATGGATCATATTGGATCGGTGCATTTGTTCTTAAAGTGACAGCAGCTTATAAATACCTGTCATTCATGTTAATCAAACAACAAAGCACAGCTTTAACAACAGTGAACACTATAGTGGTATTTTACATTTAGACCTTGTATTCTGTACCTAAATACTACAGTTAGACCTTACTTTATTTGTAACTTTGTGACATTGTTTTTATCTGTGCTTGTTGTAATTTGTGTATTTTTTTTTTTTTTTTTCCTGAACACCCCCCCACACACAGACACGCACACTTTTTTTTTCTTGCTGATCAAAAAATGATCCAACCCGTTACTCAAAAAACGTGATATGATCCGAGCTTGAGTTTTGTGATCCGTTGAACCACTAATCGATGCCATTAAAGAACATTTATTTTTGTGTAGTGTAGCATGGTGGTAACTTATAAGTTGTACACTGTTACACTGGTAACAGGCTAATACTAAACACAATAGATTCAGCAGGTTCATTGTCCATCCTGATGTCGACCTGTCCTTACAGTTTAAGGTAACTCTGACCTAAGAAGTTACCTGGCACGTTCTGTCCGCAGAAACATATTGAGCGTGAAGTGGGCAGATGTCGACTTACAACAAGTGACCATATGGAATAAGCTGCTTCTCTTGGGCTCTGTTAAAGGCTAACTTTGGTGAAAGAGTTGTTAATGAACTGGACAGTCAGCGTCAGATGACCCTGTGTGGTGTGCACAGGCTTTCTCTGGTCTTAAAGAGAAAATATGATAATTTGCTGTTCACAACCTAGTGAGCTGCCTACATGAGGAGCATTTTAAGCTATCGTAGCTGTCCAGGTGTTGTTTATGATACCTCATTTTGGAAAGATTTTAAGGCAGACTATATATATATATCTTTCATAGAGATTGCATTGTGAAAAATGACTCCAAGATGGTGGATAAAGCAGAAGAAATTTGATTACATTCAGTCTTATTACAGTATTGTTTTGAAATTAGTTTCTATTTTATTTTCAGCATGCCTTTTAATTTAATTTACTTTAATTTTTGTTTTTCTTCAGTATTTTTTCAATTAGTTTTAGTTTTTAATTTTAGTTTTTCCATCCATCCATCCCACGCTTTTTTTATTGCCAATGTGTGAACAGCTTGTAACGAAACTTGTCTAAGCCTGTAGACAAACGTTTATGTGAAGGAAAATCAAAAGGCTGTGACGTTTACACAAGCTCCCGAGAGACTCTCTTTAGTTCAGTGACACATGAAACAAATGTTTATACACTGTTCAAGATAATGCAGAAAAAGCTATTCTGTACTGTAATGTCAATGTGTCATGCAGAGAAAAGGTGATTCATTCATTCAAACTATTGTCTCACATAGCCAGATCTAGTTTATAGGCCTACTTTATAATCAAACTATCAACAGTGTAATTAAATTAATGTACACGAGTGCGAGCACAAGCAATAAGTTGCTGGCTGCAGTTTACTTAACGGCCACCATTTGTGTTAATAACAAGGGTTTCTGAATTCTACGTATAGCCCCTTTTAAGGACTCATTTTAAAAAATGAAATGTGGGTAAAATAGATTGGGCATGTACTACTGCTCTAGATTGTTGCCATCCAAAAGCAGTTTGCCTTCAAGGAGTATTCTTGTGGGTTCAATGATCAAATCCAGTTTACATGGGTCTGTAAAACTGATCCCATGCTGCGTGTTGTGGTTGCACATGTGTGTTTACCAAAGCCTCAACCTAGCAACCTGCACCTACCACCCACCATTCCTGTGGTAGGTTTATTACTGTGTCCTCTGCTTGATTCCCAATGCTTTTTTAATAATCTGACATGAGTATAATGAGAATCCAAGTCACACATGCCAACATTGGTGCAAAAATATCTGTTTGTTTAACCATTGGAAGACGAGTAGAGGGTTTGGTGGTTGAGTAATCACAAAATGTGGCTCTTTTGCACCTGTTGAGATAAACAGAGCAATGAAAATGGGTATCTCAAGTTCATAAGAAAACATTGGCTGACACATATCTGTTCGGTAGTAGTTAATGTTTCAGTTTTTCAGATCCGTGTTAGACTGGCATCATCTCCAGTTTTGCACATTCAGTATAGTTTGGAGTCAGTGGACAATGGTTCTCACTCTCAGAGGAAACAATGCATCAGTGCCAGGCTTCAGAGAGGCAATGGGTTTCACTCGTCCCCACAGGGATTATTGGGTTCAATCTGCAGACACGCAAAACTGCTGCTCCAACAGAATTTCATCCTCCCAAAGCCTCGGCTCGGGCTGCGTGAATAACCAAACACTCCCTCTCTCAGCATGCTGTTAGAAATGCAACCGGGCATGGGAATTCAGCGACTTCCGAAAAACAGGGCGAATGAGACCTAACATTTCAATCATGGTAAAACCGCATACAAAATTTTAACTGCAAGTAAAAATACTTAGGCTTCAGGGCAGTTTTGGTCTTTTACTGATTTTAATAATGCCTAATAGATGTTTTTGGCAGTGGGTAAATTGCTTTGTTGACATGACAACAAGAACAAACAATTCTTACCATTTTGCCTCAATTAGTAGTTAGTTATAATTGCACAGCCAGATTGTTAAAAAGTATCCATTTTGGATTTTCTTGGAAAAGAATTATAGTGAGTGGGGTTTTCAAATTGGGGTCGCTTGAAAAGTTCAGAGAAAAATATTTTTTATTTATATATATATATATATATATATTATTATTGTTGTTATTTATTTATTTATTAGAATAAATATTTGTTTTTATATATATTTACATTTTAATTATATATTTTTAATATATAAACATTTTAACATTTAAATATTAAAATATATATTGTAAAAAAATGTATTATTTGTACATATTTTATATTTATTATTTTAAAATAGTTAATATATTATATCTATATATATATATATATAATTATTATTATTATTATTATTAATAATTATTATTATTATTTTATTTTAATTTAATTTTTTTATATTTAAAAAAATATATATTATAATAATATTTTTTATATTTTTACACTTTAAAAATTCTAATTTGAAAATTGACATTAATCACAATTATTTTAATCATAATTATTTTATCAATTTACTTTAATAGTTGGTAGAAAAAAGATACATTGTCAAATCAATATTTTCCAGATAATATTTTTCTTATTTCCCCACAGTATAAACAGGTCTTTATACCTTATGAAAATCTGCAGCTGCCTTTTAATATTTTGAAAAATCATATTTCAGGGTCTGTGGCATGAGAAAGTTTTAAAAGCTGTTAACGAAAGCAAGACTTTTCCTCTTTGCTTGCTAATTGTCTGTTTCTGTGGTGCATTGGCAAGAAGGGTGACATTATGGCTGATTAGGCTGTCTCCCAGGGGTGTTAGCGTTGCGTTTTCCCATAAGACACATCTGCTGTCTTGCTAATGGCTTGTTAATCCGCCTCAAGCTTGAGAGTCATGCCTTGCTGCCACTGCATCTGGAGGCTGGTTACACTTCCATGTACAAACTCTAGGTTTCTTCTGCTCTGACAACAAATTGCATCCTGCCTTCCCACTTATCTGTGATTTCTGCCAGAGTGTGTCCGCTTCTCAGCAGCGGCTGCACTGGGCTATATTGGGCGACTCCTCGCTGCTGTGGAACTAGGAGCAGGTGGCGGGCGGAGTCCAGATCTCAAGTTGAATATGGAGTGCAGCTTCATTGGACGAGAAGAACACTGAAGATGCTGATGACGGGGAAGGATTTGGCTGATTGTCATGGGAAAATCACATTATTAGAAGGTTTAGCAAGACGTCTGTGTGCTGCCAAGCTTTCCAGTGCTGCATTAATGTGAGTTTGTGGACACACTTCCCACTGCATTGCTCCAGCTGTTAAGTCAGCGTGTGCGGTTGCTCCGAGCCTTGTGCCTCTGCAACCAGACAACTTTGTGCCAGCGTGTGCGTGGTTGAATGTAAAAGGATAAGAAGATGCCTGCTATTCTAGTCGCCTCCAAGATGAAGTCGGGATTGCCCAAACCTGTGCATGGTACCGCGCTACCCATTCCAGCTAGAGTGGCAACCCAACAGAATGGACCTCTGAAGCCCATGCAGTCCAGCCTCATCCCCTTGAAGGCTCCTATCTCCAGACAGCAAAGTCAAGGCACTGCGACTTTACAGAAAAAGTACCAGAATGCCAAAGAAACATCAGGAGACCCTCAGGTTGGAACAATGATGCTTAATTTGTGTGGCTTTGTGGTTGCATTGATTCTTGTTCTAATAGATAGAAAATGATCTTCCTTGTATGGACAGTTTGATTCCACACAGACAGTTTTATACTTATAGTTTTAAAAAAAAGTAATAAATAACTTTTGCAATGACCACTAGGTCAATTAGTTGTTGCTCATTTCCTCTTTATAGTACATCCTTTATAGATTGTGTTTCACCCTTTAAAATTATCATAAAAATATCATAAACTACAACAGGGTGTTTTTTTTGTTGTAATTGTGACAATTAAGACTTTGTTTCTTGCAATGTGACTTGATATATCACAATTACGACTTTGTTTCTCATAATGGCAACTTTTCTCATACTTGAGTTGTGACTTTATATTTTGCAATGTGAATGTTCTCGTAATTGCGACTATTTCGCAATTTTAAGTTATATCTCACAATTATGACTTTGTGTCTTGTAATGACTACTTTATATATTAAAATTACAACTTTCGTGTAACTTTACCTAACAATTGTGACTGTTTTTATACTTGTGACTATATCTTGCAGTGTGACTATATTTCAAAATTACGACTTTGTTTCTTGTAATTGCTACTTTAGATCTGACATTTGCGACTGTTTCTCATACTTGCGATTTTATATCTTCTTGCAACTACAACTTTGTTTCTTGTAATTTCAATTTTATATCTCACAATTACAACGTTTCTTGTAATTGCTACTTTATATCTCAAAGCTACAAATTTCTCGTAACTTTTTATCTCATAATTGGGACTGTTTCTTATATTTACAACTTTATATCTCACAACTACGACTTGTAATTGCAACTTTATATCTCACAATTGTGACTTTAAATCTCTCTCACAGTGTGACTATATCTCACAATGACTTGTTTATCATAATTGCAACTTTATATCTCACAATGTGACTTTATATCTCACAATTACAACTTTGTTTTTTTATAATTGCTACTTTATATCTCAAAACTACAACTACAACATTTTATCATAATTGGGACTGTTTCTTATATTTGCAACTTTCTATCTTGCAATGTGACTTTATATCTCACAATTATGACTTTGTTTCTTGTAATTGCTACTTCAGATCTGACATTTGCAACTGTTTCTCCTACTTGCAACTATATCTATATCTCACAATTGCGACTTTGTCGTAATAGCTACTTTGCTGTAGATCTGACATTTGTGACTGTTTCTCATAATTGCGATTTGCGACTATATATCTTGCAATGTGATTTTATATTTTGCAACTATAACTTTGTTTCTCGTAATTGCAACTTTATATCTCACAATTGTCACTTAAGGGCCAGATTTACTAAACAAGTCAAAACGCAGATGGGAGTGGAGTGATCTACTGACGACGCGCAAATTAAATAACACAGACACAGCCGGATCATTTCCATAATGAGCAACGTAATCTAACAGTTAGCGTCTGGTTTAAGACGTGCTTTTTTGGAGTGGTAAATATTGCCGCAAACTCCAGTAAATTGACTAGCGCAAACCTTTGTAAATCACCATGCATGATTCATTTAAATACACTCCTCCCATAAATGTTGCATTTGAAAGGGAAACTCCTACAAATGCATATGCATTAAGGTCAGCCGCAAAAAGTGTCCACGCCTTTTCAGTGCTATTTTTTCACTGCGTGTCTTTAGTAAATCCTGACTGTAGTTTTTTAATGCCAAAAGAGGGTTTGCGCTGATGCATGCTGTTAGTATTTCTGGCCCTAAATCTCCTCTCACATTGTGATTTTTATCTCACAATGACGTTTTGTTTCTTGTAATTGTAACTTTATATCTCATAATATAACCTATACAAAAACCTAACATACATTTTTTAGTCTATGGTGGAAACAGGCTTCCATGCAAGGTGCTAATTGTGTTTTCAGAATATTACTGAACAGAAAAACCCATGTATTTTTATCTGCAAAATGTTTTTGTTTGTCATGCTGAAGTCCAAACTTTGCCGAGTAATGCTTGTCTATGCGTTGTGTCCAAATTCCACCATGACTTGACCTACAACAACTGTAGGGATGGAATTCATTTCTTTAAAACAGTTCCTCTCTGTCCACATTACCACCATTGTGACTACTGTTTGTAGAGCTTCCCGCTGAAAGCTCATGTGTTTATACATTTACATGTTTAAAATATTATGCTTTGTAAGAATAGATCCTGCTGACCTGGTCAAAGCAAATTGCCTATGAAAAGTCGCAATGTTCTTCCTTTGGTCCACGGTAGCGGTGTGTAAGTTTATGTCTATGCGTGTATGCGTACATGTGTTTATATAGCTTCATACGTTCGGTAGAGCTTTGAAGGCTGCGAAGAGCCAAGTTCTTCATGTGGCGGGGTAGAATGAAAAGCTCAGCCAGTTGGCCTGTAATTACAGCGCACACGCACACATAGACACGGTCATAGAGGTTTTACTACAGTGCTCCATTAGTGGCGGTGAGCCGCACTGCAGGTGGGCATTTGGCCATATGGACGGGACGCCACACACACCAATCCCAGAGGCCAATAGTGGGCACCCTTCCGCAAACACTGGTACTAATATACTACTATGCCCTCACACTGCACCTCTGTCCCTCTTTGTTCTGGCCAGGAAGCTGGAAAATGCTTCACATTAACGAAAATGGCAATGAATGTGTTTTGAGACAGTGTTGATGTGAGGATTAGGTTGCCATTTCAGACACGATTGACTGCCTTGTAAAACAATGTGACGATTGCAGTTACTAGTTTGTTAAATATCTGCTTTTAATCTTGTGTTTGGAAATTATGGGAATTACCGAAAAAGACAAGGAATGGAAAGTCCATTATAAAAGTTTAGGGACCACTTTTTGCTCTCTAAATTGTCCTGCACAAATTGAATTGCTCGGGTTTTATTGAGCTGATCTTTAAAAACTTGATCTTGAACCTTAAATGGAGAAATGCAATGTGGCATGTTTGCTCTGTTTTATGAAAAGTGCTTTGGTGGTACCATAGTTTGGTGATGAACTTTTGATTTGGTATTCATATTTAAATTTGGTATTTACAAATCTGTGAAGCAAGGTAAAAGTCCAGCAAAACCATGGTAATATAAGTTAGTACTACTATTTTTTTTTTGGAAGTATCTTTTAGAATTGTTATTGTAGTCTACTATTAAAAAAATTGGTTTTAATTTAAATAAAATTTAAATAAAGCTTAAATAATAAAATAAAATATAAATATTAGATGAAAACCTTCAACTTAAATGAAAATGAAAATTGTTGCCTTGGCTGAACTGAAATAAGTTTACTAAAACAAATAAAAATGAATTAAATTATTTTTAAACAAATGAATAGAAGCATATAACAAAGTTACTAAAATGTAAAAAATAAAAGCTGTCGAAATATTAATAAATCATATAATAGTATATAAATAATACTAAAATAACATTGGTTTTTAGTCCATTGACCATCAAAACACTATTAATCTTGAATCTTAACCCTCATTTTTTGTTTGAGATTGACTTGAGATTGATTTATGTTATGACGGTTATTAACAGTTCTCATAAGAATAGAAAAAGTATTAACCTATATGTTTAAGTTAAATGTGTTTTTTAAATGACAGTTTTTTTACTTAAATGATATGTTTAAGTAAAAATGACTGTGAGGCCTTTTAGACACCAAACAGAACATGATGGCTAAAGGCTGATTTGTTTTTTAATGGTATTACGTTAACCACGTAATGCGTTTTCATGTTAACATGGAACCTGGTTACGCATACCTCTTCCCCTATGTTTTTATTATTCAAGATTATTATTCCCACATGCTGTCCACCGCAGCCTAGAGGTGTTGTTTACAGTGAAGGGGTGGAGCGGTTCTCCAGGCTCTGTGGGCAGAAATACAAACAGCCCCCTGCAGAACTCACAAGGAGTCTCTGTATTAAAACCAGCAGTGGCTCCAGTTTTAAATGGTCCATGCTTGGCTCTGATCTGCATGATGTGCAGTCACACCAGTTCTTTTGTACCATGTAGACCCATTTAGACATAACTAGACCAGCAACAAAACACCTACAGCCCTTCATTTCTGACCTCTGTACTACTGGTAGTCAGAGACTAGGGGCCTATTGAGACTGTGCTGCCTCTCAATGCTCACTTTTTGTAATTGCATGATGATTATGGAGAAAATAGAAAGGCATCAGGCATGTTTGGAATTGCATAGTACTATATTACACATGCTAATTTTGCAGTATGTTTACCATAATACCATAAAACATACCCAATTAATTTTGTATTATACAACCAGAACACATGACATTGGATACTGTATCACACAATGCAATGTGCCTAACTTGATGTACAATTTTTGAGAGTGGTGAATGATCCGGAAGCAATAACAACCAAACATTTTGTTTTTAGACTGCTACTTTTTTCCCATTTATAATTTTGTATGTTTTATTTAAATTATTTATTTAAATATTTATTCAAATAATAACAACAAATACTATAATATTTGACAATTTTTCATTTATATTTGTGTATATATATTAAAAAATAAAAAAATTTAATATATTTTTTTTAAATATTTAACAATAAACAAATTTCATCAGACTGCCTCGTTTATATATATATTTTTTAAACATTTAAAAATATTTATTCAAATAAATACAATAACACAATTTTTAACACATTTTACACATTTTTGCTATTTTTAATCCTCAGAATAATTGGATTAAAAATGGTAAATAATCAAACCATTCCCAAAGATAGCAGACTACTGTTGAAATTGTTTATCACTTTTTGTGTTAATGTTTCAAGTATAACATTTAAAAAAAAAAATGTGATGTACAACCTGATATTCCAGACCCTTTTGACAGCTTGCTTAAATTATATTAATTTTCTTGGAAATGTCCCTGTCTACACTATATATTTAAATGGTAGCTGATCGACCACAATGTGGCATTTGTCTTTCATCCATGTAAGCTCTAAACACGGAGTTAGATGTTAAGTGCCTTTTCCTTATTCGGTCTCTCTCTGTTTTTCTTTGGATGAATAGATTTATACAGATTGGGCCAACCACTACCTCGCCAAGTCCGGACACACACGCCTGATTAAAGACCTCCAACAGGATGTTGCCGATGGCGTTTTGTTGGCAGAAATCATTCAGGTTGTAGGTAAGATTAGAGATATAAAAAAATCATTTTCCATACTTCAACAAACCCCTCTTCTTCCTTCAGAAAAAATTAATACATAAAACCTACAATTTTGCTCCACCGTACCAGTAAATCTAACCATAATGAGTAGGTAGAGGAGGAGGACTGGGAAAGAAATGGACACACAAGTATCAAGAAAACTCACCACCTTTGTTATTTTGAATGTGTTCTGAAGCTGTTTTATGAGATCAGTTTCTGAAAAGGGCCAATTTGTGGATGGTTTATGAGGCTACAAACTGAGTTGTGAACATTTTATTAAGCCAAAATGTAATAAACTTATGAAAGAGGAGGATACGCATTCCTATTCTCATTCCTATTACAAATACAAAAGCCTGAAGACCACACCAAGTGGATGATGTGCTCATAAAACCAACTAGCAGGTATAAAATTGTGTTACTTTAATTCAGTGCCTCTGTTTTTTTTTCTCCATTTAGCAAACGAGAAGATTGCCGATATCAACGGATTCCCAGAGAGTCGCTCTCAAATGGTAAGACTCAAAATTGGTTAATTATCGTAATTTCTGACCTACGTGATGGGAAAACAAACCACAATCTGTCAAACTCACAATCAAATATTACTGTCACTGTCACTTGGTGGTGGATCCAGTGAAGAAGCTGTCAGTGATCAAAATATTTATTTTGAAGATGTTGAGAATATGGTTGAGATCATGAATATGAGCCAGATGCTGAATATACTGGGAAATTAGCTATGATGATGACAGTCATGATGTCATCTGCTCAAATTGAAACCTTCAAAGTTCCAAAGGATAACTAAATGTTTTAATAACTTTGTAATTGTTATTAAAATATCAGGAGTTTTATACTATTGCGCTGTTAGAGAGCCATCCATGTTAGATATAGATCCGGGTCGCTGAAGACCTGAATATCTAATGATTGGCGAAACATTCATGCATTTAAAGGTAAAGATTTTTTTTTTGTGTGTGTGTGTGTGTGTGTGTGTAAATTTATCCCATTCAATTTGTTATTGTTTTTGAGATGCTTTTAAGCTGCTTTTCTTTTTCTTCTCTTTAACTTTTTAGGCCCTCAACATTTCCAATTATTAACCTTTCATTTCCATTTCTGTGTTATTTCCAATGTTATTTTTTTTAGTATTTTTAATTAAATTAAAAATGTTAATTTTTTATTTTAATTTTAGTCATTTTATTTTTTTGTAATTTTTTGTGCTTTTGTAATTTTTATTTGTTGTTTTTTATTTTTCTATTTAACTTAAATTTATTTTCATTTAATTTTTAGGTTTTTTTAGAATTGTAGTATTTCAACTTATTTTATTTAAGTTAGTTGCTAAGACAACATTTCTATTTTTTGTTTTTTTATCTTAATATTTATATTTCATTTTAAAATTTTAGCTTGATTTTAATCAACTTTATTTCAATTAGCACCATAAAAGTAGTTCATACGGCATCTATATAATAAGATTTTGTTTGAGGAACACACTAAAATGTAAGTGCCTATTCATTAAAAATCTTCTATTTAAGTCAAATATACATGACTGCAAATGAATTTTCATTTTTTGTTAAACTGTTCCTTTAAGAAACAACCTCAGGGATGACAATGGCAGGTCTTGTTGACCTTAAAATCCTGGTGTTAACCAGCATGCTGTAGTCTGTCATCTCGCCAGTGGTCAGGATATACATTGTAATGTCACAGGAACACCGCAGGATGGACCCACAGGGTTGTAAACCACAAATCTACCCTATTGAGCACCATCTGTTTGGTTCTGTTTCTGTACACCTGAGTGTAGTGTGCAAACCGGCTGTGGAGGGGTCACATAGGCTTGATTTTTCAACAGCAAAATTTTGATGTATGTCCGTGTTTCACTCTCAAACAGATTGAGAACATTGATGCCTGTCTGAGCTTTCTGGCTGCTAAAGGAGTGAACATTAAGGGACTTTGTGCCGAAGGTGAGCGGACTCTTAACTAATGCTCATTAATATTTGAAAAAAAGATGTCAACAACATTATTTTCTTTTTCTGCCAAACCACAGAGATCCGCAATGGCAATCTGAAAGCCATTTTAGGCCTTTTCTTCATTCTGTCGCGCTTCAGGCAGCAGCAGCAGACTTTGAAACAGGCCTCCAGCAATGTTCAGATGCTCCAGAACAACCAGGCCCACCGATGCGCCAGTCCTTCCCTGCTTCCTCACACTTCTCCCTGTAGTTCTCCCTGTCCTTCTCCTATCCAGCAACACTACACCTCCTCCCCATGTGCACAGAAAAAACAGACAGACCTGCAGTCCAGGTATTATTCTCCAACTCATCTACTGGATAGCTTCTTGATTGACAGACAACATATCAGCTGGATTGAAAGATGCCAGAAAACATCAGAAAACAGAACGCGGGTCAATATATTGTGTTTTTTATTAATTTGGTGCTATTATGCTGAGAAAACAACACTTGGGTTTACTGTATTTACGTCACATGAAGGCGGCTTTCTGCTGCTTGCAAACAGACTCTTTTGAGGAGACAGTGGATTGCCATTCATTTGCCGCTGCCCTAATTGCACTTGCTGGTGATGGGCGATTTCGAAACCTTTACGAATCTTTTGTTTTGAATCAGTGGTTCAGAGCGTGTATCAAACTGCCAAATTCACGTGATTTTTAGTTAACGAGGCTTTGTTACGTCATAACTGTTTCTCTGACCAGTTTTATACATTTTGTAGACGTTTTAATTTGACATTAGTATAATTAAAAGGAATAATCCTTTTAATTAAAGGATTACACTTAATCTCATCATAAAAATAAATAAATAAATAAAATTAAAAAATTCTTTCTTTTTTCCTCTATCTTTCTCTACACCCTCCCTATTCTAGCTTACGCTACTCTGAGCAATGCCCGAAACGTAGTATTTAAGGCAGTTCTTGCGTTTCTACGCCTCTTCATAACGGATCGCTTCCTGTACTCCTCAGATGTAAGTCGCTTTGGATAAAAGCGTCTGCTAAATGCATAAATGTAAATGTAAATGTAATCGTAGTCCTCTTATTGGCCTGTTTAGCTGAGCCATCCATGGAACAAACAAAACAAGCCCTAAAAATTGACAATAGAACACATATTATACAGATATTAGATGATTAATTAATTACTTTCAATAAAACATTTGCAATGGGTTTGTAAAAGGTGTTTTATGCATGTTTGGCCTGAGTTTTGTTGCATTTCTACAGTTCTGACCAGCAGGGGTCACCAGCGTTGTGGTGTTTCGAACACTTCGAAACAGTGAATCATTTTACGAAGCAATTGGTTCAATTGATTCGAAGCTTTGAAAAGCTTTGTTTCTCCCATCACTAGCACTCTCTATGCTCCGTTCCGAACTAAACTACCAGTGTGAAAGCACCCATAGATGGCAACATATTACATTTTAAATGTTATTCATTTTTTTGTCAATTTTATCCCATTCAGTTTGTTAGTTTCAGATGCTCTTATACTGCTCTTCTTTTTTTTCCTCCTGTAACTTTTTATGCCCTTAACATTTCCAATGATTAACCTTTCATTTTCATTTCATTACAAGTTCTGGTATTTCCAGTGTTATGTTAGTATTATTTATGTACTATTGTAGTATTTATTAATATTTTGAGTTGTATTTTTAAATTTTAGTTTAAGTAATTTTATGTGGTTTTGTAAATGTATTATTATTATTATTATTATTTATATTTCTGTTTAGCTTTAATTTATTTTAATTTCATTTTAATGGATTCGTTTATAAATTAAACTTATTTTGTTAGTTAATTGCCAAGGCAACATTTTTTATTTAAGCTTTTTAAGTTAAAGTTGTTCATCTAATATGAAATATTAGTTATATTAGTAATATTAGAAATATGTTATTTTATTTCAGCTTTATTTCAATAAACAAACACATTTTTAATAATTTTTGTTTTAGTTAACAATAACAACACTGGTTATTTCTCTAAATCTTTTATTCATCTCTTTTTCTTTCTCTTTTGTTTTTCTCTTGATCTTGAAGTCATCCATCAAAAGGCTCCGATCAGAAAAATGCTGTGAGACTCTCAATTGCTCAGAAAAAGAACTCTAGGTCAGCTTTCCACATTTCTATGTCCACTCTTAAAAAAATATCAATGTGCCTGATTTACATCTCCTTGTCCTCCTAGTAAATTACTACACAACAGCACCATCTACTGGTGATCTTGTGATTCTACACAAACCTATCTTGTTTCCTCAGGGCCAAAAAATAAATCCCCTTCAATAGTCATTTTGTTCTCGATCATATGATCAGATGTGGACTTTAATATAAAAAGGTCACTGAGGTTTATTTATATAATTGTCACTCCAGTCTTGAGTCTTTGCAGCATAAATAGTTATTGTTTAAAGAGAAAGGTTGAGTTTGTTCTGACTGAACTCTTTGTCAGGCTTCAGAGCCCCTCTGTGAGGGCGGCTGGAACGGGTGGAGAGAGTAAACCACGAATTTCAAACACCAACAGACGCAGCCAAAGCTTTAACCAATGTGACCGATTAAAGCCGTCAATATCTCCCTGCGCTCATGAAAGAGGTGAGTTAATCACACTCATTTACACAATCTAGAGAATTTTCCATGTGTGTTATGTAAGAGTATGTAAGCAGTCATTTAGCAAAAACTTTATTCAAGCATGCATATTTACTGCAAGAAAAATCATCCTAAAAAAAACCTATTTGAGGTATTCGAACTTATAACCTTTCACCCAGATCTTTAACCTTAAGGCCACACCACCCATGGAATCGGCAGGCTTTATTCCAGTATTGTTTTTTACTAGAATTACCTGTGAAAAAATTGTTCTAGAAATTGTTCTACAAATTTATCTTATTTTTCCTTGCTCAAATTGGTATTGGTATTATTGGTCAAAAAAACTTATTTTCAAATAAGAAAATAAGTTATTTTTAAAATATATTAATAAAAAACTATATTATTATTATTTTCAGAAACTAAACTGGTATTTTAATATGTAAATATATTTCTCAGTCTTTTTTCCTCAGAAATTAAAATAGTACCAAAAAAAAAGAAGCCACTTAGAAGAATGTCCAAGCTGCTCTTTTCTTTTCAACAAATAGTCTTTTCAAGGGATAGTTCACCCAAAATTGAAAATAAATTTTTGTTATCATTTACTCACCCTTATGTCGTTCCAAACCCGTAAGACTTTCATTCATCTTCGAAACATAAATTAAGATTTAAAAAAAAAAAAATAATATTATTTTTTTATTAAATCTGAGTGATTTCTGTTCCTCCATTGGCAGCTACACAACTACCATTTTGATGCTTCAAAAAGTTCGTAAAACTAAAAAGAGAAAAAGAGATCGTAAAACTAATCCATATGAATTGAGCGGTATAAAGATCCACAATCACTTTATATGATGAACAGATTGAATTTAGGCTTTTATTTACATTTTTATTCCGCAAACATGAACAGAAGCTCAACCCACCTGCTTGACGCATGATAACAAACCTCAATGGTTCTTCTGGAAGCTCAAACGTGCTGCGTAACACATGAGAATGAACCTCATTGGTTCTTGCTGAAGCTCAACGTGCTGCGTAACACGAGAATGAACCTCATTGGTTCTTGCTGAAGCTCAAACGTGCTGTGTAACATGAGAATGAACCTCATTGGTTCTTGCTGAAGCTCAAACGTGCTGTGTAACATGAGAATGAACCTCATTGGTTCTTGTTGAAGCTCAAACGTGCTGCGTAACATGAGAATGAACCTCATTGGTTCTTGCTGAAGCTCAAACGTGCTGCGTAACACGAGAATGAACCTCATTGGTTCTTGCTGAAGCTCAAACGTGCTGTGTAACATGAGAATGAACCTCATTGGTTCTTGCTGAAGCTCAAACGTGCTGTGTAACATAAGAATGAACCTCATTGGTTCTTGCTGAAGCTCAAACGTGCTGCGTAATACAGAAGACTGAACCTCATTGGTTCTTGCTGAAGCTCAAACGTGCTGCGTAACACGAGAATGAACCTCATTGGTTCTTGCTGAAGCTCAAACATGCTGTGTAACACGAGAATGAACCTCATTGGTTCTTGCTGAAGCTCAAACCTTAAGGCCACACCACCCATGGAATCGGCAGGCTTTATTCCAGTATTGTTTTTTACTAGAATTACCTGTGAAAAAATTGTTCTAGAAATTGTTCTACAAATTTATCTTATTTTTCCTTGCTCAAATTGGTATTGGTATTATTGGTCAAAAAAACTTATTTTCAAATAAGAAAATAAGTTATTTTTAAAATATATTAATAAAAAACTATATTATTATTATTTTCAGAAACTAAACTGGTATTTTAATATGTAAATATATTTCTCAGTCTTTTTTCCTCAGAAATTAAAATAGTACCAAAAAAAAAGAAGCCACTTAGAAGAATGTCCAAGCTGCTCTTTTCTTTTCAACAAATAGTCTTTTCAAGGGATAGTTCACCCAAAATTGAAAATAAATTTTTGTTATCATTTACTCACCCTTATGTCGTTCCAAACCCGTAAGACTTTCATTCATCTTCGAAACATAAATTAAGATTTTTAAAAAAAATATATATATTATTTTTTTATTAAATCTGAGTGATTTCTGTTCCTCCATTGGCAGCTACACAACTACCATTTTGATGCTTCAAAAAGTTCGTAAAACTAAAAAGAGAAAAAGAGATCGTAAAACTAATCCATATGAATTGAGCGGTATAAAGATCCACAATCACTTTATATGATGAACAGATTGAATTTAGGCTTTTATTTACATTTTTATTCCGCAAACATGAACAGAAGCTCAACCCACCTGCTTGACGCATGATAACAAACCTCAATGGTTCTTCTGGAAGCTCAAACGTGCTGCGTAACACATGAGAATGAACCTCATTGGTTCTTGCTGAAGCTCAACGTGCTGCGTAACACGAGAATGAACCTCATTGGTTCTTGCTGAAGCTCAAACGTGCTGTGTAACATGAGAATGAACCTCATTGGTTCTTGCTGAAGCTCAAACGTGCTGTGTAACATGAGAATGAACCTCATTGGTTCTTGTTGAAGCTCAAACGTGCTGCGTAACATGAGAATGAACCTCATTGGTTCTTGCTGAAGCTCAAACGTGCTGCGTAACACGAGAATGAACCTCATTGGTTCTTGCTGAAGCTCAAACGTGCTGTGTAACATGAGAATGAACCTCATTGGTTCTTGCTGAAGCTCAAACGTGCTGTGTAACATAAGAATGAACCTCATTGGTTCTTGCTGAAGCTCAAACGTGCTGCGTAATACAGAAGACTGAACCTCATTGGTTCTTGCTGAAGCTCAAACGTGCTGCGTAACACGAGAATGAACCTCATTGGTTCTTGCTGAAGCTCAAACGTGCTGCGTAACACATGAGAATGAACCTCATTGGTTCTTGCTGAAGCTCAAACGTGCTGCGTAATACAGAAGAATGAACCTCATTGGTTCTTGCTGAAGCTCAAACGTGCTGTGTAACACGAGAATGAACCTCATTGGTTCTTGCTGAAGCTCAAACGTGCTGTGTAACATGAGAATGAACCTCATTGGTTCTTGAAGAAGCTCAAATGTGCTGCGTAACACACGAGAATGAACCTCATTGGTTCTTGCTGAAGCTCAAACGTGCTGTGTAACATGAGAATGAACCTCATTGGTTCTTGTTGAAGCTCAAACGTGCTGCGTAACACGTGAATGAACCTCATTGGTTCTTGCTGAAGCTCAAACGTGCTGCGTAACACGAGAATGAACCTCATTGGTTCTTGCTGAAGCTCAAACGTGCTGTGTAACATGAGAATGAACCTCATTGGTTCTTACTGAAGCTCAAACGTGCTGTGTAACACGAGAATGAACCTCATTGGTTCTTGCTGAAGCTCAAACGTGCTGTGTAACATGAGAATGAACCTCATTGGTTCTTGCTGAAGCTCAAACGTGCTGCGTAACACATGAGAATGAACCTCATTGATTCTTGCTGAAGCTCAAACGTGCTGCGTAATACAGAAGAATGAACCTCATTGGTTCTTGCTGAAGCTCAAACGTGCTGTGTAACACGAGAATGAACCTCATTGGTTCTTGCTGAAGCTCAAACGTGCTGTGTAACATGAGAATGAACCTCATTGGTTCTTGAAGAAGCTCAAATGTGCTGCGTAACACACGAGAATGAACCTCATTGGTTCTTGCTGAAGCTCAAACGTGCTGTGTAACATGAGAATGAACCTCATTGGTTCTTGTTGAAGCTCAAACGTGCTGCGTAACACGTGAATGAACCTCATTGGTTCTTGCTGAAGCTCAAACGTGCTGCGTAACACGAGAATGAACCTCACTGGTTCTTGCTGAAGCTCAAATGTGCTGCGTAACACACGAGAATGAACCTCATTGGTTCTTGCTGAAGCTCAAACGTGCTGTGTAACATGAGAATGAACCTCATTGGTTCTTGTTGAAGCTCAAACGTGCTGCGTAACACGTGAATGAACCTCATTGGTTCTTGCTGAAGCTCAAACGTGCTGCGTAACACGAGAATGAACCTCATTGGTTCTTGCTGAAGCTCAAACATGCTGTGTAACACGAGAATGAACCTCATTGGTTCTTGCTGAAGCTCAAACGTGCTGCGTAACACGAGAATGAACCTCATTGGTTCTTGCGGAAGCTCAAACGTGCTGCGTAAATGGCTAAATTAATCTGTTATAAATCGATCATATAAAGTGATCATGTCTCTTCAGAAAATTTTGACTAAACTGCTCAATTTATATGGATTAGTTTATAAACTCTTTAAAGCGACAAAATGGTAGTTGCCTAGACTGTCAGTGGAGGAACAGAAACAGAAACGATGGGTACATGGTGGTCATAAAGGGATGGACATGGTCAGAAACAATGCTCAGGTAGGCCGTGGCATTTAAACGATGCCCAATTGGCACTAAGGGGCCTAAAGTGTGCCAAGAAAACATCCCCCACACCATTACACCACCACCACCAGCCTGCACAGTGACCAGAGACAGAAATCTCTTTCAAAAAAATATTTTCATTTGTGTTCCGAAGATGAATGAAAGTCTTATGGGTTTGGAACGACATGAAGGTGAGTAATTAATGACAAAATTTTCATTTTTGTGTGAACTATCCCTTTAAGCTCTGAAAAAAAAGTGGTTAATGAAGAGAATTTAGGTCTGTTCCTCATGCTAAGTTATTGTATGGCGTCAAAAAGTTGGAAAAAGCAAAATAAATGGACTTGTACTTCATGGCACTTTTATGGTAATTTATGAGCCTTTTTGACCATAAAGACAACTTGATGGTTGTAATCATAATGTTATTGGACATGACTTGCCACTTTAAGTTTAAAAATTTTCAGAATTTTCATTTGAACATTTTTCTTGCTTGATCCAAACCATCCTCCCTTGATTTGTTCAATTTCTGAATGTTCACATTTTGCCTGTTGTTGACACATTTTTGGCACGCTGTTGTTTCATTATGGCGGGCTTGGTTTAGACACCAAGCCCGCCTTACCAAGTGAGAACATGTCACATTGTTGAGTGACTGAGAATATGTGGAAGTTTTTTATTCAAGCCATATTCATAAAACCATATGAAGTATTTTTTCCCATTTGCACATGCATGATGTACATGTCTGTTTGCGTGCATGCATGCATTGGTGTTTGTGTGTGGTTTGTGTGGACTCTCAGCTGCACACTGCTGGATCTGGTATGTTGATGAGGCGTTTACTGCTCACTGATTCAGCTCTAATTAGTGTACTTGTGGCAAAACCAGTGCAGAGAAAAGTCAATGATAATGACAGAGCTTTATATACAGTGAGATCAAATGGCTAGCAAGACGCGCAAGGAAGATGAATGTTATGAATTGTGCTCAGATTGCCTGTAAGGTAAGCACCGCTAAACTAAGTTTTTATGCAACAGGCTAGTAAGTAATTGAATAATTAAATGCATACAAGGGCAACCACCAGTTTAACAGTGCAGGGAAATGAAATCAGGGAAACGGGGAAATAGTGAAAGAGAGTGACTGATCAGGTCAAATGAAACCTTTCAAATGTTTACTTAGACTTTACAAGAGTTTGGTTTCATAACATACTGAATTTTCATGCAATTCAGGCTAACTGTATATGCTAATATTATATATAATATTATGTACTGTATCTAATGATAATAATAATAATTTGTCCATTTTTATTTGTTGTTTTTTTTGCATTAGTATTATGACAGAAAGCACATTAAAAATGTGCCTTGGAAATGGTTTGTTTTTATATTTAATCAAATAATCAGTTTCGTCACTCATATCTCAAATGTCATGAAGTGCTCCACAGTCAGTCTCCTTTGCTAACCGTCATAGAGAAAAGACCCTGGATCTCAAAAATAAATATTAATACACTACTTCACATACTTCAAATATTTCTCTTCATAGCTCATGCTTCCTTTTCTCAGCACTTCATCCAATGTGCTCTCATATTTTCAAACTCCCACGGGCGTCACACTTTCTAATGTCTATGTGAAACAGCTTGACTGCACTTGCTAGCGTTTGAAAGATTTGACCCACTTTCTCTGTGCCAGAGTGACTATTTGTCCTCCCTACTTGGCCAATTGCCTGTTATAGTAGTTGAATGTACAAAAAGTGACACAAAGCAATGCATATATATAATAAATCAACTCCTAATTACTGCTTATTAATAGTTAGTAAGGTAGTTGTTAAGTTTAGGTATTGGGTAGGATTAAGGGATGTAGAATATGGTCATGCAGAATAAGGCATTAATATGTGCTTAATAAGTAAACAGCCAATGTCATAGTAATATGCATGCTAATAAGCAACTAGTTAATAGTGAGAATTGGACCCTAAACTAAAGTGTACAATTTATACCTATATACACCGATCAGGCATAACATTATGACCACTGACAGGTAATGTGAATAACACTGATTATCTCTTTATCACATCTCTTAGTGGGTGGGATATATTAGGCAGCAAGTGAACATTTTGTCCTCAAAGTCGATGTGTTAGAAGCAGGAAAAATGGACAAGCGTAAGGATTTGAGCGAGTTTGACAAGGGCCAAATTGTGATGGCTAGACGACTGGGTCAGAGCATCTCCAAAACCGCAGCTCTTGTGGGGTGTTCCCGGTCTGCAGTGGTCAGTATCTATCAAAAGTGGTCCAAGGAAGGAACAGTGGTGAACCGACGACAGGGTCATGGGCTGCATAGCCGCAGACTAGTCAGTGTGCCAATGCTGGCCCCTGTCCACCGCCGAAAGCGCCAACAGTGGGCACGTGAGCATCAGAACTGGACCACGGAGCAATGGAAGAAGGTGGCCTGGTCTGATGAATCACGTTTTTTTTTTTACATCACATGGATGGCCGGGTTCATGTGCGTCGCTTACCTGGGGAACACATGGCACCAGGATGCACTATGGGAAGAAGGCAAGCCGGCGGAGACAGTGTGATGCTTTGGGCAATGTTCTGCTGGGAAACCTTGGGTCCTGCCATCCATGTGGATGTTACTTTGACACGTACCACCTACCTAATCATTGTTGCAGACTATGTACACCCTTTCATGTAAACAGTATTCCCTGGTGGCTGTGGCCTCTTTCAGCAGGATAATGCGCCCTGCCACAAAGCAAAAATGGTTCAGGAATGGTTTGAGGAGCACAACAACGAGTTTGAGGTGTTGACTTGGCCTCCAAATTCCCCAGATCTCAATTCAATCGAGCATCTGTGAGATGTGTTGAACAAACAAGTCCGATCCATGGAGGCCCCACCTCACAATTTACAGGATTAAAGGATCTGCTGCTAACATCTTGGTGCCAGATACCACAGCACACCTTCAGGGGTCTAGTGGAGTCCATGCCTCAAGGGGTCAGGGTTGTTTTGGCAGCATGTTTGTTTTGTAGGGTTGTTTTGTTATGCCTGATCGGTGTGTGTGTATATATATATATATACACTCACCTAAAGGATTATTAGGAACACCTGTTCAATTTCTCATTAATGCAATTATCTAATCAACCAATCACATGGCAGTTGCTTCAATGCATTTAGGGATGTGGTCCTGGTCAAGACAATCTCCTGAACTCCAAACTGAATGTCAGAATGGGAAAGAAAGGTGATTTAAGCAATTTTGAGCGTGGCATGGTTGTTGGTGCCAGACGGGCCGGTCTGAGTATTTCACAATCTGCTCAGTTACTGGGATTTTCACGCACAACCATTTCTAGAGTTTACAAAGAATGGTGTGAAAAGGGAAAAACATCCAGTATGCGGCAGTCCTGTGGGCGAAAATGCCTTGTTGATGCTAGAGGTCAGAGGAGAATGGGCCGACTGATTCAAGCTGATAGAAGAGCAACTTTGACTGAAATAACCACTCGTTACAACCGAGGTATGCAGCAAAGCATTTGTGAAGCCACAACACGCACAACCTTGAGGCGGATGGGCTACAACAGCAGAAGAACCCACCGGGTACCACTCATCTCCACTACAAATAGGAAAAAGAGGCTACAATTTGCACGAGCTCACCAAAATTGGACAGTTGAAGACTGGAAAAATGTTGCCTGGTCTGATGAGTCTCGATTTCTGTTGAGACATTCAGATGGTAGAGTCAGAATTTGGCTTAAACAGAATGAGAACATGGATCCATCATGCCTTGTTACCACTGTGCAGGCTGGTGGTGGTGGTGTAATGGTGTGGGGGATGTTTTCTTGGCACACTTTAGGCCCCTTAGTGCCAATTGGGCATCGTTTAAATGCCACGGCCTACCTGAGCATTGTTTCTGACCATGTCCATCCCTTTATGACCACCATGTACCCATCCTCTGATGGCTACTTCCAGCAGGATAATGCACCATGTCACAAAGCTCGAATCATTTCAAATTGGTTTCTTGAACATGACAATGAGTTCACTGTACTAAAATGGCCCCCACAGTCACCAGATCTCAACCCAATAGAGCATATTTGGGATGTGGTGGAACGGGAGCTTCGTGCCCTGGATGTGCATCCCACAAATCTCCATCAACTGCAAGATGCTATCCTATCAATATGAGCCAACATTTCTAAAGAATGCTTTCAGCACCTTGTTGAATCAATGCCACGTAGAATTAAGGCAGTTCTGAAGGCGAAAGGGGGTCAAACACAGTATTAGTATGGTGTTCCTAATAATCCTTTAGGTGAGTGTATATACACCATACTAATACTGTGTTTGACCCCCTTTCGCCTTCAGAACTGCCTTAATTCTACATGGCATTGATTCAACAAGGTGCTGAAAGCATTCTTTAGAAATGTTGGCCCATATTGATAGGATAGCATCTTGCAGTTGATGGAGATTTGTGGGATGCACATCCAGGGTACGAAGCTCCCGTTCCACCACATCCCAAAGATGCTCTATTGGGTTGAGATCTGGTGACTGTGGGGGCCATTTTAGTACAGTGAATTCATTGTCATGTTCAAGAAACCAATTTGAAATTATTCGAGCTTTGTGACATGGTGCATTATCCTGCTGGAAGTAGCCATCAGAGGATGGGTACATGGTGGTCATAAAGGGATGGACATGGTCAGAAACAATGCTCAGGTAGGCCGTGGCATTTAAACGATGCCCAATTGGCACTAAGGGGCCTAAAGTGTGCCAAGAAAACATCCCCCACACCATTACACCACCACCACCAGCCTGCACAGTGGTAACAAGGCATGATGGATCCGTGTTCTCATTCTGTTTACACCAAATTCTGACTCTACCATCTGAATGTCTCAACAGAAATCGAGACTCATCAGACCAGGCAACATTTTTCCAGTCTTCAACTGTCCAATTTTGGTGAGCCTGTGCAAATTGTAGCCTCTTTTTCCTATTTGTAGTGGAGATGAGTGGTACCCGGTGGGGTCTTCTGCTGTTGTAGCCCATCCGCCTCAAGGTTGTGCATGTTGTGGCTTCACAAATGCTTTGCTGCATACCTCGGTTGTAACGAGTGGTTATTTCAGTCAAAGTTGCTCTTCTATCAGCTTGAATTAGTCGGCCCATTCTCCTCTGACCTCTAGCATCAACAAGACATTTTCGCCCACAGGACTGCCGCATACTGGATGTTTTTTCCTTTTCACACCATTCTTTGTAAACTCTAGAAATGGTTGTGCGTGAAAATCCCAGTAACTGAGCAGATTGTGAAATACTCAGACTGGCCCGTCTGGCACCAACAACCATGCCACGCTCAAAATTGCTTAAATCACCTTTCTTTCCCATTCTGACATTCAGTTTGGAGTTCAGGAGATTGTCTTGACCAGGGCCACACCCCTAAATGCATTGAAGCAACTGCCATGTGATTGGTTGTTTAGATAATTGCATTAATGAGAAATTGAACAGGTGTTCCTAATAATCCTTTAGGTGAGTGTATATAATATATAAAATGTTTTTTTCTTTTTTTTCATACATTTTTTGCAAATCTTCATTAAATACAAATAATCTTTATTCAGATTAAATATAAATCATACCGAATAAAATAAATGGAAATTAGAGAAAATATGGATGTGTACTTGAGGAATGTTGGGCATCTTTTTGCAAAGTACAAAAGCGGTTGTGATGAAGAGCTTATAAAATGTTATATTTCTTCTTGAATTTACAGAGAAAACAACCCCATCACCAATAATGGTTGATCATGGACCAATCAGCTCTTCCATTCCTCCACCCAGCTGCACCAGCACCACAACTACCACCTCTAAACCTTGGAGAAGCAAGTCGCTCAGCGCTAAACACACAGCTACATCCTCCATGGTCACGGTTAAACAACCAGCTCCAGATTCTCTTGAGGTTCCCCCAAAGGTGATTGCCCAGAAGTCCATGCTAGAAAAGCTCAAGCTCTTCAACAGTAAAGCAGGTTCCAAAGCCTCCAAGTTTGTTAGTACAGATGACATGGATATTGTTGAACCAGAAGGCGGCCAGATTTGCCCCATCCACCCTGGAAACCAGCGGCCTGTCACCCCCAGCAGTTCTGGTAGCTCAAGTCCCAAGCTAGCGCTGAAAGGCATTGCCCAGTTGACGCTCGAAAAGGCTTTGGCACCGAAAATAACCTCTGCAAAAGCATCTGAAAAAGTTAAAGAGAAGTCAAAGCCTAAAGAGAAAGAAAAGCTCAAACAACTACCTGTTACAGAACCCGAACACCTTAAAGGAGACACAAAAACTGATGGACTTGTTCAAGAGTCTAAGAAGGCTGTTCCCAAAGGAAACAAAGCAAAGAAAGACAATGCAAAATCAGCCATGAGTGGAATTCCCAAACCAAGCCAAGGAGGAAAGGGTTCAGCTGCAAATAAGAATGTAGCGTCACCCCCTTGTGGTGTGGAGGGAGAACGGTTACGGAACGGAAAGATAGGAGGTCTGTCTGTGCATAAAGGGCAGAAAGACAACAGAAACTACAGCTCTACATCTAGCTTAGCATTTTCAGATGGGAAAAGTTTTCAAGAGCTCACTCTTGGTGCGCAGAGTCACTCAACAGCCAGCAATACGGTCAGTGTGCAACTTCCACAGCTCCAGCAACAATACAACCATCCCAACATGGCCACCGTCGCCCCATTCATGTACAGGTAACACCTTTGTTGGTACTGTAATGTGTTATCCTACATACTCCATAAGACTCTATTTGGCTCTAAACTAGTATGCTGTCCTGTCTCTATGTAGGTCTCAAACTGAAATTGATAAGACTTGGCTAGTGGCAGGAGTGGGGGGATGGAGAGAACGAACAGACCTGTGCAGAAAATCCATCCATACTTCTCTTGAGAACCTGACAGGTAAGCATTATGAGCATAATGACACTGAGAGTGAGGACAGAAAAAATAAACTTGAGTTGCAAATAGCAGTGTTGGGGATGCTACTTTGAAACTGAAACTGAAAATAATATAACTAGAAAACATGCAAAAAATATTTTGATACAAAAATTACATCAAATGCCTCGCAGAGACTCAGGACCACAAGTGAATTTAGTGATACTAAGTCATTGTAGTGATTCACAGTGAATAATTTTAGTGTATTGCACCAATACGCATTTAGCAGAATTATAGTGAATCATTTTAGTTACTCATAGCAAATCTTTTGTGGTGATTAATAGCACTTCATAGCGAATAACTTTATTGTTTCATAGTGAATCATTTTAGTGAATTGCACCATTACGCATTTTTAGCAAAATTATAGCAAATCATTTTAGTTACTCATAGCAAATGTTTTTGGTGATTCATAGCTACTCTTTTTTTAGTGATTCATAGCGAATCATTTTAGCGTTTCATAGTGAATAATTTTAGCAAATCATTTGAATCATTTAACAGTTTACTTATCAGACATCGCAGTTTAGTCTAGCTTGTTTGTTTATTCAGCTTGCTCAGGAAACCATGTGAGGGGGAAAAATGCTGTCGTTTTACCATGTTACAATGCTGTATGTTGGAAATATTGCTTATTACTGGGAAAAACGGTTTTAAAACAGTCTAATATCGCTCTACTAAACATTTTAGCAGTGTTGCCACTTTTGGTTAGCTACTCCTTAACTCTAATGCCTAGTTAGGACAAGGTCATTTACTATGTCTTTGTATAAAACAACACTGATTATTTATGAATAAGTGAGCAGTGTTTTCCGAACTTTGAGGCCAATGTCAGACCTGTCTGAGGGTGAACAAGAAAACAAAACAGCACTCATCTGCATGTAAAAGGCTATGAATGTCAAGGAGTTGCCAAGGCCTGCCAGCATGTGTGTGTCCGAGTATATTAGTGTGTGTGTGTGTCCTTTCTCAGTCTGTCAGAACTTTGTGTAGAGAGAAAAACTCTTCTCCACAGGGGAAGTTCCCTGGGCTGGTGTAGACATGAGAGCTGTATTCTAATTTCCCCTCTCTATTCCATGGAGGAAAGGAGTAAGGCAGGACTGCCGTCACAAGAGCTTCTTTCACGAATCAATCGGCACATTCTCTGGGAAAACAACTCTGAATGTGTCAGACAGACCATTTATCCGTTTTAATAGAAGCGTAGGAGTCAGGGACACGTTGCCACCAGAAAAGGCGTAGGACATTAGTAGCTCTGTGAAGTCTTCTTCTGCAACCGAGACAAAGACCTGTACCACTGGAAGAAGACCTAAATGAATCTTCTTCTCAATGGACCAAGCAGAATGTCATTGTCAGTTGGCATCCTCTCTACGAGCTGAAGGAACAAGAGATGGTTCTTATGAGGACGTCTTGGACTTAGACGACTGCTCCAGTCTCAGGAGAAAGGACAGGTTCTGGGGTATAGACAGTTCTGGGGGACCTCCAACATCATCTAAATGGTTGGCTGAACACACTCAACCAAGTTGTTTGAATGAAGGGGAGCTCAACACATTCAGCTGTGTATATCAGCTGCATTTGCACTCTTGTGTGTGGGATGGAATTGCTCGTGTTAATAAGGAGATCCTTTTAACCATGTTGGATATGTGTGAGAAGCATGAAAGTGAGTAGATGTGTGTTGGACGACTGTTTTAAAAAGCAACCTGGGAGGTATTTAACAGACCTGAAGTCTTTATTATCCATTTTGGGGGCTTTTTTGTCACTTTTTATTGATGGAGATGGTAACGAGAGGAGAAATAGACCTGTGACCAAAACATAGTTTTTCTTCAGTAATTTTTTTCTTAGAAGTCTGACATTGTTGGCTTGAAAGAGAAAACTGACTGTACAGGATGATGTTTTCGCTAATAGACGCTATAGTGCCCCTTTTGGAAATTATAATCTTGTACATTAACTGCTAGGCTACAGCTCCAGCAAATCTGTTCCTTTAACTTTATTCGTTTTTTTTCTTCTTAGCAACAGTGTTATTTTAAAGGATCATTGATATACTATTATGGTTAGGGATGCACCGATATGAACATTTTGGCCGATACCAATAATTCTTTATATTTGAAAGCCAATAACCGATATATTGGCCGATACATTTTTATATGATTTTTGAGAGCCTGATTACAAAAATAAGTATAAGTATAATAAGTATCACCATTAAAAGCCATGTCTCAAGCACTTCAACATAAATCAAACATACACAGTACAGTAGTTTGTAAGTTTTAAAATTATTTTCCTTTTTGAAGTGATTCCACTCATATTTCAAGCAATTTAAAACCATCATGGTGTACAGTGCACGTCTGAAGTGTTTTAGCTGAAGGTAATAATCCATTATTTATCAGCATTAAGATATCAGACACATTTTCTTATTGGACCGATAACAATAACATTAACATTGAACATTATCAGCTGATACCGATATGGTGGTTGATATATCGTGCATCTCTAATTATGGTTATTGTTAATATTTTGAATTGGATTTTATTTTTATATTTTCTGTTTTCATTTTAATTTTAGTTAGTTTTAGTAATTTTCTTGTGTGTTTATCATAAAATTTTTTATGTCTATATGTTTTAGTTTTAGATATAGGTTATTTTATGCCAAGGCAGCATCTCATTTTTCTTTAGTTTCAGTTTTTTACATACAGTATATTTCAGTTAATGTACTAATTCAAATGTTTTATTTTTTTATTTTTTGTTAACGATAATAACCCTGCTTAGCAGAAATCGGCCATGACAGCAGTTGACATGAAAGACTGAATATTGACGTTTACGATAATGTCCATTAGCGCCCCTTGCGTTGAAAATGCAAAGCATAACCTACTTGTTGCATTATGAACTTTCATCCCATCTTAGCAAATAAAGCCAAACTAAATCTCTATTTGAAGCAGTTTTTTACCCAAAAGGCAAACAAAGATTTAGCATTAGCCTCGGCGAGCAGTTATGAAAGAGGTTGTTTGTTGTTTTTACAGCCTCTAGGAATGTACTTTACCAAAGCACTTATTCTTTTACATGTTTTACATCACGTGTGAGTCTGCTCTGTACCTTCTGAGCCCCTTGTGGACCCCTCATGATCAGTAAACAGCCGTTAATCCAAGCGGCCAAATCCCCTCTCACCTACGGCATACACTGCGTGTTTATTTTTAAGCAGAGGTTGGCTAACGTTTCGTACGTTAACACTGGTGCAAGAAAACAAAAAGGTCTTTTACAGAACGCTAGGAGATTTAACTTCATGAGCAAAAGGGGCTGAGTTAGTGCTGTGATGCTAATACAGAGTTTGGAGTTGCTTCATTTATGTTATCCCATGATTCTCAAGGTTTTAGCTGCATTTTTGAAGCATTTTAGGTGTGTGAATGTGTGTGTTTGGACATGCCTTAGAATTACGGTGCAGCTGTTTGCAGACTGTGGTGATGGTGATGAGTCTGGTTTCCTCAGGTGAGGACTCTGAAACCAAGAGGCTGCGTACTGCGAAAAACATTGCTGATCTGAGGCAAAACCTAGAAGAAACCATGTCGAGTTTGAGGGGGACGACGCATATCAGTCACAGGTAAAAACAGTGTGATGTGTGTTTTATTTTTTCTCATATATTTATTATTTTGTGTATGTTTCTGCCTGATGAATAAAAGTTAGTTTTATTAATCTATTTACAAATATTACTTATCTTAAAGGAATGTTCTGGGTTCTTTAAAAAAAATCTAAGGGTTAAAGTGAGGCACTTGCAATTGAAGCAAATGGGGCCAATCCGCAAACGTTAAAATTTACAGAAGTTTAAACTGGAGAAAATTATTTTGTGTTCTTTTATAGGATTATAAGCTTCACATTTTTGCTTTTAAATCATTCAAAAATAGGCCCCATTCTCTTCAGTTGTGTAAAAGTGTCTCTTCGTTACCTTCATTTTTGCTTTTTTAAAGGAAATGAGGTTAGAGTCGAAATTATCTTTTGTGATAACTGGCGATCAACCCAAAACCGCTAGTGGTAGCTGCTTCTTACAGCACTTTCTCTGGTGTCAGTTCATGTTCAGACTCTAAATGACTTTAATTCAGTCGGGTTGAAGTACAACATGACGTTAATAATGACTGGGCACAGAGATCACAGCACAGTTCAGAAAGCACCCCATTGTTCCCGGGTGTGTGAACCCTTTTATCTCTGGGGGTTTGCGAACTGTTAAACTCTAAATGGCTTTGAGGAAGACATTTTGATTGGCATTAGGAGCTCATTTGGGGGGTGCCAGGTTTTTGTCTTTGCCGTGATCAGTTTGATACGCGTCTCGGCCTTCCAGGGTATAAAAGCTGGCCGTGAAATCGGCTGGGGGCCACCTACTGCCTGCTAACACTGGATATAAAGCTTGTTTTAATATCCCAAAGAAACCCTGTCCCGACAGGATGCAAAATTTTGCCAGGAACTCATTTCTGCTTTTTGCTTGCACTCTTTCTTTCAATCTTCTGTTTTCTTAGAGGTATAGTTTACCCAAAAATGAAAGGTGTCATCATTGACTCACCTTCATGTCTTTCCAAACCTGTATTATTTACTTTTCTTTTGTGAAACCAATTTATTTATTTTTTTTGGTTAAAAAGGAAGTTATTTTGAAGAATGTCCACGCTGAAATATGGTGTCAGACAAGTCTCTTGCATTGTTGTTATTGTTAACTAAAACTACAAGAATTAAAAATTATTTTCGTTAAAGGTTCAGTGTGTAGTATTTATGAGGATCTATTGACAGAAATGCAATATAATATACGTAACTAGGCTATGTTTTCAGTGGAGTATAAAGAACTTACTTAATTAACCGTTATGTTTTTATTACCTTAGAATGAGCCATTTCTATCTCCACACACCACGGGTCCCCTTACAGTGAAATCTGTTTGCGCCCTCATGTTTCTACAGTAGCCTAGCCCTAAATCAGGGGTGCCCAAAGTCTGGCCCACGGGCCAAATGCAGACCAATCAGCATATGATCAAAATACCACATGAGCGATTCAAAAGCATAAGGAGTCGTATGCTCTCGTGGTACTTTGATGTCATACGGCGAACAAGCCTTTCATCAACAATGGCGAACACTGCGTTACTATTGATGCACATGGCTTTACGATCCTACATCGGCATCAAAACACAGCGAATCCAACGCATTTGTGCAGCTCGCCGTAATTTGTATAGACAGAGATTACAATCGAGCAACTATTAGCTCGATTAGCTGCTAATTCAAAAATGGCGGTCACAAGTTTCTGTTCATCTTGTTGGTCACGGTAACCCCGCCCCAGCCGCTTCTTACTTCTAGACCAGCAATGATTTGGTGCTACTTAACCACTTTTTCTGGTTCGGAGCTGGTGCTTTGGGTATGGAAAGACAAAGAACCGATTTGAAACTAGGCTCTGAACCAGCACCAGCACTGCCTTGGTGGAAAAGGGGTATCATTGCTGGTCTAGAAGTAAGAACCGCTTGCGTCAGCGGCTGGGGGCGGGGTTACCGGGACCAACAAGATGAACAGAAACTTGTGACTTGTGACATTTTTTAAATGGCAGCTAATCGAGCTAAAAGCTGCTCGACTGTAATCTCCGTCTATACAAATTACAGCAAGCTGCACGAATGCGTTGGATTCACAGTATTATGATGACGATGTAGGATCGTAAAGCCATGTGCATCAATAGTAACGCAACGGAAGGCTTGTTGGAGATGCATCGGTGCTGTGCAGACCGATCGCCGTATGACATCAAAGTACAACGAGAGCATACGACTCCTTATGCTTTTGAATCGCTTATGCAGTATTTTGATATCATACGATGATCGGTCTGCGCAGCGCCAATGCATCTCAAACAAGCCTGGTGTGTTTGTGTTTCCTGCTGCCTTGCTAGAGTTGCTGAGAAAGATGAGACGTATACAGTGACGTAAGACCTGGCTCTGTGGTGGCTCTCTAGCATGTGGAAAGGCAAACCGGCTCTTAGAAGGCTCGTCAGTCGAACCAACTCAGAACTGGCACTAGCACTGGCTCTGAACTAGCACCTAGTTCATTCTGGTGGAAAAGGGGTAATAGAGTACTCGTTAATTTAAATAAGAATAGAGTTCTGACTCAGTAATAATATTTAAGTTTCACCCTTTAAAAACGAGGTTGTTAAAAGTTTTACAGATTTTGTTTGTGTATTAAATTTACACCTGTGTCCTATCTCAAGCTAATCAACTGTCAGCTCAAACTTTTGTCAAATCTGTCATGTTTCCATTAAAAAAACATGTATATATAATAGAAAAGGAACCGGCCCCCAGGTGTGTCCAAAACGTAGAATCTGGCCCTTTTTAAAAAAGTTTGGACACCCCTGGCCTAAATGGACAAAATTCTCTACAGAGCACTAGTCACTCTCTGCTCTTTCCGACGACATTTTTGTCCTGTGTCGGCCACCGTAGCTTCTCTATGTGCTCCAAAAGGGAGGGGTGAGCGTTGGGGGATGCAATTCACAACCTCAGTGCTAGATGCCGCTAAAATTCACACACTGCACCTTGAAATAAAGCTGAAATAAAAAAATATTGGCACTAACTTGTTAAAATAAAATAAGTAAAACTGAAATATAATTTAAAGCTGAATATAAATATAAAATAAATAAATCACATAAAACAATTACTCAAATTAAATGAAAACCAAAAACATAAAAGGCAATTTAAAATATTAGTAAATACTATAATGGCATATAAATAATACCAAAATAACACTGGTCCCTTTTCATTGAAAAACTTCAGTTATGATGTAACACTTTATCCAATAATAAAAAATGATTTGACTATATTGTTTGCGTACACAAAAACCTGATTTTGTCAGGTGCCTGAAAAACCTTTTTTATCTTGTAAACCTCTTCTTTGACACTTACATTTTTTAAGGTTAAGAATAGGTGTTAAGCATTATGTACTAGGTCTAACAAGTGTGCAAACAAAATCAATAAATATAATATAAATATATGTCATAATTTGTTCATCACATATGTCATCACTGTTTTGATCTTAAATTCATTTGTCACATGGTGTTGTCAGTGATGTTACACTTTTTTTTTATTAATTGAAAAAAATTAAATAAAATAAAGAACAAAGTCAAGATGTTAACAAAAGAGCAGATTTTATAGAACAACACAATTCAAAACTTTTGTAAATCTGAAAATCAAAATTTTTGAGAATGAACCTGTTGTTCTTTTCCATGGAATGAAAGTAAATGGGGACAAACTCCAAAAATGACATTAAATTCAATAAGTATCAAAAAATGGCCCACATAACTTTTTTAGAATTTGATACAACAGTATTTTTACATTGTGACAAATATCCCATTAGATTTTGACCTATATTTTATGATTATTTCATTAACTTATGTTTTTCTGTCTGACTATTACCTACCAGCACCCTCGAGACAACCTTTGACAGCACAGTAACCACAGAGATCAATGAGAGGGCCTTGCTTGCCCTCAGTTCCCGCCCAGCTTCTGCACTGCCATGGCGGCTGGGCTCATCCAGCCCTCGCCTACAAGCTGGTGATGCCCCCTCTTCAGGAAACACGTTCGTACACCACAGCAGTGGCTGTGGGAGGCACACACACAGGCATCAGACCTGCACGCACAACGGAGTCGTCTGCGGCCTTGAACTCTCAGAGAAGGTGGAGGAGCCGGAGGTTATCGCCATGGAAACGGCAGGGTACATGAGTGATGGTGACGTCCTGGGAAAGAGCATGAGGGTGGATGGTGTCTCCAGTGGGTGAGTGTGGTTTGATGGTGTGTTTGCAAAAGTGTTCAAATGTTTCATGTGCATTACTATTGATAGATGAAACAGCTGAATAAAGCGTAACTGGCGCGACAATGACGTTGGACGTAGCGTAAGCGTTTTGAACTACTAGAGGCGTTACACTTTCTTTGTAAGCTGAATACGGAAGGCTGTCCACCGGAAGCTAGATATTTTACTTTATAACGTGTTAAATATGGATATTTTTCTTACAAAAACCCATCGATTCGCTTCAGAAGGCCTTTATTAACCCCCGGAGCCGGGTGGATTACTTTTAAAATGGATGGATAAAAATTTTGGGGCTGACATTCACTGCCATTATAAAGCTTGGATTAGCCAGGACATTTTTTAATAACTCTGGTTGTATTCGTCTGAAAGAAGAATGTCATATAGGATGGCTTGAGGGTGATTAAATCATGGGGCAATTTTCATTTTTGGGTGAACTATCCCTTTAACGCAACGTAGAACTGACAGACACGCAGGGCTTAAATAGACAGAACAAACCAATCAAAGAAACGTGAAACACTTTTGACAACCTAATCAAACCATTTTTAACCTAGGAGACTAACAGGGAGGGAAATGGAGGATGACATGACTAATTAACAGAACAAGAAAACCAACCTAGAAACAGACATCGAAAAAAATCGAAATGTGAACAAACAAACTCAAAACATGACAATTATTATATTATATTATATTAATTATTAGTAAAATTGTATTAGTAAGTTAGTTAGTACAGCTTTATTTTTATTCCCCTTTTAAATAGTGTTTTAGTTAGCGTAATGTTTTTAATTAGCTATTATTTTCATATTTTCCGTTTTCTTTGTAATTTTAGTTTTTATTAATATTGTTCTATGCTTTTATCATTTTTATGTGTGTTTTAATGTTTCTATTCCGTTATAATTACTATAGTTACAAAATTACTGTAAGACTTGATAAAGGTATCATATAGGTAAGAATGCATCTCTTAGCATCTTCCTCTGGGTGGCGCTCTTTAGTTAGTCCTTTTTGACTAGTTTATTTTGAATGAGTTACTTCCAAACTAAAATGTTATAATCAATCAATTTTCAATCAATCAATCAACTTTTTTGAATAAGCTACATTTTGATGATAGCTACAAAAATGTGCAATTGATCTTTTAAAAAAGTTATAATGTCCATTTAGCGCTATATATCTAAAGATGCAGTGTTAGTGAAAGTGCGCTCGATGCACCCTGCACTGAATTCCTACTGTGTCCCATGAGCGGTTAGCCACAGCTCTTTAGCATGTAATCATGTAACGCCGATCCAGCTTTCTTTATGCACTTCACTCTTTCATTGTGTCGTACACTAGGAGCTCTGCCAGTTTTTGCCTGCATGCTCAAAGTCCCCAGTATACTGGTGTGGTTTGTGGCAACATGCAAATTACAGTATGTTTAGATGGCTTTGTTTCTTGGCTCTTGGCTTTGTTTTGGACAATCACATCCCAAGCCTGCCTGTTTCTGTATGCAGCTTTAAGTAGCTACTGACATAAATGTGCATTGGAGTCCCACTGCTGTAAGATAAAATCAATAGCTCTGTCATGTTAGCAGTTATTTTGTTCATATGTCTGTTATCAGCTGTTCATTCCGCTGTCTGTCAGTAGGACATGAAAACGCAACATGTAGCCTGTGGTAAGAGGATGGGAGTCAAGGGTCATGGGAAATATTCATGGTTGAATCCTGAGAGAGGGTGAATATATATGAATATTTGGGGCACAAAGAGAACGAGTACTTGAATTTACCTCGCAGAGATGCATTTAGCTGACTTTTCATGGAAAAATCTGCAACCTTTTGACCCCTTGGAAGAGATATGAGGTTACGTCCAAATTTGGAAATGCAACTAAATGCACAAACACAGCAGATGCAGAAATGTTGTGCATAATCTTTCTCTAGTCCTGTTCAAACAGGAATCAGACAGACACCTTTTATTGGATTCTCATATTCCTTCTGCTCAGTGCTGAATTCCAGTAGAGTGATTCTGTCACCACAAGAAAATCTTTGCGAGACATTTGATCATAGTTGGAAAGCTTTTAAGCCCAATTACTGAGACCATATATGGATAGATTTTGAAACGCAGTCAACATTGGGTACTTACAGCAGATTCTGTTTCTAAAACCTGATGTATTGGTTTGGATTAGTGTCTTTTTACTAGCTTATCTTAGTACCATCTTAGTTACATGTTCGAATAATCGGATAAAGACAACACAAAAGGCATTTAAACAAGGTTTTGTGGGAGATTATTTAGGGAGATGATGTATTGATTTTATTTACTGAGATTGAATTGTGGTTGTTGTGATTTTATACATATTTTTAGTGCTGTCAATCGATTAAAAACAAATGATAAAAAATTAACTAATTAATCACACATTTTTTCTGTAACTAATCACGATTAAAAACATTGGAGTTTTTAATAATTTCACAGTTACTCTCCAAATTAATGTAGAAACAACTTAAAGACAGTTTATTTTAAATATTTGTTGTAACGGCGTCTTTTTATGAATGAAGGCCAGTATCACTGATACTAATATTGGTACTGATATCTCTATGAAATAGATTTTTTTTTAAACATTAATGATAGACATTCAACATTACAGTATAATTGAACGCTATCAATTTCAACATTTATTAGGCTTTAAAAAAACTTTTAATTTAAGTGAACAATTACTGATAAATGTCATATTTACCTGTGGCCTTCCTGCCTGACATATACAGAAATTGAAAGTTATCAAACACCTTTCTTAACTGCATAAATTATAAATTTAATATAGATTAATCCTTATTAAAGCTACAATTTTCTCTGTTACCTTTGTTCTTTGATTAACATTAATGACAGACATCACAGAAACTGGTTTATTAGGCTGCTGTCGCTTTAAGATCTGCCACTGTTGCACATGACACGGATCTGATGCGCATCTCATTTTCTCACAACTCTTTAAGTTATTTCAAGACTTTAAGTCATTCAAGCATGAAAGAGAACTCGCGTCTTTCTGTGCATCCTGTGTGTGTGTCACATAGACAGGGCGTTCACAGACAGCGCGTTCTCTTTTGTCTTGTCGCGCTTGGATGGTTTAAAAGCATTTGCATGAATAAGAGCGTGATCATATAATGTAACGCTAGCCAAAGGATGCTGCGTTAATTGCATTAAATATTTTTAACGCTTAACATTTAATTATATTAACATTTACAGAATATTTTGTAAGAATTTGTAGGACAAGTACTGATTTTATCCATTTGAGATTTGATTGAGGTGTTTTTATTTTATTTATTTTACTCTATTTTTAATAACTTTTAACTGAGTACAACTGAATATTTTGTAGAAAAACATAAAGGAGTTTGATTGAAATGTAGATGGTATTTTTTTTGTAAAAACATTCATTTTTTCCTGCCAATTTTTATTTATTTTTCCTTGCCTAATCCTCCTTGGTTATGTCAACAGACACTATAGAGAGAAAGTTATTACATTTTGATGAAAGATAGAAACTAATATTTTTGTTTCAACCCTTAACACCAGGTTTTTATTTGATTATACATTGTCTGTCACTGCTGTTGAATGACTTGTAGCAGGTTATCAGGTCAGGGCAAATGAATAACTCCATTGGACAGAGTGTTTAACTAGTTAAAATAGTACTCTGTTTCTCAGTAACGAAAGTTAAACAGAAGCCGTTGATCTCAAATGTGCCCAGTAATGCACCTGTCAATGAGGCATATAATAGGAAATATTGTCCAGTTATAACACTACAATGCTTGTAGTGATGGTATCAGATGGTGGTACTTTGATGTATACCATTGTATTATTTATTTACCAATTTCATGGCAAGACAATTGCTGCAGGCTACAGAGTAGACATACTAAAATAAAATGACTTATAATCAGTTTAATCAATGTTAAATGGTCACATAAATCTACTAAAATGTTTTGTCAGTTTTGTGGTTTAATTTAATACAAAAAAAGCCCATTTCAATATTTTTGTACTAGTTGCAAAATCTTTGCTAGATGCTTTGAAAATTATGATTGATCAACCACAGGATTGTGAAATTCATATTTCCTGTCTTCTGATCTTTCTGAGCTGAATCACCTGATGATTCATTTATTTAATTACCTGAACTGAAAAACATAAATCATTAGTGTGGCGTATGCTGTTTGGAAATTTTTGCACCTGCCCAGCAGGTTAGTCAGCCACCCAGATGATGAAACGCAGTCACCTGACTCAGAGTGTGATTGCTTCACAGCAGGAAATGAGGGATCAAGCTTAAGGATGTGTGTCTATTAAAATGCTGTGTCGTCACCATCTGCAAACCTAACAACCAAAACAAAATCACGCCCATTATAATCAGAGATCTGAAACTGTAATAAAAACGCTTATTTTTCTATTATAAATCTGCTTTACAATATATTACTTAGTAACTTATATTAACTAGTGTGACCAGATTTAACAGGATGAAATATGTATTTGTTCTGTTCAAAATAATAACAAATATTGTGAAGTACTTTACCACCACATCATTTATGGTCAAAATCTATATTATTTTTACAGGACATTGAGGACAATTAATTTACTTTCAATAAAAAAATGTTGAAAAACATTCACTTTTATTCCCTGTATAATAACATTTAATTATATATTATTTAAAGGAATACTTTACCCAAAAATGAAAATTCTGTCATCATTTACTCACACTCACCTGTATGTGTTTTGTTTGTTTTTTTAACACAAAGGAACAAATAAAAATAAACGATTGTATAAAAAATACTGTGGAAGTCATTGGGGACCAGAAACTGTTTGGTTACCAACATTCATCATAATATCTTCTTTTGTGTTCAACAGAACAAAGAAATTCATACAGGTTTAGAACAACTTGAAACTGAGTAAATTCTTTTCTTAATTTTTAGGAGAACTATCTCTTTAAATAGTTATGTAAAATATTTTACTCCATTTTTTCCTACTTCATCATGTGGCCTTCTGTGTATTATTATGGTGGTTATTAGTGTATTTACAAAGCAGATTATAATAGTCCAAGTAGTTTGGTATATTAAACAATTGTATTATTTAGCTAAATATATTAAAATGTAGAATATATTTAAGATATAAGATTTCTGGCAACCAGATATTTGTTTTGTTTTTAAAACAGTGCAACAAGGTGTTATTCCGTATTAGTTGTAGTAGTTCTGTCTACTACATGAGATGTACCTGTTGTACGGTAAAATCATATTAAGCTGAAACATCAAGCTTATCTGGTATTAGATCAGCCTGTTATCAGCGCTGCTCTTCCCCTGCTGTAGTTTTAAGTGTTTGGTGTTTGGTTCATATTGCTTGTCGCCAAAGGGCAAATGACTGTCCTTTGAGAACCTGTAGAACATCCACTTAAATGGCTCAACCGAGTAAACACTCATCCACCTTGTGCCTCAGGTTAAAACACACTGTCCCACACAGCTCACCTGTCCACTTCTGCCTGCAGTCTAATCCACAATCTGTCTTATTTTCTCAATGCAGTGTGTCCTTAGGGATATTAAGAACACAGATAGGTGCTTACAGTAAGAACATAAACACATAAGCGCACACCTTAACAGTCAACAGACATGGTCATGTGAAACCAACGACTTTCTTGATTGTCGCAGTCCTAGTTTGTGACCTTTAGTGAGGTGAGGTGAATATTTTGCATATTTTGCATGAGTTGCATGCTGGTTATGGTTTTGTTGGTGTTAAACTGAAGTAGACACTAGATCTAGTTTATAAATGTTTTTGAATTGAGTTTTATTTTAACTAGCTAAAGAAGTTTGTAAAGTTCATATTGATAGTTATACTGTGTGAGGTTTCATCTGGAACTTATCAGAGATAAATGTATGGTCATAATATTTGATGTTTTTTTTTATTTTATTTTTTTGAAAAATACAATGTTTGTATGGGTTTGTAAAAATTCAAATGTTATATATTATATTTTTTACTCGTATAAACATTTTATAATTCAAAATATCAATTATAATATCAAAATATCTTCGCTTTGAGGAATACACTATGGGTTGTTATAAACGTATAAACTTAGTAAACTAAACGAAAATGATAAATGTTGCCTTGACAACTAGCTGAAATATATTTTAAGTTGAAGTACCTAAAATGAAATAAACTAAAAACTAAAACTTAATAAAAGCTGACATATAAAAAATATATATATATTTGTAGGAAAACTTTTTATGAATTATTATATGAAAATAATAATAATAATAATAATAAAAAATGTAACCTATTATCAAAAAATATAATAATATACCAATAATACTAAACAACACTGATCACCCCCTGAAAGTCTGTAATTAATTAAAACAACATGTGATTTTTTTTTTTGTGTGTGATCTTTATTCATTTCATTTTCTGTATGCTCTGAAATCTCCCCCTATTTATATATATACACACATATACTGCATATATATATATACATATAAATAAAAAAAAAAAAATAAAAATAAAAAAATATATATATATATATATATATATATATATATATATATATATAATATACTGCCGTTTAAAAGTTTTTGATCTGTAAGATTTTTAATGTTTTTAGAAGAAGTCTCTAATGCTCAGCAAGGCTGCATTTATTTTTATTAAAAGTACAAAAATAGTAATATTGTGAAATATTATTAAAATGTAAAATATTTTTTTTCTATTTGAATATATTTTAAGATGTAATTTATTTCTGTGATGCAAAGCTTTATTCAGCATCATTACTCCAGTCTTCAGTGTCACATGATCCTTCAGAAATCATTCTAATATGATGATTTGCTGCTCAAGAAACATTTATGATTATTATCGATGTTGAAAACAGTTGTGTAAAACATTTTTTTTAGGATTTTTTGATTCTTTGAGAAAGTTCAAAAGAACAGTATTTATCTGAAATAGAAAGCTTTTCTAACATTGTACTACCGTTCAAAAGTTTGGGGTCCGTAAGAATTCGTTTTTTGTTTTTTTGGGAAAGAACTTAAAGGTGCACTATGTAACATTTTTTCAGTAAAATATCCAAAAACCACTAGGCCAGTGTTATATATTTTGTTCAATTGAGTACTTACAATATCCCAAATGTTTCCAACCATTTTTAAATCGTGAGAAAATTGCAATTTAACCAAGGAACCGGGACGTGTGAGGGAGTTGCCTGTCAAATGCACAGATTAACGTCATAACATCATTTTCAACACACTCAAATGTATCCAATATGATAAACAGAGCTGCGTTACCTCATACTCATGACCGGAAAAGCGGAAATGGCGCCGCCGACTGTGGCATAATAAAAGTCCCGCTGCTTGTGAGGCATGTGTTGCGCAATCGCTCCAGTGGCCTTGCTCAGCTCCCACAACACTCGGTCCTGCTCTGCTTCATACTACAGTAACGTTAATAATCGCATCCATGAACATGATTTCTGCCTGAGTCCTATCCCGATTCTTTTCCACCGGCTGTGAGGTGAAGACCACATGTCCCAAGATTATGCGCTCAAACTTGGCGTCATCAACCTACGCCTTTGTTTTGAATAGGTGACCTCTAGTGGACGGAAAAGTTACATAGTGCACCTTTAAAGAAATTAATACATTTATTCAGCAAGGATGCATTAAATTGATCAAAAGTGACAGTTAAGACATTTATAATGGTACAAAAGGTGTCTATATCCTTTCTGTACAATCCATGGCAAGATCTTCTAACATTATAGCACTTCTCTACCTATGTGTTTCCACCACATGTAGTAAAACTGGTTTTTCCTGTGGCTGATTTCTCTAGACATTGACAAACGTTTGTCTTTGCGCTGTTTGAAGAGATAATTGAATTCATTTGTTATGAATGTGAACGTGCAGACACAACATGATGTCAAAGGAGCCTAAAAAAGGATAGATTATCAGATGGCGGCAACATATGTAACATGTAAAATATATTTTTGTTAATGCGTCTCGCTACATATTTAACTGCAGTGTTTCACAAGACAGCCTGTTCTTGCTCCATTAACAGACCTGCAATTGTGTCTTGTTTATATTTTGTGTGTTAAACTAGCATTTGTGTGTGTGTGTTTGTCTGCAGCTACATGACTGACGGAGGTCTCAACCTGTACTCCCGGAGGGTTAACCGGGTTTCGGATGGAATGAATGCCGTGAGAGGGACCGTTCACCACTTTAATCCCAAGAGTCAAGATGACACTGATAGGTAGGACTTAACCTTTCACCTTTGCATTACCTGCACTAACTCACCCTGTAGACTCCCATTTTTCATGTTTTCTGTTTCTTATGATCAGTAGTCCTGAGTGTAGATCGCCACAGGATGTTCGGTAGTCAGACCGGTGCATTTCAGATGGGCAACAGAGTTGCTTTTGTTTCCTCACAAAGGAAGAGAGTAGTCATTGTCTTCGTGAGTGCCAAAGGCAACAACTAATGGATCAGTTTAGACATACATCCATTTCTTTATGCGTGTGTGCGTGTTCTCGCATTCGGTGTGCCTTTGTGCCATCCTGCAAGCCCTACGGCTGTTTAACGTCCCACATCCCTCACCATTTGCGCTGTCTCTCCCCAAGCACAACAACACTGTCTGTGAACATGTAAAACGGTCTGTGTTTTTACTAAACACATTCTGAACTGACAGTGGATGGCATATTTATTATTAAATGTGTCTGATGACTCATTAGTTAAGAAAAGAAAGATGAATTGAAAAGTCTAAATTGTCAGCTTGAAAGGAGAAATGAAAAATGTAGAGATAGAAAACAAATACATAAGAGGATTTCGAAGAATTGAAAATGAAAAGCAGTGGGTGGGGAGGTAAGTAGATGTTGCAAGAATGTGCAACTGGAATGACTGATGGGAGGATTGGAGCCTCAGAAACAAAGAAAAAGGCAGAATTTTCCTTATTCCTTTATAAGAGTCTTTATTAGTGATCATCATAAGCTGCCCATTGGTCATTCATGCATGTCATGTTGTCCAAACATGTGTATTTTCTGTGGAACACAAAAAGAAGATATTTTGAAAAATGCCTGTGTTTCTTTTGTCTAATATTGTTTTGGACCCCATGGAGTTCAACAGTCAAGTTAAAATCCCATTCATTTTCCATAGGGGAAGTGATTTTTTTAATGATAAGTTAAAAACCTTTAACCCTCATGTTGTGTTTGGGTCATTTTGACCCAGGGAGTATTTTCTTTTCCCGAAAATGCTAGTTAACATTATCGCTTTGGACTAAAACTCACTGACTTTACTCACCTAGGGTATAACTATTTCCCCAAAAATGTGAGATTTGTATAAAAAAAAATTTGTTACACCACCTCGCTACATGTGTGGTGTTCCCAGTCAAAAATGACCGGCCTACAAAAAATTGCTTATAAATTTCTCATTAGTCTATATTATCACCAAATATTGGATTTAATATTTTTCTCAACTTGTTTTCTTTCAATTAGTTTTGCATTAATTATCTGAGCTTATGTACCAAATTGTTTGACCAAAAAAAAAGCATAATTTGTGGGTAATTTTGGCAATATTGGATAAAATGTAAAGATATTCTGTACAATTGATCACACTAGTGTGTTTTAATGTTTAACCAGGAAGCTTGTTTTGAAATGCTTTTATCTTGTACATAATGGCACAAAGTCACACTTGTGGTGTTCCTGGTCAAATAGGCCTACAAAAATATCTTATAAATCCCTTGTTATGCTATATTATTTTTAATTCGATTGTCATTTGCAATGCTTCATGGTTTTCCCTCTGTGAAGTACACAGTCTTGTACAGTTAAGTACAGTCTTGTCATTTTTGTCCAATTTTCAAGTACTTTTTTGCTTCTAATAAAAGTTTGTAATTTTGGGATACCTGGTTGGTTGGGTTATGGCTTAGAACTCTTTTACAAAGACTTTTATTAAAACCATTTTGAAAAAAATGAATGCAAAAATTAGGGGTGTAACAATATATTGTGTCACAATATATCGCAATAAAAAAATGCAACAATATGTATCGTGGATAGTGACAATATATATTGTGTATAGTTCACCCAAAATGAAAATTACTGTGTGAGGAAAAAATTCAAGAGTTTTAGTGTCAGTAGTACTACATTAAACTAATATATAATGTGTTGAATATAATGTATACTGATAATGCCAAATGTCTTATGTTTCCAGTAAAAAGTGGCCTACATTATTTTAAATATATGTAGTCAGTGACAGAGTGCAAGCATATTTGTCTAAAATTATTCTATATATCTTCAGAATCATGTATATTTTTATTCTGGTGTCACCATTGTCCTGTGCATTGGGTTACCAGCACCAAGTCCAAGCCTATTCATTTCCACCCCCAATGTAATACCAAATTTAGCATTTTAATCAACAGTAAATTTATGTTAACCTTTTACCATATGTCTTTGAGTATCGCAATAATATCGTATCGTGAGTTCAGTATTGTGATATGTATCGAATCATGATATGAGGGTATTGTTACACCCCTAGCAAAAATACTACAAAAATACAGTCACTGTTGCACTTTATTGACTTTCAGTTATCTTTTTTTGCGTTTCCGTAGAAGAAAGTTCGTATAGACTTGAGGGTGAGTAAATGTTGAGAGAATTGTCGTGTTTGGATGAACTCTGATTGGTCATTGACATTTATGGTCTGCAAAAACGTCCTGCAAAGTGGACCATACATTGTCTGCAATTAAAAGTCTGACTCTTCAAGACTCAACTTTCCTTGATGAAGTCAGTGCAGAACCTCTCACAGATAAAATGCCATTCGATCAAAATCTTGGCAGAAAATGAGTCCGAGTCAGATTGATGACCTACAGACAAGCTTTGTAAGATCCATGGTTTTCCAAATAAGGTCATTTTCTTGAGCCCAGCCAGGTGTGTTTGCAGGATTCTGTGCCCAGTACCTGTCAAGATATCGTCTTAGTGCCCAGATTGATACAGGTGAAAGAGGGATGATCTAAGACCTCATAAAATGTAGCTGGAGGGCAGGAATGGCGAGAATCCAATGGGAATTCCTTTTCTGTCCTCTTTCTTACTGGAAATGCTTGATGTCATGTAATTTGGGAATTCTTTCTCCAACAGCAGCTGGTGTAAAAAAAAGCATTAAATCTTTTTGCTCACGTTATTTTGACTTGCTTTGTCATCAAATCTGCCAAAACAAAGTCCCAGTCAGTGAAGAAAGATGAGGCGGTGCGAACTTTAGTGGTGCATCCCTCTGAGAGCTGCTTAAATTCCATTGTGAAGGGAGCCATGTTGGTTTTGGAGTTGGATGATGTGGATGCTGTTGAAGATTATTTTGATTCATTTGCGCTGTACTGTAAATTCAGTCGACACTCCTGTGATCAGATCACAAGCCAAACTCTCGCTTTGATAGTTTGGTGATCCTTTGCAGCTGATGATTCTTCTTTGTCTTGCAGTTAATAAATATCTTATTGATAATTAGCTATGATTAGTATACCTAGGGCACGTTCGCATTAATATGTTAGTGTCATGATACTGGAATTTCTCATTTCTATATACGATACCTTGAAACATATTGATATTGGATACCATTTCCGATACCACGGGGGAAAACTGCCATATAGATATTTTTAATAATATCTCATCATTTTTTGTCCATCTATTGAAAGTCTAGGTATTCAATATTTTCAACACATTGTATCAGTAATAAATATGAATCAAGTGGGTTTAACCCAAGTCTTCTGAAGAAACATGATCACTTTATACTGCCATTCAAAAGTTTGGGACCTTTAACATTTTTTTAAGTTTTTGAAAGAAGTCTCTTATGCTCACCAAGGATGCATTTATTTGATTAAAAATACAACAACAACAAAAAACAATAATATTGTGAAATATTATTACAATTTAAAATAACTGTTTGCTATTTGAATATATTTGAATATATTTTTTAATTTATTTAGACGAAAATAATTATATATTTAACTATATATATTATAGTATATAATATAGTATAGTATATACACCGATCAGGCATAACATTATGACCATCTTCCTAATATTGTGTTGGTCCCCCTTTTGCTGCCAAAACAGCCCTGACCCGTTGAGGCATGGAGTCCACTAGATCCATGGAGGCCTCCATGGATCCCCTGAAGGTGTGCTGTGGTATCTGGCACCAAGATGTTAGCAGCAGATCATTTAAGTCCTGTAAGTTGCGAGGTGGGGCCTCCATGGATCGGACTTTTGTTCACCACATCCCACAGATGCTCGATTGGATTGAGATCTGGGGAAGCTGGAGTCCAAGTCAACACCTCAAACTCGTTGTTGTGCTCCTCAAACCATTCCTGAACCATTTTTGCTTTGTGGCAGGGTGCATTATCCTGCTGAAAGAGGCCACAGCCACCAGGGAATACTGTTTCCATGAAAGGGTGTACATGGTCTGCAGCAATGCTTAGGTAGGTGGTACGTGTCAAAGTAACATCCACATGGATGGCAGGACCCAAGGTTTCCCAGCAGAACATTGCCCAAAGCATCACACTGCCACTGCCACTGCCGGCTTGCCTTCTTCCCATAGTGCATCCTGGTGGCATGTCTTCCCCAGGTAAGTGACGCACACGCACCCGGCCATCCATGTGATGTAAAAGAAAACGTGATTCATCAGACCAGGCCACCTTCTTCCATTGCTCTGTGGTCCAGGTCTGATGCTCACGCGCCCACTGTTGGCACTTTCGGCGGTGGACAGGGGTCAGCATGGGCACCCTGACTGGTCTGCGGCTATGCAGCCCTATACGCAACAAAATGTGATGCACTGTGTATTCTGACACCTTTCTATCAGAACCAGCATTAACTTCTTGAGCAATTTGAGCTACAGTAGCTTGTCTAATATATCCCACCCACTGACAGGTGCCGTAATAAAGAGAAAATCAGTGTTATTCACTTCACTTTTCGGTGGTCATAATGTTATGCCTGATTGGTGTATATAGTATAGTATATATTTAACTGTCATTAAATTAGCTTTTTTTCTTATATTTTTTGCTCATATCTGGTCCCCTTTTGGAGTCTATTTCTTGATCTATTTGCATATTATACATATTTTATGCATGTCGCACCTGTGTTTTTTGTGATAAAGGAAATAGGACCTCCCTGTACTTTTACATAGACATACAGACACACCCTCAGAAATGACAGTCATCTCAAGCATGTGGGATCTGAATCCCCGTGTAGTTTCCTGCCGGTGGAGGGATGTCCGTTTTTCTGGTCCGCGATGACTGCTACATTGTGTTTGACTGTGTAATTTGGCCAAGGCAGTTCAAACACGGCTCTGAAACGTGATCGGGGCGTCTCGCCCTGGAGAAAGGGGCTTGGGGACCACGTCTGGACTGAAAGGAGAGACCTGGTCAAATCCACACCCACACACAGAGGAAATGTGCCATATTGCATACACATTTGTGGGTCAGTGGGTTTCTGTCCTTCATTTCAATGCATATGAATGCCTTTGCTCTAAACCGGATCAAGCTTTCAGTCAGATCAGTTTTTGCTACTGTACCTTTAAGGCTTCTGTATGTAAATGACCTATATGTTATGATTGTCTAACCTGTGCCATTGCACTTGACAGTTTCATTCATCAAGGTGAAATAAGTTGCTGAATACAGAATAGACATTAATATGTAAACAGGGTCATATGTTAATGGTGTCATGGTTGTGACCTCAAACTAGTGCTGGGTAATATAGCTGAACAATTAATATAATATATTTTAATGTGCATTTAAGACTTTTGACAATATTATACATTGATTTGATATTTATGTATTTGATCTGAAATCTTTTTTTTAAATAATAAAATAGAACAAGCCATTGTCAAAAAAGTAAATTCAATTATTTCCTTTTGTTTAATATTGTGTTTTTTATTTTATTTTATTTTTTTTCATAATTTTTATTTTATTTTTTACTTTTATTACTTTATTACGTTTGTGATATTATTTGTATTCTTTTATTATTTTTATTTTACAATATATTTATTTTTTTATATTAATTATTTAATATAGGTTAATACATATTTCAGCCTTTTGATAATATTATTAATTTATCTTGATATTTATGTATTTGATCTGAAACCTCTTTTTTTCCTGTGAGAAACCATTATTATTATTTACAGAGTAAATTCAAATTATTTAATATATTCAATTCAAGAAGTAAAATACAGTAAAAAAAAAATCTAGTTTAAAATCAAACACTAAAATTTTTACAAAAACGTTTTAATATATAAAAAGAGTAGTGGTGGAAACAGTTTTAACTGATTCATAGAAATGTATTAATTGTCTAATAATTGTTAATCTAATTTTCACAAATTTATTGTGCATATTCAGTATTCTGTCCATTTAAAATCATTGCAACTGTATTGTGAATACTCAATATATTTCCCAGAAAGGAGCTTTGCGTGTGAGTATGTCTACATTAGAGCAGTAAAATGATATGTCCCGTTTAAGCAATATTTAATTTATGACTTGCATTGCAATCTTAGAATATTTTTCCCAAGGCATTTACATGGAATTGAATGTGCTTCTTTCTTTTTCCTCTCATTGTTTTTAGGTGTCAAAATAATTGTCTTTGGCTGATATTTCTCTAGAAAGCAGTTTTGTTGGTGTCTGCCAGCATTGTTTGGCTGTTGATAAACGAATGTTTCTGCCTATTGGATTTGACCTGATGTCTTTAGGGCTACAAGACCTTCCGCCTACACAAATGTGCTCTCTAAAAGAGATGCGAAAAGAGCGATGAGCTGGCAACTTGCCTTCTTGCCAACAAGCAAGCCCAGCAGGTATTGTACAGTCATTAAGTTCATGGGAGGGCTGAAAAAAAATCTCTCTCCGCTTTCACGCTTTCACACACCACACACACAGACTAGGCAGTAGCAGCGCAGTGGCAATAGTGTTATGGCTGAGACTGATTAGGATCTTCAATAGCATTGGTGTGTCTGGTTCTCAGAGATTTGATCACATATGTCCCTGTGATCTGCTGTACCTGTAGAGTGCCAGATAGAAATGGACGGAGAGAACAAAACCACATTGGACATGACAGACTGGTCTAAAGCTTGTACAAGGCAGTAAAGTAAGTGTGCTATTGAGGATGACAGCTGAAGTCTCTTTGTATTTGTGTGTGAGTTTGTGTGCATTTATAGTTTTGTGTGTCCAGTAACTATACCTGCCGTTTATTTTGACTGGTGTTAACGCTTTACATAACCTGAGTATAGCTGTTTGTTTGGTCAGATTTTAGTTTGTACTACTTTTTGTTTTTCTTTTTGTTGTTCTGAGTTTGTTTTATCTTTTATTGAAGGGTTTTGTTTTTGTATTTGATTTTATTTGCTTCATTCTCAGTTTTTTATTTTGTACAATTGTTATTTTTTTTATATTTTATGTATTTAATTATTTATTTTTTCATTTTTTTATTTCATTTTGGGCCAAATAAAAAACCTCTTAAAGTTGCGATGATCCGAGTGTATCAGATTATCATAAAGAAAAAAAAAAGTAAGATGGGGACATGGTTCTATGCATTGGTGGTTGATTAGTTTTCATCTTTTCATATCACACCAGAGCACCATGAAACATTAAAAAGTCAAAAATTTAAAAACAATTTTTAAAGGGGGGGTTCTAATGCTATTTCATGAATTCTGACTTATTTACACTGTTAAAGAGTTGGATTCTCATGCTAAACATGGCCAAAATTAAAAAAAAAACACTGCATGCCTCCATGAGTTCTGCTGTTTTTGGAAAGAATCGGTACAGCGTACAGCGACTTTTCGGAGATATGAAGGATGCAATACTACTCTATAGGTACTAAAGATTAACATGAGATTGGCAGAAACTCTATGTTATGTACCCTTTAAAACAAATTCATGGCTGAATTGTTCACAAAAAGAACTACAACATGCATTTACAAAACAGATTTTAATTTCGTGCCGTCTTTAGGCATGTGTTAACAGTAACACGTTATTTATGAGTGGCCTAATTTGATCATATTTTACATTTACATTGGCAAATAGCCATTGAAAATTGCTGGTCTTTTATTGGTAGATTGTTAACATGAGTGAAACCCAGACAGTCATTTAAGTTTGCCTGCAGAATTCCTGCACAAAGGGAGAAGCAGACTTGGTCTATTGTCATCTGTTACGTTCAAGTCATTAACCCCATCCATCGCCAAAACTGCAATGAGTGTAAGTCTGGTTCTTTCACCTTAAGCCCTCAGGACAAGCTCAATGACAGCATGTGAAGCATTCTTCACTTTTAAGCTGCTTAAGTCGCCACCCGTGCAATTATTTTTTATTGCCGTGTTGAGGCAGAACTTTTGGAAACTCTTTTTTTTTGGAAAATTCAAGACAAATGTTTTAAATGCAAGAAATTGATTGATTTGTTGTTTTACGTTGAATCAAGGATGCAAAAGAACATCTGTCCATTTGCCCTTGTATGGTATTGATAGAGAAAGCGATATGGAGAGGGAACTGCTTCCTCTGTGCTTTAGGACGGGTGAGCATGGGCTCTGAGGGGGGCTTAGCAATCACATCAGCGCAGACCCCTCTCCAAACAGTTAAATGGATGGGACAAGAGAGAGAGAGCTCTTATCTGACATCTGAGGAAACAGCTACTTCCTTTACCACAGTCTATACATAAAACACACGACTGGCAGCCAATGCTTAGTGGTTTATCATCTGATGGAGATGTACTTTGCTGGATGGTACCATTCACGGAATGGTATTGTAGCTGTTGACCAAGCATTATTGTTTGACTTTTTATTCAGAGGAAAACTGAATTGCTCAGAAGTTGCTCATTCTGAACTGAGAACGCTTCCAGAGGCCAGGTCACACCAAGAACAATAAAGATATAACGATAACTGTATGAGCATCCAAACCAACGGACAATATCATTCTGTTTATTGTAAGCGTGCTACAGTTTTGTCATCTGCTGCTTTATATGCTCGAACTCCGTAAAGCAGGCTGTCAATGTTTTTATCAATCATCTGCTGGAAAAAAAATTGTTTCCGAAAGTGCTTCCAACGATATTGTTTCTCATAGCCGTTATCATTATATTTGTGGTGTAGACTCTGCTGTTCTTTTATATTTTGAGCGATTTATCTTTTGAACTATATCCAGTGATTACTTACAAATTGTGGTCAGTTACTGATTTGAAATTACCAGTTATTGTAGTTAGTAACATAATCCATTACATTACACATTTAAGGTAATATAATCTGACTACTTTTGGATTACTTTTAGATTACGTTTGACCTAACTAACATTGATTTGAATAGGATAATCTTGTACCATACTGATATAAAAATACAAAGAGAAGGAAAATATATTCCATTCTTTGTTTTCAACAACATGAAGTGCGTTAAATATTACACACATATTACAAATATTACATTACAAATTGGGAGAAGTTTTGCAGCTTGGTAGATCCTGAACTCCACGTGGTAAAGTGTTCACATGGACAATGCGATTGTTTTTGTGGGGAGGAATCGCATCTTTAACAGTGCTAATTAGATGCTTGAGACAATGATCTTAATCACTCGGCACAGCCATCACACCCAGCAGCCCATTCACATGCAAATGTGTCAGGAGAAGAGGAAGTAGGAGATGGAGGGACAGAGAAAAGAAAAGAAACAGAGAAACAGACTGAAAGAGAGAGGGAGGAGGATATCCATCAACACACAGGACCCCCATCCCCCACAGTGTATGTGTGTGTGTGTGTGTAAGAGAGAGAAAGAGAAGGATAATTAGTCATATAAAAAATGGATTGAAAAGTATCAATAATACTAAATTAACTACGTTCCGGAAAAGGACTCTATCTATCTATCTATCTATCTATCTATCTATCTATCTCTAAATCGTATGAGCTATCAATATTGTAATGGTCTTATTTTGTACAGGTATTTCATATGAGAATTTATAGTTTAGAGAAAACAATGCAAAATATACAGCTTTTGTCTACCATCATGTGCTGTCGCCATGTGTATTCTGTGAGTGGAAGTGAGAGACAGAGAACGAGAACAACATAATATTTGTGTTGTTTCAGTGTGACGTGTATTTGCAACAAAAGAACACATAGAAGCGAAAAAGAGGGATGGAAACACAGGAAGGAAAGAGAACAACAATAGAGAAATAGTCATGCTCCTGGTGTCCTCTTGGCCTCTACAGACCCATATTAGCAACAATAAAGCTTTTCTCTATGTTCTCTATCTTTATCTCATGTAAATGATTTTTTGCAGCATTTTTTAGGTGAGAACTGTACCACTACCTTTTCTAATTCTACATTTTTGTAGTTAATTTAAAATTCAAATATTCAGCCTTGTTGGCAAAGCCCATTTTCACTAACTACCCACCATTGCTCATGCAATTTCCCCTTTACACAAATAGCATATTATTTCTATTTAAACAAAGTGTAAATACACTACCATCCAAAAGAGACAGCAAAGCTATTTAAAATGTTACAACATATTTCTATTTTAAATATATGTTCTTGAGCTTTCTGTTCATCAAAGAATCCTAAAAAAGTATTCACAGTTTCCAAAAAATATTAAGCAGCCATTTTAGCACCAAATCATGATATTAGTATGATTTTTAAAGGATCATGTAACACTGAAGACTGGAGTAATGATGCATCAGACGAATACATTAAATATATTAAAATAGAAAACAGTAATTTTATTTTGTAATAAAACTTCACAACATTACCGTTTTACTGTATTTTCAAATGTAGACTTCAATCTTGTTTGGTCATTGCTGCGTCACATAGCCACTTGGTTTTTATGACATATTTTATAACTTGTTTATCATCACTTGTATTTTGCAAATCTAGTATGCTGTTGTTGCAAGGTGCTTTGCCTTTGCACACAGTTTTTTCCTATATTCAAAACAATGCAAATCATGCTCCGGGCTGATTTCTAGGGAACTGCAGAGTCACAACAACTGACGTTTGAGAGCTGAAAAGTTGTCGTCTTGTTATACGTTTAATTCATGTTAAAGAGAAGAGAGAGAGAATGCGGACAGGATGGAGAAAGGAACTACTCAGAATTCCTCATGCTCACTAGCAGCTCTGTCATTACAAATGTCTGGCGGCAAAGGTTTGGGCACGAGGGCTGGAATCTCTCTCTCTCTTTCTGTCTGCCTCTGTGTTATTATACACACTCAAAACTGTAAGTCACACACTCAAAACTGCTCTATGAAGGCAGACACCTCTTGTCACAGTCACACTATATATATATATATATATATACATGCATTCCTAAAGATTTTTAGATGTTTATTAGCAACATCTTTTATTTACTTTTAATGGTTTTAGTGCTAGCGAGATTGTGCTTTTATGGATTTGTGTATACAAAAACAGCTCAAATGCTACATATATATGGTCTCGTTTGCCCACAAAGTTTTGTGCCAATGTTCGAGGATAAAAATGTTGTTTGCTGTTTTGGTAAACGCAACAAAATTGCATCTTATGTCGCTTTGTCGGTTAGCAGGATCTTTCCGCTAAGGATTAAGGCAGCTTGACCTTTAACTATGGGATGTGACCCTTAAAAAACTTTTGTAAGCAACAGGGCATGAGAATGTGAAGCATTATGGAATGAACTAATTGGCAGGGTTTGGTGAAGTCTGTAGGTTAGTCACTTATTGACTTTGTACCTTATAGCCACAAGCTAGCCACACGCTGAACCCAGACAGACAGACAGAACTGTAAACCGAAAATGGATTCCCACACTCATATCACGGTGGACTATGCTTCCAAGCTGTAAAAACACACTTAAGCCGTAACTTATCACAAAAGACGGTGTGCTTAAGAAGATTAGCCTACTCCTTCGCACACCTACACACACACTTTTAACATGCACACGAACACATTTCGTGTAGGAACCTGCCTTGCCTCAAACCTGTAAGGTCACCTGGCATTTACGACGCAACGCAGATGTCCAGATCTGACTCGTGTAAAGACGGTGACTGCCAAACCTGTCCTGCTGAGAGGATAGACAAACTTTTGAAAACATGTTTGCTTATTTCTCCACCAGTTGTTATTGTTAACTAAAACTATTGAAAATCATTTTTGATCATTGAAATAGAGCTGAAATAAAATATAAACATAAATATTAGATGAAAAACTTTAACTTAAATGAAAATGAAAAATATTGCCTTGGCAAGTATAACTGAAATAAGTTGAAGTACTAAAATTACTAAAACTTAAAAATAAATGAAAGCTATATAGAAATTAGGAATTAATACAAATGACAAATGCACCAAACAAAATTACTAAAACTTAAAATGAAAATAAGCTAATATTATAATATAAATAATACTCAAATAAAACTGTTCTCCTCCTGTATCTCCCAAAATGTTTCAGTTTTTCAGAGTTTCTTTTTCTGTGGAACATAAAAGAAGCTATTTTGAACAACTGTTTTGTCTCATCAGTGGGGTCCAACATTGAGGTACAACATTGTATGGACTTTTTCAAAATATCTTCCTTTTTGTTCCATATTTTTACATATTATATTATATGGTCTCTTCTAGATATTGGTATAAGCATTGGCCATTAAAACGCATTAGTTGACCACTTCTGTTCACAATAATTCTATAGATCTATACACTTACTGTTTGTCAACAATTGTCTCATTTGTGTTTATTTGAATTTAAGAGATGTTCTTTTTCGACCACTTGAAAACCCAATTTGCTTTAAAGCTTTAGCTCATTACACATGAATAATTGAACTTAATTAACATCTTGACATTCTTTCTAATCCAGCTCTGTTCTGAGACCAGTTTATAGAGTCAACAGGCATCTCCTTTTGAAGTCCTGCTGGGCTTAAAGACTGCTTTGTGATCAGATTACCATTCCTTCAGTTGGTAAAGCCTCTCCCCTCAGCTTGTGGTTGGCTGCTGGCTATGTGTGTGTGTGTGTATGTGTGCGGGGAGAATCGGTCTCTCTCTCAGAGCAGTGAGAGGCAGTATGAGGGAAGGAGTGCCGTGGAGGTTTACTCATGAAGCTGCCTGCCACCCAGCCAAACTTTAGCGGGCTCTCGCCGGCTGTCCCGGGATCAGGCTCTTGCCAGGGAATTCTGCAGCCTGGCTCCGACACTCTGAGGTAGAGAGGAGGAATTTTCTTTGTTTGAGGATTTATGGGGTGGAAAGTTGCTTTGCCACGTGGGACTGTTTTTGTGTGATTGCCTGAGTGTGAAAGAGAAAGGTGTGTGGTTAGACCACTTTACTGATCTTAGATAGATTTTTTAGTATTAGAATAAAATAAAATATACATTTAATGCATGCTAAATATTTAAAAAAATTAATGCCAAAAAAATTGCTGTATTAATATCTTGAACATTGTAACAGTATGAAAGGTGAGGACTGTGATCTGCGTAAAGAAACGTCTTCCTTGCTTTTTTCAGATATTGACAACCTCAAAATTTAGGACATCGTCTTCAACTTTATTTAAACACATTTAAATTAAAAGGTTTGTGGTTGGTAAGATTTTTTTTTTAAAGAAATGAATACTTGTATTCAGCAAGGATGCATCAAAAATGACAGTGAAGACATTTATAATGTCACAAAAGATTTCTATTCCAAATAAATTCTGTTATTTTAAAATTTCTATTCATCAAAGAATCCTGAAAAAACATCATAGTTTTCACAAAAATATTAAGCAGCACAACTGTTTTCCACATTGATAATAGTAAGAAATTACACTAAAGACTGGAGGGATGGCTGCTGAAAATTCACCTTTTTACCACAGAAATAAATATATATATATATTTTTTTTACAATGTATTAAAATAAAAAACTGATATTTTAAATTGTAAAAATATTTCACAATATTGCTGTTATTACTGTATTTTTTATCAAATAAATGCCTTGATGAGCATAAAATACTTCTTTCACAAACATTTAAAAAAATCTTACCAATTCCAAACCTTTTGAACAGTACGGTAACTTTTAAAATCATTTTTCAACATTTGGAAAGCTAAAAAACTAGTCGCCAGCACCATAACAATTAAACATGAATTTTTTTCAAAGCAACAAGTTTGTCAATGACCCATACACTTTCTTGCTGTTCCTGGTTAAAGTACCTTTCCTGATCTCCCACAATGCCTGGCAACAGGGCTGGGGTTGCTGTAGAGATGGGTATCCTTGCAGAACTAATTGATAGGCCACCCAAAGCAAACAGGACAGGGCGGTGTGTGCAGTCAAGCTGTAGCTCACAACTCCACACTGCTCTTCTAATAACAGGTCTTTAGAAAAAAAACCAATTTCCTGCCCTGTGGATCAACCCCCCTATATGCTTTTACTTCTTTGGGGCTTGACACTAATCTAATGTCCCAGACGGGGGAGGGGACGGGTGCCGGTGTTTCTGCATGCGCATGTTTGACTATGGTGGGATAGATGACAGGTTGTTTTGAGGTGGTTTGCGTTCGGTCGTGTCACACCTGCGTCCTCTGTCATTGCTAATTAATTAAATTTGTCAATTCATAATATTAGTTTTGGATTACTGGTGAATGTTGTCTGTGTTGGTGGTGATGGATTGTGGGTGGAAAAAGAAAGCAGGCCAGACAGAAAGAAGGTTTCTACCGTTTTTATTTAAAGTATCTCAGACATCTCAAACAGGTTTCTGTTTATGATATGTGGAGATTTGACTGTATGATTTGCCTCTTGCAATCAAAATAGTTTTCATCAAATTCTTCCAATACCAAATGATCTGTGGTATGTTATTCACATTAATGTCTCTGTACTTTTATGTCAATAATTATCTTATTTTAATTGAGAATATGAAAGATGAGCCATAATATTTTCCTCTTTAGCAACAGTTCTGTTTTGTGCTTTTAATTTATTCAAAATGTTTATTTTCTCGCTGGCTTTTCAGAACATTCCTTTGTTTGAATTCCATGCCTCTTTCTAAAGGATTCAGAAGCAATATTTTGCACACTCCCCTTCTATTTTGGGCTGGTTTGCACTTGGGCAAAGCAAGGGGAGGAATGTCTTTGGATTATATTGAAAAGAAAGAAAGAAAGAAAGGAATAAATTCTTTGAACATGTATAAAAGTACCACTTTCTGACCCACCTCTACCCTCTATGCAACCCACACCCTCTCTTTCTCTCGCTTTCATGTGAGAAGTATTGCGTGGAACTTTTGCAGAACTTTGTTTTGTTGTTGTGAAGATCAGAGAGGTTGACTTGCTGGTCAACAAGGAAATTGAATGTTGACCTATTCTGTGGTGCAACTTAAAAAATGTGACAAAATAGTATAGGAATTGGTCAGACTGACCTCATTTATTCAATACAACATATTTAAAGCATGAATTCATCAAGTTTTACTTGTAGTATAACTTTATATGTAAACTGCAATGAAACCGTTTACTTAAAGGGATAGACCAAAAATGAAAATGATCCCATATTTTACTCACCCTCAAGCCATCCTAGGTGTATATGACATTCTTCTTTCAGACGAATACAATCGGAGTTATATAAAACAAAAATGTCCTGGCTAATCCAAGCTTTATAATGGCAGTGAATGGCAGCCCAAAATTTGAAACCCAAAGTGCATCCATCTATTATAAAAGTAATCCATACAGCTCCGGGGGCTAATAAGACCTTCTAAAGTAAATCGATGGGATTGTGTAAGAAAAAGATCCATATTTAAAACTTTATAAAGTAAAAGATCTAGCTTCCGGCGGACCGCCTTCTGTATTCAACTGTATTAAGATTACTTTTATCTTAAATTAAAAGGATTACTTTTATAATGGATGGATGCACTTTTTTGGGCTTCAAATTTTGGGCTGCCATTTCCTGCCATTATAAAGCTTGGAAGAGCCAGGACAGTTTTTAATATAACTCTGATTGTATTCGTCTGAAAGAATAATGTCATATACATGATTTGAGGATGAGTAAATCATAGGGTAATTTTCATTTTTGGGTGAACTATCCCTTTAAATTAAAGCCTTTTGACCTACTTATTTTCGTATTTACTTTTTTAAAATATATTTTCCCCCTTTTTTTACTTTTACTAGTCAGTTGCAGATGGCAGGTTCTTATTCTATTTAATAAAAAATTATATTTATTTATATTTATATTTAGTAAATTAATATTTAATGAATATTAAAATTAACATGTAATATTAATATAGGTGTTCTCATTCTAATATCATCTATCTATTAATGTTATTTAAAATATTCCCAAAAAATCTCTAATAATTTTAATATTATCAATAATAAACGAATATTTAATACATATTCAAAATTAATATTAATACTGTTTAATATACTAACTACATTTTAACATTTTTGCTAGATTTCCTTAGAAGACAAAGACTTTTAAAAGCATTTTTTTGTCAACTTTTAGCAGGGCACTAGCTTCAGATAAACTAAATGCACTAAAATTCACAAAACGTTGGTTTGGATTTCATGGCGTCTTTAAAAAGGAAGAAGTGACTCAATCATGTCTGTTTTCTTTCCATTTTGGGGGGGTTTTTGGTGTTTGTTTGCATTCGCCATCTATAGCATCTGACAGCATATGGCAAATGATGAATGAAGCAGATCATTTAAGCAGAGACATGCAAGCAGACAAACACATTAGCACAGTGTGTGAGAGAGCCTTTAGTGACAAATAGCTCCAATGGGACCAACTTTCTCACAGCTCATTAAAACAGGAACCACAGACGTCCTTCCACGCCAGTTATGTCGAGTCAGTTATGACAGACGTGAGCTATGGGGTCTTTGCTCATATCAAAACAAGTATCTATTCAGCTCTTTCGCAGGACGTCAGGACTTTGGTGGATGTTTGAACACACGCCTCTCTTGATTCATGACTGTCTGTGAATGAGCTTATGGGCTGGTTTTGTTTGCCCGAATGATCCTGAGAAATGAGGAGGATTAGGTGGTATCTTAGGTGTTGATAAGATGTTTTGTTGCCACACAGTGTTGATAAAGCTAGTTCTTTTAGCATCACTCAAGGTTGGAGTGGCCTAAACTGGTGGCTTGTGGGAGTTTGGGCAGTCTGTGTTTGGATTTAGCAACTAGCATGGAGGGACTTCCTGTTTACACACCCACAATTACATTCATATAGGAAAATGTCATTTTGTCTTTCTCTCAAAGTCTTATGATAGTGTGATACCAACCAGCTTTACCAACATGGATCAAATGTTTTTTTAGCCTCATTTGAAATAAATGATCAAAATGTATGATTCTGTTATTGTCTCACTTTGTAATATATATATAAATACAACTTTTATTTATTTAGGGTAAAGTATGTTTTATATATGTTATGAGCAATATCACACTCGTACCTACTCATGTGATATTGCTCATATATAAATAATAACCCTTTTTGCATGATTTGAGCTAAAGTAGCAAAATTGATGATTCTGTGTCAAATTTGAAAAAAAAGAAAAAAGAAAAATAAAGCTTTTCTGCCATATTTAAGCTAAAATTGCTCTTGAATTACTGTTGATTCTGTCAGATTCTAGCACACTTAAAAAAATAAGGGCACATTTTTAGCCTGATTTGAGCTACAGTAGCACAATTGTTAATTCTATTACTGTCCGTTTTTACAATAAATTGTACAATCCACTGTAATCAAACAACTCTCACAACTAGGTTTTCTCTTTATCCAGTAGTGTCTTTGGTCCATATGATTTTGGTTGAGTCCTACTGAGCATCCTAATGGATTTTGTGGGGGGATAGGGGGATAGCAAAGCAGAGCGCACTGAGAATTTGAGGCGCAGAGCTAATTAAAACAAGTTTTGAGGAGCAGAGACGCGCCTAATGTATCAAGCATGATGGGAATGCAGGTTTTTATGCTCTCACTGTCCCGGTGCAGACTTCAAGACTCTCCGCAGATGTTGTTTTTGCTTACCTTTCCTTCCATTCCAACTCTTTATGTCCACATTTTCCATATTACGCTGAACATTCTGAATCCATGTATTCTGTTTTATTTCTTGCAGTCTTCCTTTCACTATACTGATATCATGTTCCTCAGAAATTTAGAGAATAAACAGTTCCTCTCTCTTTCCTCTTTGTTCTCAGTTGGGACGACAGCAGCTCAGTCAGCAGCGGGATCAGTGACACCTTGGACACGGATGACCTCAACACCAGCTCGTCCCTTAGCTCCTACGTCAACACCCCATCTGTCCCACACAGAGACGTAGATGAACAGGTCAGTCATTGATACCAAAGGCAACTTCAGAGCCTTGTGGTCTACAGAATTAGAAACATCTGTAGAACTTTACATGGGAAACAACAGAGCACTTAACAAACATTACCATTCTAATGTATATATCCATCTATTGTTCTATATGTAGGGATAGAAAGACAAATTATATATTATATTAAGTATATCATATCATATCATATAAATTAAATTATTTAATTATATTATATTTATTATACTAATTATATATATATATATATATATATATATATATATATATATATATATATATATATATATACACAGGGAAATCTAGTAGTCTAATAAATATCTTGTTGAACTGTTAAAGAGTCCCTTAATTGTATTCACATCTCTGTTCATCATTACATACAATCAAAAACAGGCCTGCACATTTATAGCACTGGTTTGGGAGCGGTTCTGTTGCTTCATTGTCCCTTTTGATTCAATGAAACATTGGTGGGCCCTTATCAGAATTGGCCTGTACCCGCTGTGTGCCGTCTTTGTAAAATGTGAGTCAGCAGACTGACTCAACTCTGCCCCGGTGATTGATCATCTTTACAAGCTCAAAGCAGGTTAACATATGCTGAACAAATGGACCAGTACAGTGAAACTAAGATACTGCGTCTGTCTAGCCTGTTCTAACAAGATCTGTAAATCCAGACGTGGCACTCTGGGTTGTGTGCCAAATTGCCAATAAGTTTGTCCACACCTGTGGCTTCTCAGTTTGTGGATTGGTTTATTTATCAAATTAAACTTAGGCTACGTTCATACTGTCAGTTTTTGGGATTGACAAACCACATTTACTTAAAGGTGTGAGTCTCGAAATGTCCTGTTCAAACAGCAACTTACAGTAGTGTCTTTTGTGCAGCACAGAGTGGCTCTCTCTCACTGTATGACGTGACAGACAACTTGTCCAGTCCGGTTCCGTTCACACAGCGTGGGTTTGAAAGTACAGGTGTAGGTTTGGTTATAGAATGCCATTGTCACTCCTGTAAATAACTGAACTGTGTGTGAACATAACTATATTAAGGACTCAAATACTAGGACTGACAACCATATTCTGCTGTTGTGTGAACGTGGCCTAAATTAAATCAAGAAATGTTGTAATTAATTTTTTGGGGGGTTTTAGTTAACTATAATAACCCTGCTAGTAACATGATTTTAAATTCAAAGAGTTTAGAGCCGTGACTCAAAAGTGCATCTGAAGCCAAATATCTGCCACCTTTCACTTCCACACCCTTGTACTTTTTCCCTAAATAGTCTCCCCTCATTCTTCGGGCTGGATTGGAGGAAAGATTTATTGTATCAGCGTTGAGATAACAATGTTTTGGAATTGGCCAGATAACAACTGGAGACTATTAACATTCTTTCCCTGGCAATAATTTTTTATGAGGATTTTCAGTAGCAGCTGAACAACGGACTTTCTAAAACGGGGTGATGTCATCTTGGCTACATTGTGGAAGGTCATGTTCTGTAATGATCGAGTTGGCTCTTATGTCCCACATAATCAGATTTTATGATGATTGTTGATCGTGTTGCTGAATAAATGAGACGCAAATTAGCTGTCGGTGATATTGCATTTCAGACATTATTTAATATATCAGTCCAGAGACTTTTTATTTACTTTTTCATGCAAAGGTCTCAAATAAGATGATCCCCTTGGCAGAGACCCCCTTCTGAAAATTAGAGGAGCATTTTTATATATAACAAATCATTTATACCATGTGAGAAAAATATCAAGTCTGATATTATAAAATTAAATAATTCTTTCCCATATTAAATAAGTGGCTTTTATATTGACATTGTATTAAAGAAAATTATAAACATAATGTCTTTTAAAATCATTTACTTTTTTACTTCTTTTTTTTTAAATCATTCACTGGCCACTTTATTAGATACACCTTGCTAGTACCAGATCGGACCCCCTTTTGTCTTCAGAACTGCCTTAATTCTTCTTAGCATAGATTCATCAAGGTGTTGGAAACATTCCTCAGAGATTTTGGTCCATATTGACATGAACCAGTTTGCGATGATTTGAGTTTTTTGACATGGCGTGTATTCCTGCTGGAAGTAGGCATCAGAAGATCCATGCTTTCATGTTGTTTACACCAAATTCTGACCCGACCATCTAAATGTTGCTGCAGAAATCAAGACTCATCAGACCAGGCAATGACTTCCAATCCTCTATTCTCCAATTTTGGTGAGCCGTGTGAATTGTAGCCTCAGTTTCCTGTTCTGAGCTGACAGGAGTGGCACCGGTGTGTCTTCTGCTGCTGTAGTCCATCTGCTTCAAGGTTTGACGTGGATATTTGAGTTACTGTTGCCTTTCTATCAGCTCAGACCAATCTGGCCATTCTCCTTTTGACCTCTGGCATCAACAAGGCATTTTTGCTCACTGGATATTTTCTCTTTTTCTCTGTAAACCCTAGAGATGGTTGTGCGTAAGAATCCCAGTAGATTAGCAGTATCTGAAATACTCAGACCAGCCCATCTGGCACAAACAACCATGTCACGTTCAAAGTCATTTAAATCACCTTTCTTCCCCATTCTGAAGCTCAGTTTGTACTTCAGCAGATTGCCTTGACCATGTCTGCATGCCTAAATGCATTGAGTTGCTGCCATGTGATTGGTTTATTTGATGTTTATGTTAACGAGCAGTTGAACGGGTGTACCTAATAAAGTGGCCGATGAGTGTGTGTGTGTGTGTGTGTATATATATATATATATATATATATATATATATATACACACTAACCATAGATATTAACATATACTATAGATAGACATTTTACTGATTTGCAAAGAACAGATTTATATTCTCTGATGTTCAAAGACCAGAACATTTCTTTGTGGCTAATGATTTCGTTTTCTCTCCCGCAGCTCCAGACAGATGCAGAGAAGCACTCTGCAGTGAAACACAACCCCAACTGGTCCAACAGCGACCTTAAACGTTCAGAAGGCGGCTCTAACGGTGGCATCAAAATGGAGACCACAACCAAATGGAACCACAGGTCCTCAGAGTTCTCAGATGAAACAGAACGGAGCTTGATGGGTCGCAAGACTCCTACCATCTCCCAGACGGGCTCTTGGAGGCGGGGAATGACCGCCCAGGTGGGCGTCACCTCCCCACGGACGAAGGCATCAACAACTACAAACTGCAGCTCACTCAAGACACATGGTAATAGTTTAGACGGTGATGTTGTATGGATGTCGCAATTAGCATAACCTTGTGTCTTTAAAACCTGTGTCTTCTTTCTTCTGTGGAACACAAAAGACATTTTAAAGAACATTTCAACAGTTTTGTCCATTCTGTGGAAATCAGTAGGGTTCAAAAAACATGTTTGTATATGTAGGGAAAGAAAACAATGAGGCATTTTTCTAAATATCTCCCTTTGTGTTCCACAGAAGAATGTAAGTCATAAAGATTTGGATTGACATGATAGTGAATAAATTATGACAGAATTTTCATTTTTGGTTGATTTGTTCCTTTAAAAATGACTGAAATATAATTATACTATTGAAGTTTATTAACATTTAGATTTTTATATTTTCAGTTTTCTTTTTAAGTTTCATTTGTTTTAATAGTATTGCTATATGCTTTCGTCATATATGTATATATTTTAAATATTTCTATTTACCTTTAATTTATTTTTCTTTCATTTTAGCAATTTTAGTACTTCAACTTACACTTATTTTATTTCAGTGAGTAGCCAAGGCAACATTTTAAATTTTGAAAAGTTTGTTTTAATATAATATTTGTACTTTATTTCAGTTTTATTTCAATTAACAATTTTTTTTTTATAGTTTAGTTAACAATACAAACACTGACTGAGCCATGTCTCTGTTTTCATGTGGTTTCTTGAAGGATGGCAGCCAAAGAAATCTCTATCTGATCACAGATCACAGTGCGTTATAACACCTACATTGTCTAATGTGTGATGCTGTGCACCATTGCTAAGGCTTATGTTCAGACAAGTCATGACATGGACTGTGCTACTGTATGACTGTAAAACATGATTTCATTTTGTGCTTGACAGTCCGTGTCGTTGATCATCCCACAAGTAAGACCGACGACGCCAAGGTGTCGGAGAAAGGCCGCTCCAACGGCACCCATTCCACAAGCGTCGATGACACCAAGAAACCTCCCCTCAATACAACCACACGCACCCCAACCAGTACTTTTGGCTTCAAGAAGGTTCCGGGCGCAATGGCGACAATAACCGCGAGTGGTGCTGTGGTAACTAGCGGCTCTGCTACAGTAGGCAAGTTACCTAAATCCGTTGGGTTTTCTGGGAGTCGAATTGTATGTCGGCAGACGGCTCTTGATGATGGATACCTTCCTCCAAGTGCTCGGACGACTCTTCAGTATCGCAGTTTACCCAGGCCTAGTCGTTCCGGTACTGCTCGCTATTCTAACCGCACTAACAACTCGAACCTTGATGCTAATTTTTGCAATAAGGGTACTGCCACACTTCCCAACCCTAAGAGTCGCAACTTAGTCAAGTCCCCAATGGGAACTACTAACCAGACGGACCGAGAGAAGGGTATATTTTCCGATGTGGAGAGCCAGGTACTTAAGACTAGCGCAACTACCCAGACAGGGATGCCAACTCAGTGCCAAGCTGGAAGACAAACAGGAGGAAAGTATTCAGAAATGTCCTCGCCAACCCTTCGTAGGTAAGTTCTCGACATTCACAGAGTTACGCTTATGAAGACTTGAAAGACTGTTGATGAAAAATGTATTTTGCAAAGCATGATTTCTACTTGATGTGGATGAAAGCACCATTTTAGGTCCCTTAAATATTTACACAGCAGTTCTCAGCTGTGTTGTGTGAGTTCCAGAATATTCTCCTCCTTGGGTGCTGGACGGCGTTCACAGAACTCATTGTTTATCTGAGCGATTTGATGTTGGTTGAGATTCTGAGGCTTGAAAGGCGTCTTCTGGCCACCACAAGTGCATTTTCTTAGGGCTTCTTGATGTTTCTCTAAGACATGGCACAGACCAAGAAGCTAGTGTTTGTTTTAACTGATTAGCTTGCTAGCTCTGACTGATTGCTATGAACCAGACTACAGATAGACTGATGTTATCTGACCAGTCAATCCATGAAGTACTTAAGAAAAATCAGAGATGCCAGACTTTCCTTATCTCATATTTTCTTTTGTGAAGATCAGGGGTGTCCAGTCTTGCTCTTGGAGGGCCAATGTCCTGCAGAGTTTAGCTCCAAACTGGAGTTTTTTAAATACCATTTATTTGTTACAACAGAACTCTGTTTTGAAAATGTATCTTTAATTACGAGTTTTCAACCAGTCTGTAAATAGAATAATTCCTACAAACCTAAAATATACATCACAGTAACGGTTCAAATTTCACTATGAATCTGTAATAACCGAAAAGGAAGTCAATTGTGAACTCACTAATAGCTGTGAATCTAATTTAAACCACTAACTCACAAGCAAGTTTGTAAATCTTAGACTGATGCATTGAAAACAAAATCGCGACCAATTCTATGAACGATTCTCTTACTGGTTGAGTCTGATTCAAACTGCTAATTTGCATGTGATTTTGAGACCGTTTCATGAATCTTTTTGACTGACACATAAAAAAGAAATGGTTCACAAGACTCGTTTGCTTGGAAATTTCTCATTGTATGCCTACACTATGAATGATTCTCTGACTGATCAAATCTGATTTAAACTGCTAACTTACAAGTGAGTTTGAGACCGTTTCATGAATCTTTTTTACTGACTCACTAAAAGAACATCATAGCTGTGTTCATTTCTGCATGCAAGTGACACTGGCAAGTACTCTACTCTGACAAAACCTAGATTTTCAATTATTGTCACAAAATGTTTACTTTTTGTCACATTTGCAACCATTTTTGTCACATGTTTTATTCTGTCTCATTGTTAAATCCCTTTCCCCTTTGCACCCAGACTCTTTGGTAGCAAATCTTGTAATAAGCAAGCTCCGGTCACCACCATGGAGAACATGAAGAACTCCACCATCATCTCCAATCCCCATGCCGCGTCCATCCAGCAGAATGGTTCCCTGGAGACTGTTGCCAGCGGAGGCAGCGGTCCAGTTTACAGTGATAATCTGACGGTGCCCTCTGGAGGTCATGGAGAGCAGACACTTTCCTCTGTGACCTCCAGCCCAGGATCGGCTTTCTTTCCTTGGGGAGGCAGGGATGGATTGGGCTTCCCTTCTCAAAGCTCCAATCACACCAGTAGTGACTCCATAGATGTTTCCTTGGGAAAGGATGGTTTATGTCTTAATCGGACCAACAGTGCCAGAACTGGCCTCTCAGACAGGTAAGAAATTAATTGTTCAACCATGCTAACATCAACACAAATGATGCTTCCAGCGGTTTGGGAAATGAAAATAGGGTTGCTATCTCTACTGATGATCTACCTTCCTTTACATGTACTCCTCTTTAATCATTTCTTTATCTCCTCTCCCTTTTCCGTCACTTTTATCTGCTTCTCTTTGTTTTGTCTGCCTCTGTACCCTCCTCTAGCCCTCAGTCCTCCCCCTCTGCTAGCCCTAAATTTACCCGCAACACTCTGCCACGGAAACAGGACAGGTAAAGCTATATGTGTGGTCAAATGATCACTTTTGCTTTGTGTTTTTGTCTTGCTTGTGTGCCATTGTGATTGTGATTAGTTAATTACATTACATTTCCTGCATGCAGAGAACACAGTTTCCCCAATTCACAAACAAATGACTGGTTGAACTGGTTCTTTTAATGACTTTTAATGATTCACAAAACAGTCTCTGAGTTAGCGGTTTGAATCAGACAGTTGCTCTGTCAGTGATTTTTTTTGTAACATCTTTATGTCTGATTCAAAATGGACAGTGGACCGTTACTTGTAATTAAAGATATTTTAATTCTGTCAATCTAAATCTAATTTATCTCCAAAATGTTCAATTTTATGAGCCACTGGCTCCCTAGACAGGAGCCCTGATTATGTCAATAATATACCAGTATATTAATAGTATGCCAGTGTAGTTTGTGTTAACTGAGTTTTGAATTGTTTAGTACACAATATGGTATTTATTTCATATGTACCTGCTGGTTAAACATTGCAGTATGCAAATAAATATGGCAGTTCATAGCTGTGGACTTTTTTTGGCTGTGGTTTTCTGTTACCCACCATACATTAGATAACTGTGATTTTCCTGGCATTGTGGAGTTTTTCTTGGAGCTGTTTTCATGAGAATTTTCATGCAAAAGAGAAATACAACATTTTGTTCCACAAACTCATGTACACTTGTTTTAAACCTGCAGGTATGCCCATGTGCCTCAGGTCAGAGGTCATGAGGAGGCCCGTGATTGGCTGTGTTCCCCCCCAGCTGTTGGGCTCTCAGATTCGACCCCCTACACCCCTGCCTCTGCGCTCAGCTCGCCCTCCGGCACACGTTTCAACTTTAGCATACTTGGTAAACACAAGCAAACTTGCGTAACTGGTGTCTTATTTGCTACTTCTGTGGTTCATTATAGGGATGCACTATATATTGGTTATTGGCCGATGTTAGGGTTTTTTTATCAGTTGTAATTGGTATTGGTTTTAATTGTTAGATATTTAGATATTAGTTAGACATTTCCCCATTTTTTATATTTACCTTTGCCGTGATCTAAATCTCAAAATGAATATCCATTTTTCATGCTGTACATTATAATGTTGTGATGCCTAAATTCACTTTAAAATTATTGATATTTGTTTTTAGGGTTTTATTTTTCATTTATTTAGTCAAAATAGTATAGAATTTAAAATAAATGTATTGGTCATCAGCCATAACATAAAAAAATTTATTTATCAATACCACACAGAATTTTTATATTATATTATTTTAGTATCATTATTATCTAATACTAGCAGCTGAGTATCATAACTAGAAGAAAAAGTTACTAGCAAGTTAATTTAACTTATTGGTTTGCATATGCTTTAACAACTGAAATCACTACTAGTCTCCCCCTTACTGTGAACTTTGAATGCACATTCATGTCATTAGGTTTCATCGTACTGCTTTTTTAACCTTGATCCCTGTGTTGACACTCCAGGCAGTCCCACCACAGCTTCGCAGATGGCAGCTTTGCGCGGGACCAATGGTCAGGGAAATCACGACGGCCCGTATGACCCCTACACTGACCCACGTCTGAGGAATTCCTCAATGAGCCTGGAAGAAAAGACCCGCACTATGAGCAACTCCGGATCGTTCCGTGAGGGCCTGGAAGAAGGTGAGACTTCAGAATGATACTTATATTGAACAGACTTTGGTTGTAGTGGAGTTTGACCTTTTGTGTGTGTGTGTGTAATTTGTTGTGTATAGCAAGATTATGTCTGCCATCAAAATGTATTATTACAACTCAATCCATAACGTCATGTTTTTGGAAAAGAGCAAATAGACCTGCATTGTTCTGTTACCTAATAACTAAATGATAGGTTGTCATTAATGTTAGTGCTTTTGACAAAGTAAGGCTGTAACGTGTGTATTTACTTGCGCCAAAGCATAAACAAACAAAGAGCGGCTTTGTTGGCCTGGCAGCCTTCACCCCATAGTTACTGTTGATTTGATGATTAACTTGCCTGCCTTGGCTCAACACCACTTGTCCCAAGGCTCTCTTTTGCTTTCTGTATTTATGATTCATGTCTTTCTAAGGTGGCGATGGTGTTGATTTCAATGTGCCAAGGAGCAGTGGTGTTTAGGCTTGTAAAAAGAACACAGTTGCTGTTCACAATGATGCATGACTCAATACAATGCCATTTTTCAGGGTTATTTTTGCCCAAAGTCTGTTTTTTATTGGCTTAAAAATTTTAAACTTGGCTCAGAGAGGATTTACCATTAAATAAATGTGTATTTACTGAAATTAATGTGCACTGCAGACTGCAGATATATATATATATATATATATATATATATATATATATATATACACTCACCTAAAGGATTATTAGGAACACCTGTTCAATTTCTCATTAATGCAATTATCTAATCAACCAATCACATGGCAGTTGCTTCAATGCATTTAGGGGTGTGGTCCTGGTCAAGACAATCTCCTGAACTCCAAACTGAATGTCAGAATGGGAAAAAAAGGTGATTTAAGCAATTTTGAGTGTGGCATGGTTGTTGGTGCCAGACGGGCCGGTCTGAGTATTTCACAATCTGCTCAGTTACTGGGATTTTCACGCACAACCATTTCTAGAGTTTACAAAGAATGGTGTGAAAAGGGAAAAACATCCAGTATGCGGCAGTCCTGTGGGTGAAAATGCCTTGTTGATGCTAGAGGTCAGAGGAGAATGGGCCGACTGATTCAAGCTGATAGAAGAGCAACTTTGACTGAAATAGCCACTCGTTACAACCGAGGTATGCAGCAAAGCATTTGTGAAGCCACAACACGCACAACCTTGAGGCGGATGGGCTACAACAGCAGAAGACCCCACCGGGTACCACTCATCTCCACTACAAATAGGAAAAAGAGGCTACAATTTGCACGAGCTCACCAAAATTGGACAGTTGAAGACTGGAAAAATGTTGCCTGGTCTGATAAATCTCGATTTCTGTTGAGACATTCAGATGGTAGAATCAGAACATGGATCCATCATGCCTTGTTACCACTGTGCAGGCTGGTGGTGGTGGTGTAATGGTGTGGGGGATGTTTTCTTGGCACACTTTAGGCCCCTTAGTGCCAATTGGGCATCGTTTAAATGCCACGGCCTACCTGAGCATTGTTTCTGACCATGTCTATCCCTTTATGACCACCATGTACCCATCCTCTGATGGTTACTTCCAGCAGGATAATGCACCATGTCACAAAGCTCGAATCATTTCAAATTGGTTTCTTGAACATGACAATGAGTTCACTGTACTAAAATGGCCCCCACAGTCACCAGATCTCAACCCAATAGAGCATCTTTGGGATGTGGTGGAACGGGAGCTTCGTGCCCTGGATGTGCATCCCACAAATCTCCATCAACTGCAAGATGCTATCCTATCAATATGGGCCAACATTTCTAAAGAATGCTTTCAGCACCTTGTTGAATCAATGCCACGTAGAATTAAGGCAGTTCTGAAGGCGAAAGGGGGTCAAACACAGTATTAGTATGGTGTTCCTAATAATCCTTTAGGTGAGTGTATATATAACATTATGACCACTGACAGGTGCCATGAATAACACTGATTATCTCTTCATCACGGCACCTTTTAGTGGGTGGGATTTATTAGGCAGCAAGTGAACATTTTGTCCTCAAAGTTGATGTGTTAGAAGCAAGCGTAATGAACAGCAAGCAAGCGTAATGAACAGTGGTGAACCGGCGACAGGGTCATGGGCGGCCAGGGCTCATTGATGCACGTGGGTAGCGAAGACTGGCCCGTATGGTCCGATCAAATTGCTCAAGAAGTTAATGCTGGTTTTGATAGAAAGGTGTCAGAAAACAGTGTATCACAGTTTGTTTTGTATGGGGCTGCATAGCCGAGGACCAGTCAGGATGCCCATGCTGACCCCTGTCCACCACCGAAAGCGCCAACAGTGGGCACATGAGCATCAGAACAGGACCACAGAGCAATGGGCTTCAGTGATTTAAAAAAAGTCTAATGTTCACAAAGTTCAGTGAGGCTTTTTGTCACACAAACTCATAATTCTTTGTGAATATGCCATAAAGGGGATTTATAACCTTGTATCGTAACAGGACGTTGAATACCCTTTCATCCACAAATGATTTCACAGTACATTTGTTTTTTCAAGCTTTTATTGCCTATTTGTTCTTTCTAGGTTTTTTTGGTTTGGCAACACATTAGGAAAAACATTTACGTATACCTTATCAGAAATATACGGGCTATAAAGGTATAGTTTGCTAGAGTGATAAGCTCTTCGTGTGTTTCAGCATGTGTTAGCTTATCCTGCTACTTTTTCATGCTCATTTTGCAATGACTTGCATGCCTCTGCAATACTTGAAGTTATTTTGACTGTAGTTTTCTTCTCTCCACAGTTCATGGCTCATCTTTGTCTCTGGTCTCTAGCACATCATCAGTTTACTCTACAGTGAGTCAAAAGATTTTAAACTGATGCTAAATGCTAAAGTTTAATGGTTATTTCACGTCAGGGCTGCCTTGTGATACTTTTGTTAGCTTTGTTAGTTTACTTTTGTTAGTTAAGCTTTGTAAGTTAGCTATTAAAACTTGAAGAAGTTATATCACTGTTATATCACTGTTATATCAAGTATAGTATAGTCATAAGTGTCAAAATTACAAGACAAGTAATAAGAAATAAGAAATAAAAAAATGACATTACAAATATGATACTAAACCAAAGTTTGCGTAAACACCTTAAATTTTGTTTCAGGTTTTTTCAAGTGCAAGATCTAATTGGCACATTACAACTTGTCTTTCTCGTAAAGAGATAGTTCACCCAAAAATGAAAATTCTCATAATTTATTCACCCATCTTTCCAAACTTTTTTTTTCTTCTGCTGAACTAAAAATATTTTGAAGAATGATGGTAACCATACAGTTGATGGGCCCGGGCCCCATTGACTTCCATAGTAGGGGAAAGAAATACTATGGAAGTCAATAGTAACGTGTCTGGTTACCAACATTCTTTAAAATAACTTATTTTGTGTTCAACAGAAGAAAGAAACTCACACAGGTTTAGAACAACATAAGAGTGAGTAAATGATGAAACAATTTTCATTTTTGGGTGAACTATCTCTTTAAGTATCTTCTCTTTACATGGATGCTCAAACATTTTTTCAAACTATTAATCTTTATGTTTTCTTCCTTTTCCATCTCTAGCCTGAAGAAAAGGCTCAGACAGAGGTGAGAACAGCATCCCTGCATTTCTTATAATGTAAATTATTGAGTGTGTGAGGCATATGGGAGCCTGTAGACTGCCCAAAACACTGTTTTTCTCAGCTGGTTTGTAATTTTAAACACACTTTGATGTAACTCTTTTTAACCCCTTTGAAAATGTCTGTGTTTGTCATGACGGTCTTCATGGTAACTGTCCTTGATATCTACTCTTTAATCTCTGTTTTATGTCTGCAACCAAAGTTTCTCTTTCATGCTGATCAAGGGCCAGTCTCTCCATAGCACATTATTATATGAGAAACCACAAACTGGTTCCACATTAGCTTCAGAAATCAGCTTCTAGCAGCATGACTTGTGTTTGAATAACTGACTTTAATGTGTGTTTAGATCCGTAAGCTTCGGAGAGAACTGGACTCATCACAGGAGAAGGTCTCGGCTCTCACAACACAGCTCAGTGCCAACGTGAGTACACTAGACGGTCGTTTTAGCATGATTACCCACAATACACCTTCAGTACTCACAGAAACGCTTATTTCTTTCATCCAGTTTTCATTCATATTCAATGCATTCGATTTTGAGCGTCAAGCATCATATATGTGTAAAAACATATAAGCTAGTCGAATGTAAGATAAAGTATAAAAAATTACAAAATATCCGAATTTTTTTTTACATTTTATTAAAAAGTTACATTGTGAGATGTAAAGGTCAGCAGCGGAGAAAATGTATCAACAGTGGTCCGAGGAGGGACAAACCGCAAAGCAGCGACAGGGTGATAGGCGCCCAAGGCTCATCAATGCATGAGGTCAACAAAAGCTATCCCATCTGGTCAACAGTTAACAGAAGGTCTGCTATGGCATAAGTCACACAACATTTTAATGAAGGTTATAGGAGGAATGTGTCAACTTCTGCTTATGGAGCTACGTAGCCCAGACCAATCGGAGTGCCTATGATGACCCCTGTCCACTGTCGAAAAGCGCCTACAATGGGCAAGCGAGCATCAGAACTGGACCTTGGAGCAATAGAAGAAGATTGCCTGGTCAGATGAGTCCCAATTTCTTTTATATCACATGGACAGCCGTGTACGTGTATCCCATTTAACAGGGAAAGTGATGGCAACAGGATGTACTGTGGGACAATGACAAGCCGGTGGAGGGAGTGTGATGCTCGGAACAAAGTTTTGATGGGAAACCCTGGGTCTGGCCATTCACGTGGATGTGAATTTGACACGTGCCACCTACCTAAACATTATTGCAGACCCAGGTACACTCCTTCATGACAATGGTGCTCCCTGGTGGAAGTGGCCTCTTTCAGCAAGATAATGCACCCTCCACACGGCACACATTGTTCTGGAATGGTTTGAGGAACATGGTGAAGAGTTCAAGGTGTTGCCCTGGATTCCAAATTCCCCAGATCACAATCTAATTGAGCATCTGTGGGATGTGCTGGACCGTTCCACACCGACTCTGCCTCGCAACCTACAGGACTTAAAGGATCTGTTGCTAGTGTCTTGGTGCCAGATACCACAGGGACACCTTCAGGGGACGTGAAGAGTCCATGCCTTGGTGGGTTTGCACTGTTTTGGCAGCATGCGGAGGACAGCATATTAGTTTTGGCTCATCTGTGTGTATATATGCTCAGTGGCAATTTTTTAATGGTTTAGGCTTCTGGAAATCATGGTGTTATCAAAGATGTGGATAGTAGTTACAGAACTTGTTCATGTTGGATTTTGTGCCGTAGTGTAGTCTTGACATTTGTATACCTTTAACAGCTGGTAAGAGAGTGATTTAACCTTTGTTTCTAGTGTTTTGCAAGATTTTGTGTAATTGTATGTGTGTGTCTGTGTGTCATGCGCCTTTAAGTGGAATTATTTGCTCAATAACAACAAATATGACAGCCCGCATTTGGCCTTAACAACCTAATGAATCGTCACATCCTAAAACCCCTATCCATCCGTCAGCTCTCATACAGGCTTCACAAACAAAACTGGAGGCTTTTGCACTTCTAGGTGTTTGTTAAAGTTTTACACACACAAATGCACTGACTGCTACTCTGCTTGGACGATAAAAATCCCTTTGAGGAAGATTTATTGAAGGTTATCTGATGTTTGAAACAGCACATGCCCAAACACAAACCTGTGACTCCCTCCGATGGAAGTCATCCAGATCTCCATCCCTTGATTATCGGCTCATGTTGCATGTTGATATGCTTGTTGTGTTGTGTACGAGCGTGGTTGCTCATTTTTGGCAGCTACAAACGAACAGAAATCTAAGGTACACATCGTCCTCAGTTTCTCAGTTCACACGCAGTTCATTACCCCAGAGATGTTGACTGGCAAAGCTAACCCCACTCGAGCAGTTATTTGGCAGCCTCTGAATCATTACCCATCTTTGAGGAGGGTCTGTGAGAGGACTAAACCAAAGCCTCTCAGATACCGCAAGAGCCACGGTAGCGGGAATAAATTGAGGAAGCAGGAATTCAGTGAGGTGGGCTAAAGATCGTTGTTTGACTGCTCTGTTTGTCTCTTTATGATGCTTTTTTATGATTCTAGAATTTATGAGCTGTTTGTTTTGTATGATGTTACTTTGAGGGAGTTTATTTTGAGGATTTTGACTGATGATTGGGCTCTTGAGATTAATCTTTCGTTTTTGTTGTGTAACCGGTCCGGTTGTGTGACTCATATTGATGAGTTATCAAGCTGTTGTGTATGTGCTTTAGTGAATGTTACTTTTTGGTTTTCCATATACATAACACAAAAGTTTAATTAAATAGCAGTTGTGGGTGTGTTTTGTATATTGTTTAATATCACAGTCTATCTTACTAGTAGTATTATATTATATTATATTATATATTATATTATATATATATGTATATATATATATATGTGTGTGTGTGTGTGTGTGTGTGTGTGTATAATACAATTACATCAATTAAATATATTATATATAGTTTTATATACAATTATTTATATGTGTGTATATATATGTATGTATGTATATGTGTGTGTGTGTATATGTTTTGTTGTTGTTAAAAGTATATTATATCATATATTATAAATACATTTTTATAATACCCTTACCTACTATATTATATAAAAATTGTAATATATTTTCTAAAATGGTTTATTATATGTATTATTTATTATATTTATTAGTAGTAATTATTTTGTAATTGTAGTATTTGTAATTGAATGTTTTAAAATATATTTCTTATTTTATTTTATTTATTTATTTATTTATTTTTGCTTTATTCCTGGTTTGGTTACGTTAGGTGAGGGTCTTTAAATTGGCAATGGAGATGAATGGAGCTTTTACCCGTTTCTGCTGCTTAACAACCCAAGTTCATGCCACAGCTTGTCTTTATCACAAAGCCCAGTCTCACAGACATATTTGGCACTTTTAGATGCATTACTGACAGGCTGCAGCCCACATTTTTCTAGAAATGTGATCGTACTATAGTTGACTGCTGAACATCTGGTTTAACTCTACTACTGCTTTGAGTCTTTGTCCATTTATGGCATTTTGCTTATTAAAATAAAACTGATTTACTTTTTAAATGTAATTGTGTGTGTCCCCAGGCTCACCTTGTGGCGGCTTTTGAGCAGAGTTTAGGAAACATGACCATCCGTCTGCAGAGTCTGACGACGACAGCAGAACAGAAGGTGTGTGAGAATGAGCTGTTTTTCGTGGGAATGAGAACATCTAATGTCCTCATGAAGATACTCTAACCTAAAAAATGTACCATGTGAGAATGTCCCAATGTGGAAAACAGCATCATGAAGAGTCTAAATAGCATCTTATTTGGTGTATTTTATAATTTAATATTGTTTAATCTCCAGGACACAGAGCTGAGTGACTTGAGGAAGACCATTGAGCTCCTTCAGAAGCAGAACTCGGCGACTCAAGCCACCATCAATGGAGTCATTAACACACCAGACCCAATATTAACAAACCGCAAGGGTGAGCTCTCAATGTCTTTAGTACAATAAAATAAACAATATCGCATTTATTGCCTATGCTTCATTTTTATTGTTCTCTCTCCCTCAGTTTCTCTAGAATCTGTCAGCGGGTCGCCTCAGTCCCAGCGGGAGTTGCGGATCCACAGACAGCCTTCCTCAGACAGCGTCTCCAGCATGACCAGCGCCACCAGCCACTCCAGCATCGGCAGCAACCTGGAGCTTGACGCTAAGAACAAGAAGAAGAAGAAGAACTGGGTAAGTGTTCCAACCTGTCCATCCAATGCGTACAGTTCTTCTAAAATATCTTCTTTTCTCCTAATAGATGCTTCCCTCCAAGACTAAACAGGCTATTTGGAGTTAGATCAGTGCTAGATCGGATTATTTAACCATTTAAAAGTTTCATTTGTTGATGTTTTAGCATCAGTCTTTATGTGGTGGAGGAAAGGTGAATACTTTGTGAAAGAAAAAGTGGCCTAGTTTTTTACTTGCTTTGATTTAAGGCTGTTCACACCAAGGGCAATATAGTTCTAAAAATCATTTCTAAATTTAAAAGAATAGCAGAGTCCACATCACAACTATCATTGGATATCATTGGAATCACTTTCAGAATGATTTTTTTTCCAGCTGATGAACGATAAAATCATTGACAGCCAATCAGAATCCTTCCTGCTTCAAAGAGCTTGAGCATTTAAAGAGGCAAACGACAAAACTGCAGAACGTGCTTAAAAACAGAACGTCATTGTGAGTTGGTGTGGACGCTAATATAGTTATCTTTGCAGTAGTACTTTCAAATCGATTAATCGTGATAAATCACATCCAAAATAAAAGTTTGTCTTTACATAATACTGTATATGTGTGTGTACTGTGTATAATTATTATGTATATATAAATACACATACACACAATTGTTATATTTATGCATTTATATATAATATCAATTATATAAATATATATATACAGCATATACATGCAAATATTTCTTAAATGTATACATGAATGAGTGTGTATTTATATATACATAATAATTACACACAGCACACACACATATATTATGTAAACAAACTTTTATTTTGAATGCGATTAATCGATTTGACAGTACTACTTTGCGGTTATTGTTCTTGGTGTGAATGGGCCTTTAGAATTGTGGGTTGTTGATATTTGTTGGCTTTGTTTTTCTTGAAAGTTTAGAATAAATATCAGTATCATAAAATCATTTGTCCTCTTGTATTCAGGCTGTATCATCTGGGGGAAGAAAAGCACCTGATAACTATGTATGTGATCCTAACCTTGTTGTTGTAGTGTTGATGTTGATGTTGTGTGGTTTTAGAGATGGCACCGGTGTTTTTATCACTGGATTTATTATGTCGTGTAGGTAATCTCCCCTCCTTCAGAATGTGCCGTAGACTGGATCCAAAACACATTTTCAGATTATATTAAACTCTACCAACTGTTAGAGTGATTAACATTTTAGCTACATTTTAGTGATTAACATTTTAGCAAAGATGTTTAAATGATTTTTTTGTCCGATTTCCCCTGTGCAATCATGTCATGGTACAGGTCTATGAGGTAAGATGAGATAAATATCTCCTTCAGAATATCTTTAATATAACCTTTTATATTCCTTGAATGTTTTAAAGGGATAGTTCTTAAAGATAAAAAAAAAAAAGTATTGTAACTACTAACAGACATTGTGATGAAAGTATCAAAGTAACAGATTTGTTTATTTCACAGCTGCGAAGCTCCTTTAAACAAGCGTTTGGAAAGAAAAAGTCTCCCAAATCGGCATCCTCTCACTCGGACATTGAAGAGATGACGGACTCTTCTCTACCATCTTCACCCAAACTTCCCTATAGTGGCTCGACAGCTTCTTCTCCCATGATACGCAACTCCCACTCCAACTCCCTGTAAGATCCTCACAATAATAATAATGATCATTTATTATTATTATAATACATTTATTTTATTAATTAATTACTCTTTTTTTATTATTATTCTTTATAATAATAATAAAATCTGTTAAGAATAGTTTTACAATGAACCCAAACTAAACCCATAATTCCTTATTCTATTTTTATTTAATCTCAGAGTGAGTGTTACATTAAAATAAAATTAAATATTTTATTATTAATACTACATTGATAAAATTATAAAATTATTATTTATTACTGTTTGTTATTATTAGTAGTTGTTGTTGTTATTATTATTATTATAAATGTATTTATTTTAATTCATGATTTATTATTTAAAAATAATAATGTATTACTATAATATTATTATTATTGTTATTATTATTATAAATAATATTTTATATTATTATTATTTAATTTATTTGTTATAAATAATCAATGTATTATTATTACTTATTTTTCCATAATAATAATGTTAACAATTTTGGTTTGGGTAGCACATTTCTGGAAGCTTCTTAAGCCTCGTTATGGACGGAGGAAGGATTTATAATAGACAAGCTCCATTTACAATGTGATTTAGTCTAGGACTAGGTGGTGTTTTTGGAAAATACCACCCATTTTATAAACTAAAAAGTTACACACCCCCAGATTTTATGTCGCTACTGAGTAACTCTCAATGTGATGGCACTGTCGGATAAAACACTTTATAAACACCCTCAGAGTTTCTCTCATGGTTGATATATGTGTATGTTCATAGTCCTCAACTGTCCTCCCTGCCTGCACACGGGCCTGTCTGGGGCTGTAGCAGCAAGAGGTCTGCCTCACTGGCACGGTAAAAGAGAATGGCACAAATCATTCCAATATTTCTCAATCTCTGATAATCAGTTCCAAGAACAGATGTTCAACCAATGACTCCTAGATTAGCCTTTCAGGATTTATTCATCTTGAGCAATTACCAATTTTAAAACACTGTGTGCCCTGATTCATAAATAATTAAGTATTGCTGCTATTTCTGAATGGAGGTGTACGTTCACTACTTCCACAGTTTATTATGGAAAATTCACTTTCACAGTTAATCATTTTCTGATGGTTTGTGATTATTCCAAAACACAAAACAATAAACTAATCTTAAATTATTGTGGTGTCTTGTTTTGTATTTATTTTGTTTATATATTGCTTGGTCTTTATTGTTTTTGTTGTGTTTTATTTTATTTTTTTATTTCTTTGTATTTTTTTTATATTTTGCTTTGATTTTTTTTGTGGTGTTTTTTTATTTATTTTTTGTTTTGCTTTGATTAGATTTTTTTGTTTGTTTTTCTGTTGTTTTACCAATGCATTTCAAAGTAGTTCTATAGTCTTGTTTATTTTCTTTTTTGTGTTTGATATTATGTATGTGTTTTTCACAGGATCTCTGAATGTACGGACAGCGACGCTGAAACAGTCATGCAGTTGCGCAGTGAACTACGCGATAAAGAAATGAAACTTACAGACATTCGATTGGAGGCTTTAAGCTCTGCCCACCAACTGGACCAGCTACGAGAATCCATGAACCGCATGCAAGTAAGCATCTGCTTAAACTTATTTTTTAAATGCGCTTATTCTTGCTTCTACATTCAGTATGTTTTAATGTAATGTTACTTAATTTTGTAGAGGTTTCAAAAACATCATTTTATTCTAATAGATTGAGATCGAAAGGCTGAAAGTGGAAAATGACCGATTAAAGATTGAGAGCCGGGGAAACGGGAGCAGAGCTCCTTCTCAGATGTCCATCTCCCCTTCATCTGTGGGCCTTTCCTCTCAACTCAGCCTTACAGAATCCACCAGCTTAGGTATATAAGACTTTTCAAATTCAAGAACTATGGTATTTTTCAAAGAAATCTGCCGTTATAAACTATTGAAATTCTCTGTTGGCTTTTAGATATGTTGCTAGAAGACAGTGGAGATGGAAGTTCCTGGAAAGAGGGACAACATGTGAAGGTTGTGGTCAGTCTGGAGAATGATCCAGAGTGGAAAGAGGTACAAGTCAAAACATTTCAGCAAAAATAACCCAGTGATCCCATCAGTGTCGCTTCAAGCTGTTCTTTGTGTTGCTTTTGGCAGGAGTGTAGACCTTCTCAGTTCTTGCTGGGCTGCATTGGTGTCAGTGGAAAAACCAAATGGGACGTACTAGATGGGGTTGTCAGACGCCTTTTTAAGGTACAAAAACTTCTTAGCTTAGAGTTTAGTGACATTTGAGCTGAAAAACGTCTTCACAACACAGTCACACGTCACGTTTCTGTCACTCCAACAGGAATATATCATCTACGTAGATCCTGTCACACACTTGGGTTTGAACACTGACAGTGTGATGGAGTACAGCATTGGAGACATCCATCGCGCCAGTGATGTAGATACACCAGAACTCCTACCCTGCGGTTATCTTGTGGGAGAAAGCGATACCATCTCTGTCAAGTTGAAAGGTACGATTATAAGAAAACCTGACACATTGACAAAAGAGGTCTCTGGCAGTTTTCTCATGATCCAAACCCTCTCTCTCCCTCTACAGACTTGTTTGACAACAGTCAGGACAGTTTGGCGTTTGAGACGCTCATTCCAAAGCCTGTTCTACAGCGATACATCTCTCAGCTTGAGGAGCACAGGCGAATTATCTTTTCAGGGCCCTCTGGAACAGGGAAGAGCTTTCTGGCCAGCAGACTGGCCGAATACATGGTCCGAAAAGAGGGAAAACAGCTGGATCATCAAGCAATCGCCACCTTTAATGTTGATAACAAAACTACTAAGGTCAGCAAAGCTACTTGAATAAATAATGGAATATGGAATGCAATCATTTATTAACAGGTTTATATGCTACTCAATTTATATTGTCAACAGTAGAAGATTGTGGGAAGCTGATTTAAGTAATTTCATTGATTTGAAACACTACAAAAAAAACAGGGTTTTGCTTTCAGCGTGTGGTAAATTTGACGATCCCTGCAATAAGGTACAATGTGTATTATACAGGAGCTGAAGCAGTACTTGTCGAACCTGGCAGACCAGTGTAAAAACAGTGAACCAGCTGTGGACATGCCTGTGGTGCTCATACTGGATAACCTTCACCATGTCAGTTCACTGGCCGAGATTTTCAACGGCTTGCTCAACTTCAAGAACCACCAGTGGTGAGCAACACACAACAGTTTATATCAATGAATGATTCTAAGTGTGAAAATGCAGATATTGTCATGTTTTACAATATATTTCATTTATATTTAATTGTACTTTTCTCACAGTCCTTACATCATTGGAACCATGAATCAAACCCCATCACAAACTCCAAATCTGCATCTTCATCATAATTTCAGGTATAATCCCATTCAGATTACAGTGTGATGCTGCATTGTATTAGCATTATTTATTTATTTTTTATTTTTTTATTATATACATATATAAATATAATATATATAGTAAAATCATTTAAATAACCTTTTTTTATTTTCATATATATATAAGTGTTTTATTGGGTTGAGGTCAGGACCAGGCCAGTCAAGTTCCTCCACAACAGACTCGCTCATCCATGTCTTTATGGACCTTGCTTTGTGCACTGGTGCGCAGTCATGTTGGAACAGGAAGGGGCCATCCCCAATCTGTTCCCACAAAGTTGGGAGCATGAAATGTCCAAAATATCTTGGTATGCTGAAGCATTAAGAGTTCCTTTCACTGGAACTAAGGGGCCAAGCCCAACCCCTGAAAAACAATCCCACACCATAATGCCCCCTCCACCAAACTTTACACTTGGCACAATGCAGTCAGGCAAGTACGGTTCTCCTGGCAACTGCCAAACCCAGACTCGTCCATCAGATTACCAGACAGAGAAGCGTGATTCGTCACTCCAGAGAACATGTCTCCACTGCTCTGGAGTCCAGTGGCGGCGTGCTTTACACTGCTGACGCTTTGAATTACACTTGGTGATGTAAGGCTTAGATGCAGCTGCTCGGCCATGGAAACCCATTCCATGAAGCTCTCTACGCACTGTTCTTGAGCTAATCTGAAGGCCACACGAAGTTTGGAGGTCTGTAGCTATTGACTTCTGCGCTCTGTGCGCCTCAGCATGCCCTGACCCTGCTCTGTGATTTTACGTGGCCTACCACTTCGTGGCTGAGTTGCTGTTGTTCCCAATTGCTTCCACTTTGTTATAATACCACTAACAGTTGACCATGGAATATTTAGTAGTGAGGAAATTTCACAAATGGACTCATTGCACAGGTGACAACCTATCATGGTACCACGCTTGAATTCAATGAGCTCTTGAGAGCGACCCATTCTTTCACAGACATTGTCTGCATGCCTAGGTGCTTGATTTTATACATCTGTGGCCATGGAAGTGATTGGAACACCTAAATTCAATGATTTGGAGGGGTGACCAAATACTTTTGGCAATATAGTGTATATATATATATATATATATATATATATATATATATATATATATATATATACACACAATCAAAATAACCTTTTTCATCTTCACACGCACACAAAAAAATAATTAAAATTTTTTCATTATAGCATATACAACTGGAGTTAGCTGGTTACTATACACCAAGTCTCCACAAGAGGGCCCACAACCATTTCTCAAAGCTTATTTAGCTTGAGCTTATTATGCTTGGATAAAGGTGTAACTGGTCTTATACTCTGTCTCTTATTTCAGATGGGTTTTATGTGCCAATCATACTGAACCAGTGAAAGGTTTTCTGGGTCGATTCCTGCGGCGGAGGCTTCTAGAAATCGAGATTAGCAGTCGTGTGAGGAACAGCGAGCTAGTTAAAATTATAGAGTGGATCCCGTGTGTTTGGCATCATCTCAACCGCTTTCTGGAAACACATAGTTCTTCTGATGTCACAATAGGTGAGTGAGGCCACAGCCAGTCGCAATCACACAGATGCCAACCTGAGAATTTCTCAAATCCTTCTATGGTTAATATAAATAAAAAATCAAATAAATAAATATATAAATCAAATTACCACAGGACCTCGGCTCTTCTTGTCCTGCCCAATGGATGTAGAAGGCTCAAGAGTGTGGTTCACTGATCTGTGGAACTACTCCATCATCCCTTACATGCTGGAGGCTGTGAGAGAAGGGCTACAGGTAAGGGCATCTTCCATGATATGTTATATCTGTTGCAGTACTAGGAGCTAAAGCAAGCAAACGAGCACTTGCCCATGTGATCTGCAGATGTATGGGCGAAAGGCAGCATGGGAGGACCCGGCGAAGTGGGTGATGGAGAGCTTCCCTTGGGTGGCAAGTCCACAGCAACATGAATGGCATTCCCTGCTACGACTTCGGCCAGAGGACGTAGGGTTCGACGGGTACAATATATCTCAGGAGGTCAGCCCAGGCAAGCAACCTGCTCAGGGAAAATCAGAAGAAGACCCACTGGTGAGTTTTATTCTTTATTCACTCATATTAACCCAAATATCTTGAATGTATGTGGCTGTGTGTATGATATTTTGTAATAAACTGTTCCTATCACCACAGATGAATATGTTAATGAGGCTGAAGGAGACGGCCCACTGCACAGGAACGGAGAGCTACGATAGTGATTCCACCAGCAACAGTCACCAAGATGATATGCTGGAATCTTCACTAGAATCTACACTGTGAAAACACTTTAAAATGTTAAATAACGAAATGGAGACTTTTTAATATCAGAGCCGGCTTTTCTATGAAACTACAGGGTGCTGGTAACCTGCAAAACAGGGTGCTGGAAACCCTGAAAATCATCATTGCTCAGTAAGACACTAATCATCAACTGAAATGCGAGAAAAAAACATGATCAAGAGCTTCAGAGAGCATAATTTCCCCAAATGGACTGTAGATGGCGGTATAAGTCTGTTCAATAAGGAGAACAACGTAGTTCAAATTCAACACTGTTGCCAAGTCATGTTTATTTTAATATTATTAAACATTATTATTATTACATTCTAATGGGATCTCATGTTGCCTGACTTTAATGCACTAGTGAACTTCTTTGGTGCTGAACTTGATAACAATGCCTTACAACTTTTGGGCTAGCTTATGTCTTAGATTTCTAACTTTCTACAAATACAAATAATGCCAGGACATTATTGCCTTCGAATGCACTATATCCTTGAGACCTAACAGAGAAGTGAACGTGTATTATAGTGTAATGTGAACTATATTGTGGTTGCTTTTTGGCAACAAAGAAGTGTTTTGGTAACTTGTTCTTATCAAAAAGAGATGTTTGGAAAAGTATTGAAAATATCAAAGTGAATACTGTAAATTATGTGCCAGGAGAATATTTTGTGCCTCATAATGTAGTACAATAATCTCTATGCAATATTGTTATATTCAAAGAATATTTAACTTCATCATGGCAGAATCTCTTTAGTCAACAACTGAACTTACTTCTGATGACAAAAAGTTCTATCAAACAATCTAAATAAACAAAAACCGTCACAGACATCCATCAAGAGACAGTGGCATTATACAATGCAACCCTGTTGATATTAGGAAGACTTACAATGAAGCCAAAACGGACCTCACTTTTATAAATTATTCCCAGGAAAACTGAATAAAATGTGAGTCCTCTTTGTTCAGTCTAAGAGTATGTTTTTCTAAAATACTTTAGAAACTTCTATTGTGTGCATTATTGAGGTCTGTGCATACTGAAGATCTTGGGGGGTAGTTATACTTGCATTTGAAAAGGTCTGGCACATGGATCCGTGTGATGTGCTTTAGTCTGAATCGAGGGTTAGTGTGTCTAGTGGCCTCCTCAACAGTATTAATGTGGCAAACATTAGCATGCGGTCCAAATGGATTACTGGGAGTTGCTTTATTTAACAGACTGCATTTTATTCACCTAGAAAATGTTGTTTTTTCCCCAAAAAATGTTTAAAATAATTTTCTGGAACATGTTTTAATAGACCTTATACAGTATTTCTTTTCTTGTTTGTGTTTTTCAGTGTTCTATCCCACCAAATCATCTTGCTGTGCTTCAAGTACTGCCAAGATTTTTTTTTTTTTTTCGCTTTAAACACATCTACATGTGAAAACATTTGTGTGAATATAGCCTATTAAAATGAGTTTAAATGAAAATAGTAAGAGGTAAATAGTGTCTAATTTTACATAAATGGCAGGTAATTTTAAAAAACAAGACTGAGTTTGATTTTATTTGTGTATATTTTCAGTTGTACTATATTTTTTGTAAATATTTGCCTCATATTTTGTTTGTTGGTGTAGTCTTTAAGAGAAATGGTTTTAAAGTTGTTCATTTAATTATCTTTTGCAGTCTAGTGATCGCATGTGACCCTTTTTGGAATAAATGTGATCATTTTCCTGTTCATATCAGTTTCTGTCAGTTATTCAGTGGCAAGCTGTCAACAGTTGTGTTTTTTCAGAAGTTGAGAAAGGAGTAAACAAGTTGTCAAATTGTATCATTTATCTTATTGGCAGATCTGATAATATTCGGGTCCATGAAGTACTGGGGAATGTGATCCATTTTTGTTGAAACAGACTGTCTGTTGTCTCCAGAGTCCAGACACTTACAAATATTGTTTGTAAATTAAGAAAACAATTATCTTTTTAATTTAGGCAAATTCTTATTATTAGGCCTATATGTATGGCCATGTAAATAACATAAAATGTTCATTTCAAGGCAAACACAGAATTTGGTATTTTGCTTTGGATTTTTAATTTGTAAAAATATTTTCCCCACATGTATATACATTTTTACAAAAAACAGTATACAAAATAATATAAGATTTTTAAGTTAGAAATGTGCCATCTACGTATTTAAGATTATAGACAATTATCCCAAATCATTAAGAAAGATTATAACAATCTTAGTATAAAAATTCCATACAAAATATTCATACACAACACTATACAAGCTGCCAAAAACGCAGCGGTTACAACTCTCTTCAACTGAAAGCTTTCCAATCAAGTTCACACAGCCACCGTGTCAAACAAGACAACATTTCTGACAGTTTTTCTCCGGTTTTGTGCATAAACATAACTCACTGGAAATTACATAGTCTGTTTAATGATTATGAAACAGTTATTTCCTCGTCCTCTGATTCTGAGAAGTCTGAGTGCTTGCTAGAAATGGAAGGCGACTTGAAATGTAAATCTGCGTTGAGCTCGTGACAGATAGGCGCGCGCGGGCTTTCTCTCAGACCCGCGTCATTTTCGAACTTTTTTCCAACGTCGCTCAGGTCAGGATTGGGGTTCATTTTCGTCGGCAATGTTTGTTCCCTGCAGCCTCCCGACGACAGAAGCTCTCTTTCTTTGGAATTGCGCCATTTCATTCTTCGGTTTTGGAACCAAATTTTTACCTGACAACAAAGAGTTAGCAAAACATGAGCCTACCATTTTACCTCAGACATCTACAAAGGTATGACACAAAAATATTGGACAACTTTGGCTTACCTGAGAGTCTTTGAGGCCAAGTTTCGTCGCCAACTTCTTTCTGTCTGGTTTGCTTATGTACTTCTGTTTCTGAAACATCTTTTCCAATGCTTTTCTCTGCACGTCAGAGAAGACTGCCCGTCGAAGCATTCCTCTCCTTGGCTTCCCTCGAGCCGTGAGTGGCCAAGCGAAAGTACCGGGAATGGGCACTGCTGAGGACGATGCTATAAGTAAAAAAAACAGTTGAAAACAGTTAAAAGTTTACATCATCAACGTTTCCCTCAAAATAAGCAAATATGGGGCTTTTCTAAAAACAGGAAGTATTCATTGGGCTTGGAATAAACGTTGAGCTTTAATGTTTTTTTTTAAACCAGTCCGTTTGAGTGATACGGAACGAGGAAGCTAATTAGCACATTGCTTGGTTCCCAAAAGCATTGGTATGGTAACAAGGGCGAGCAGTCATTCAGAGCGCTCCAGTGAAAGATAGAGGTGCTAATGAAGCGTGGACGGTAATTGTGTAGTAATGAACTGACTGAAAAAGGCTTAGGACAGGCCACTAAAGCCATATATTACGGCCACAAAAGAGATTTACACTTAAAAACTAAACACAACGGCATGCCAGGGACATTTTGAGAATACTGATGGCGGGGGACTATGTTTGCCCCCAAATATTTTCATTAAATGGACACGAAAAGCCATTCATACTGCTCAAGTTGTTTTGTTGACGTATTCACACCGCGGTGAAAAGAATCAGTCTATTATCGTCGGTCTGAATGAGTGCACGATCCACAAGGCTATTTGTAGCCCTCATTCACTGGAGTGATGGACATGAAGCTTAACGCAAAATAGACCCACTTTTATTGGGTTTCTCTGAGGTATACCTAATAGATTTAGCGTTGAACAACATACACATACAGTTGTTGTAATCATTAAATTGTTTAGAGTAAATTCAATCAATTTACAGTGCTACTACTTGAAAACACAGTAGTCTAATTAAGACTACTACACCCTGTTAAGCAATTTTCATGCTGCTACATGAGACCAAAACTTTTGCTTGGTCATCCCGTGAAGACTCCCCACACACTATGTGGTCTTGTGAGAATATTGAAACACTGAATGGAAGCTAATAGGGGAATTAGTCCATGACTGGTAAATGCCTATCAGCAGCATGCTCAAGTCAACGACGGGTCTGTGTGTGGCTGCCCAGAGGGAGCTGACCAATTGGTCATGGTGCTGAAAGCATTGTTGCCAATCAGTAACTAAGTACACTGGCTCGGTGGGAAAAGGCAGCGATGAAGAGAAGCCAACAGTTTGCTTGTGAGAGTGGACCCGCCTTAAATTGGGACCATGACAATTCCGGCTAATTTGTGGATTAGGGGAAGCGGTGCAAAATGTCAGCAGTCACTGCGTTTGCTAAATAGGGCATCAAATTAGCGAGACTGATTCCACAATGTCCTACAAATTCCAGCATTGGATGCAGATTCTGAAAGCCCATCAGTTTGACCGAATTAAGAAGTGACACAGCGATTTTTTTATGAATAGTGCAGTTGACCCACCTGGGAAATATGATGCTCTGATGAATGGGTGGAATGAGCCGTCAAAACATGGGAACGGGAATGTTTTCGCGGTCATCCCTTGCACTGAAGGTGGTGGTGAAACTATGACACAAAATAAAGTGAACATCAATTAAATGAAATGCAGTTGAATGTGACAAAAAAGTAGGCAAATGCGTAACATGAATGTCATCGCAAATTTCTTAATTAGCGTATTTTAAACAAAATATAAATTTGTCATTTACATTAAGTTGCTATAAACATAAGAGAAACCTACCGTTTCGTGTTGTTGACGCGAGAATCGCATTGACTCCAAACTTCAAGTAATTTGGATCGTTGGAAATTGATGTTTGTGGAGAGCTTGATCTTTTTGGCAAAGACGTAGACATGGCGACGTGGACTGCGGAGGAGTTGTTCAGAGTTGTGGCTCCTGTGGCCGGAGGAGATGCACTTGGGGACGGGATGCTCCTGTGCATGAAGGTGGCAGGTCTGCTGATCCGCAACAGGTCCTCCACCAGGAAACTCGAGTGCGCGGCGAACGCCGAATGTAAAGTGGGAGGCAAGGAAAGAGCCGCCGAGGGCCGCAGAAAGTTCGGATACATAGCAGGTGGCGCAATAACACTTGGCAACATCATTGTACCGTTTTTTAAAGAAAATGACAGCGAGGAATTCACGTGCTACTACTCTCACTGCAGAGGCTTGCGCAGATTAGAGTCCAAGAATGAAGAATGAAGGAGCTCTTGTCCGTCTCTCTCTCTTCCAGGGGTTTTATAGTGGACCGCTGGAGAAGCCTTTTCATGGGTGACAGCTCTAACAATGAAGTTCAGCCAAATTCTCCACGTGAGTTCCGTTTACTCTAGAGGCGGCGTGCCCTGATTGGACAGAAGAAATTCGGATTGGATTAGACACCACAAGTAAACCACAGACAACGGCCTTTTACGAGTAAAAAGAAGGGTCTCTATAGTTAGTCATAGACGTCATCATAGTCATGCTATTACAAAGATTGCAACAACAAAAAAAAACTTTTCTGCTTTGCCTATAAACGCAATTAAATTATTATCTTAGGCAATCTACATCTTGAGACAGATGATAAATTAAAGGTACAATTAAAAAACAGTAAAATAGAACCAAAAAAAATATTTTTTTGGTCATTTTAATCAGTTAACTGAATACTTAGAAGTAAAATAGTGCTACAACCTGTTAAGTCTTATTCAAACTTCAATTTAGTGCCTTTTTTCAAATATTGAAAAAGAAAATATGAAAATTCGAATAGGAATGACAAAAAAAGTTCAAATATGTTGGATGCTTTCAAATGTAGTTTTGGACGTAATTTATACTGTTCATTGTGCAAAAAATAATAATAAAATACAAAAAAGTCAACGTCTATTGCCATCTTTTCTGCTCAGATAGATAGATAGATCCTGGATAACAAAACTATACAACATTACTTTCACCCATAGTTGATTGGGCTTTATAGGTCACACACATTTTCTTCCGTTGAGATACAGAGAGTAAAAAAAAAAGAGTAATTTTATTGTGAGAGGAGCTGGGTCAGAGAACATGTTGCGCCACACGTGGATAAGGTTTAATGTGCTATGGCAAAGCACAACCTTTCAAGTTTTGCTGCTGAACCGCGGGGTGAAATGGCCAACGCCTACCGATAAAATATATTATAAAACGAGAAAAGGTGCGAACAAAAGGATTTATCCTAGGAGGCTTTTATTGGGACAGACGCTCTCTTCTGTCAGATGCACCAAAAGAGGTGAATCCCGAGGCCTGTGGGCTAAGACCTGTGACTAATGGCGTTTGACCGCTTCTCTGTCAGGATTTGTCCCACTAACCATTCATTTTCTTGCAGCTACCTTCACATTTATCTCCGCGGAGTCAACTCGTGCGCTTTGATTTGGACAGGGAAAAAAGACGAGGGGAAGATATAGTCCGCGTGAGCCCGAGCGATGACACGGCGAGTAAATCTCCATGAAATTATGCGCCAGGCGTTGCGCTTTCGCACAAATGGATTGTAATACTGGGTCTTTAGAAAATATTTAAGATTTTTTTTAAACGGGATCAGCTCGACAGCCCTCTTAGTCCATCTTAAGAAGTCTTAGCAACCATCTTGGTAAAAGAAGAGAGGTCTTTGTGGGGGAGCATCGCTGTGTGTGTAGAGTGGCATCGCAAGTAATTTTGGAACAAATGTAATTACCCACATTTTGGCCCAGTATCCCTGGCTTTGCAAGTTTTCTATTGATGTTTTCATGTTGGCAAACATAAACCCTGAATTTATAATAGTTGTAGCTTTAATATACTAATTACTATAATTTTCAATCTATCAATCACTTGAATCACATTGAATTTTCTTAACTAAATGCTATTTTGTTGACAGCCTTTTCTGCTGCTTAAACAAGTAGCCTATTAAAATCTATCAACACGCAAATAACAGGACCATGAGTGATTAGCATGTAATTATTCCTATTTTTTACCAAACAATAGCCTGCGACCGTTAGATTTGCATCAGTTGTTTTTAGCACCGCCCTGGGCAGTCGTATTAAGACACCTCATCACCTTCAGAAAACCCAAGAGGACTTCTGCACGTTCAAAGCACTTTATTCTTTTTCTTGCACTTGAAAATCCCTCTATTGTACCTATCAAGCAGATGGTTTGCAGGAAATATAGCTTAGCCTCGGTGACCATAACTAATTTCTGCTTGCTTTCCAAGCCATGGCACGATTGTTTTCTCTTTACCAAATGGAGGGAGTGCAGCTGGTCGGGCGCTGAATTAAACCCATTAAAGACACATTTCTAAGATATTATATCCACATAAATGTGCCTTCCCTCCTCTAGACACACATTAACGCGCGCGCTTTTGCATAATAGATTTTGTTGATATCACATTTCTCCTTACATTTGGTGAGCAGCTCAACAGCATGATTTGGTTTAATTTTATTATCAGAATCCTTTATTATTGGACTCTTAGCAACTTAGTGAAATGGCAATGCAATGATTACAAGACTTTAAAAACTGTCAGTAATTTTAACACAAAACGATTGTATAAAAAATAGGCCTATGTAAATCCATGGTTGTTATACTGTTATAGCAGGGGTGGGGAACGTTGATCCTGGAGGCCCACTCTCTTGCAGAGTTTAGCTCCAACCCTGAAAAAAAAAACACTCACCTGGATGTAACTTTAGTAATCCTGAAGACAGTGATTAGCTTCAGGTGTGTTTGAATAGGGTTGGAGCTGAACTCTGCAGGACACTGGCCCTCCAGGATCAACGATCCTCACCCATGTGTTATAGGCTACCTAGACTTTCGCAGTAGAATGTTGTTGAAATTGTGTTTTTTTTTTATTGGTGGAAATAAACGAAAATGTTATAATAGCTCAAATAGTTTGGTATATTAGTATTATATAATTAAATGGAGGACAGTTAGGAACAGCTTAGGCTAAGTCACAAATATTTATTGTAAATGTAGTTTTTACAGAGTAATAATAACCTAGTGCAAATTATGATTACTTTTTTTAATATAATTTATTATTTTTAAATCAAATTTTAACGCTGCATTGGCGCCTGGTTTTAACACCTTAATCCGCCCCTTCGCTTCGTGCAAACCCCTTTAAGACTGGCCCAGCATCTGTTTCTAGATCCGAGGCCGGCAGAACACTGAGGAGATTAACCAAGAGCCAAAATACAGAAAAGCATTGACAAGCATTAAATTGATATTAACTCTGCATTAAACATAACGCCGCAGCCAACACAAGTCTCAGCACAAAGCGTTTTGATTTGCGTCAGACACCTGTTCTGTCGGACAGCTTTAGCGCAACATGTCTCTGCAGCCTCACAAATCAGCAGCAGGAGAACTTTTGTCTTGGGCTTAATTTGGGTTTGAAGCGTGTATTGGGTTAAATAATGATTATTTTTTATACAATTTTAACCAAGGACGTATAGAATTTAGCAGAGACGCGATAGGAGCATGCCTCCACCAATATTCAGCGACTACTGAATTGTCCCTAGCAATAAGTTTGATCAAACAATTAAAATAGGCTACTGTTGTAATGTTGGCCGCATATAAAATTGGTCATCACCTGAGAAGCTGAAGTAGCCTAAATAAACTGCTCTTTCAAGGACGTCCATTTATTGGACGGATTATGATAAAAGTGTTTAAATATACGTGCACAGTTCAGTTGAATGAAGAGGTTTTTAACTTTAACGTAATGTTGTTAAACAACGTACGAAGCAAACTGCGTGCGGTTTATGTCGATCAGATGCGCGTGAAGGTTGTGTTCGTTACTACAGCAACAGTAGACTCCCAGACTCCCAGAAGCGGTTTCTTTCTGAATCATCTTTGGTTCGTTAAAAAGATGTGCTACAGCGTCATTAAGAGCGCTCTGACCCCCTAAAAACACAGTCTAATTCGCACCCTGCGGTAAGTGCTCTACATACATTATAGGCTACTCTGATGCTGATACATATGTTGACGACATGGACAGAGTAAGTTAAAGTGTCTGTTGAACTGCTTCCTTGTCGTCATTACTTAGCCTACCTTTAACTAATTAGCTACACAGAACTGATTAACTGAACTCAGTATGAACTAAAAACCAAATGTGACTCCCTAAATAGGTTTTTTTTTTTTTTTTTTTTTTTTTTGTTATGCTTGTTTAGACAGACCTACATCATGAAATCCAAAAGCTATTGTAATGTTGGTAATAATGTAATAATGAGTTTTGAGTGGGTTGGCTACCATATAAATAAAAGGCTTTAGATGACATGAAAATTAAATTGCGAAAAAGTTTGGCTTTCTATAAGCAGGATTAACCATTTGAATGTGAGCACTAGGAAACTTTAAGAGCAGAAACCTTCAGCCAAATGCTCTTAAAGATATATTACTATCTAAAATACCTTAAGTGTATAAATTATCTTTCTATAGAAATAGTAAGAAAACTTGCAATGCTACACCAAATCTAAAATGACTAATATACAAAAAAAATACTTTATATAAAATAACTTTTCAATTTAAAACTTTTACACCTTTGTTTAAAGGAAAGAAATGATTTTTAATTTCAGAACATATCTTTGCAAATTGTTTGCATTAAATGTTTTGACACAAGCATGATGAAAATAATGTGTGGGTTTGTGAGCTTTTCAGTTTTTGTGATGGTTGATTTGCTTAGATAATTCTGAAACCAAATTAAAAATCAGTTTCCCATGGATAATATATTTATCACCATCCGCTGTTCTCTTAAAGATAAGACTTTATTTAAATACATTACAATACAAAATCTGTCAATATAATTGGCCGTGCATTTAAAAGAAAACAACAAGCTTTTGAGATGAAAAAAAATCTCAGAATCTGTTCATTAGATTTAAATTGGTCATGGGAGCTCAGGCTACATCAATGTAGCAAATGTATTTTCTTCTCATTTTAATCTCATAAAGTTTCACAGTTACGGCAAATCTCTTCAGAGTCCTCAGCACCTGGCAGGTTTTTTTTAAATAAAGCTTGTAAATGGCCCTAGTTAAATTGTGTTTCTGGTGAAGCCCAAGCGTTGCTATGTAGCCTGAAAAAAAGGAACAATCCTCGTGGTTGTCAAGATCACTTTAAATTAAGGGCTTGTTGCTAACAAGCAATCAATGCTGCAAATAAAATGACCCTTGGTCATGCTAACCTGTGCCATTTTTTTTGCTGATGCATGCTCATAATAGTAAAAGCCACTAAATGAGCTTAAAATGGGACAAAAAAAATCGGTGCTTGGAGGGAGGACTCCCTATTTAACGCTAAACGCTTGTATAGGGTGGTGTTGAGAGTTTGAGCCCATCAGCACAATCTTTAGCTTTGTTTTAGACCTGAACTCAGAGTGCAGGGGAGAGAACCTTGTCGAAAGGGTCCTATTGAGTACGCCTGATAAGTTGAACATGGGGCAAAGCAGACGTAGCCGAGGCGCTTGTGTACTGAGGAGGAGCCAGGGTTGTTCACTGGCCACTTGAATGGGGGACGCCAGCGCCCGTTGGCTGCCTCGTATTGATGTGGTTTAGCCGAGTAATCGGATTGAAAGTGAGCCACGGTATTTGTGTCAGTTCACATTTCGTCAAATGCATAATATGCATGGCCTTGGCGTGGGGATTCTGTATTGAGACTTTGGCTTGCAATTCAGTGTTATGAAAAGGCAAAGCCTCATTTAATTCAAATATAACTCTCACTCAACCATTTACAGATTGTTATATTTGCATAACAGCAAAGAACTTTTGCCTTTTCAATGCCTGGCTGTGTGTGTGTGTGGGTCCTTTTCCTGCGCTTCTCCCTGGCCAGGCCTTAAAAGGGGGAAAATGTACGCTAATGTGCGAAATAAACGTGTACATTGTGAAGGAGTGGGTTTTCTCACAGGGATAAGCAAACAGGGGTATGGGTGAGAAGAAGTTAGACTATGACATTTCGCTTTTTTCCCACTGCTGGAGCAATATGTCGAGTCGGACAACAAAGCAAATGTGCTACAGTGGTGTAATTCGCCTTAAATGACGTGCACTCTCACACAGTGGTGATTTTGAATGAAATTTCGTTGTAGACTTTTTTTTACGTTTCAGGTTTTTTTTATCTCTCTTTTGTTGAGCCCTCATTTGAACTGTAATTACATATTCTTTGGATTACATTAGATTTTTTTTTCTAAAACATAAAATTGTAATAATCATTTTAAATAATCCCTTTCTTTTTATGAACAACCACACTCTAAAAAATAGAACCAAAAGCGAGTCTATTGCCAAAGAACCAGTTTTGGTTCCACAAAAAACTTTTGGTTACACTTTATTTTAGGCTTCAATTCTCACTATTAACTAGTTGCTTATTAGATTGCAAATTACTAGGTTATTGGCTGTTTATTAGTACTTATAAAGCACATATTAATGCCTTGTTCTGCATGACCTTATTCTATATCCCTTAATCCTACCCAATACCTAAACTTAACAACTACCTTACTAACTATTAATACGTTTATTGAGGCAAAAGTCATAGTTAATAATGAATATGTGTTCCCCATATTAAAGTGTTATCCTCTTTAAATAACCCAGAAACCAACATGCTTATGAAATTGCTCTCAATAAATTGCTCCAAAGAACCACTGAAGAACCTTTATTTTGTTTAGTACCTACAGGTATCACTAAAAGGTAAAGACATCTTATAAATACTGGATGAGGCTAAAGTAAATGCACTGATATTTCAATCCTCAATTATGCAGCAAATAAAATGGTACCGGCTTCTAAGGTCTAAAGACAGGTTGGACAAAGAAGTCTTGAGGAAAACATACAAGTTACTGGATCATAGCGCTTTAAAAACCAACCCTGGGTTTAAATATTCATCATAAACTAGACACCACTTTGACTGGTGTAATAATGATTCCCCATTCTCATTCTTGGATAAGGCCAGACATTTGAACCGCTCTCCATTTTCTAGAACATGGCATAATCCCTGTCCTAGACTTACATGTGTTCACCACCCTCAACTTCCAAAAACAGATGCAACAGTATTCCTTCTTCTGGCGGAGAGCGAAGGGTGGGAGAGGTGGTGTTAATATCAGCATGTCGGACCTGAGATTAATCCTAATCTCCTCTCTGTGTGCTGCAGGCCGTGGGGTTGAAAGGCATGGGGAAGTACCAGTGGGGGTGCTCTGGCCTGGGATCTCCTGCCCAGAGAAGATAATGCCAGTGGCGGAGCCTGCTGGTCCTATGGAATCCACCCGGAATCCCCACTGCTCTATGCTTTCAGTGCACACTTCCTGAAGAGGTGCACGATATTGGCCTCCCACCTCTCAGGCCCAAAGAAAGCTCAGGCTAACAAGCTGTTTCTGTAACCCAAAAGCCGTGTTTCTGGCACACATCAAAGTTAAAGCCACTTCTTCAGAAAGTGCGGAGATGTGTGCAGGACAGATGAATGTTAATCTCCACAAGAAATAATTCCTTATGGAGAGAGAATGTGGCAACAGGTTTGTACTTGACTCAAATCACTCCCATAGCTGGATCCTGGTTAAGTGTACAAAAGGAAATTATATTACAGAACTGGTTTGTAGAATCAGTCTTTAAAGATGTCTATAATGAGAAATTATTCCATGCTTTCAAATTCCCTGGATGTCCTTGTGTATACTATCAACTTCTCTTTAAACTCTCCCTCCAAATGCTGTAAATATCAAAGCCTATTTTTGCCTTGAAGAAAAAAGGTACTTGCGAGTTGCAACTTTTTTTCTTATAATTGTGTCTTTATATCTCACAAGGTGACTTTGTCTTCCAATTGTGAGTTTTGACTTCCAGTTGTGACTTTGTAACTCTCAATTGCAACTTTGTCATAATAGTGACTTTATCTCGCAATTATGACTTCTCTCGTAATTGCAATTGTGACATCACAATTTGACTTTTTATCTTGCAATTGTGCAATTTTCTCATAATTGCAACTTCATATCTTAAAATATGACTTTATATCTAGCAATAGAAATTGTATTTCTTGTAATTGTGACTTTATATCTTCCAATTTTGACTTTATAATTCCTAGTAACTTAGTGTTTAATAATTGCATCGTTATATATCATAATGTGATGTTATATTTTGCAGTTTGATTTCTTAACTCCCAATAGCAATTGTAATTTATCATAGCATGTGACTTTAGTTCTTATTTTAAACTTTATCTCACAATTACCTTTTGTAATTGAGGCGGAAACAAGATTCCATAGGTGAAAGAAGACAGAAGCCAAGAGAAGCACAATGCTTTAAAAGTGGAGGTAGAGAAAGAAAAGAACAGGAAAAAAGGCCAAAGAGGGACCTCAATTCTTCTTTTCTGAGGGGACTTCATAAAGTGAACAGCCACTCTAGACTCAGTGTTATTTTCTGCTGTCCACTGATGGTCAAGACTGATGGCTGTAAGGATCTATACATTCCTGCGAGACCTTTGACCCCCTATACATTCTAAAGACCCTCTTTCAAGACTGGCACTTATTCAAGCCCCTGGCAGTGCATTGCTGAAAATGCAGATCAAATCAACCAAAAAGGCCACAGGAAAAGTATAAAACTGTATATTGGCTACAGTATAATGCTATGTGGAATAACTGAGCAGTAGTAATGCTCACAAGACAAATTTATTGTCTTTCTCTTCCTTAAAGAAGGAGCACTGGAGGCCTCTCCTCAAGCTTTGCACAAAAACCCATCCATGAGTAAAGAGGCCGGCTGAACACTTGGCCTGCCCAGCTGCCTTGAAGTGAATGGGGTTTCTTTTTGAGGCCATTCAATGCTTTCTGTCTCTCTGCATACAATGTAGGTGTTACTGCTTAGAGAGAGAGTGAGAGAGAGAGTCAGGAAAATAGTCACTTGAGAACTGAGGCTGTTCTTCATTCTCAGTCAGTCATGAAATCATTCCTTCTTCAGATGAGGAGGGGTCCCACTCACAAAGGGCCAGGGGACTCTCAATGGCCGTCCTAACATTTTTATGGGACCTTTTCTTATCCAGATAATAAATCTGATTTTGAATAAAACATAGATCCTCCTGTATATTTTTATATGCTGAGGACAGCCATTAAGCCGATAACTTGTAATTGAAGAAATGCGTATTCATTAGCAAACTCAAGGATGGTAATAATCATACACACCCTTTTTTGTGCCTTCATATTAAAAGATTTTTCATTTTGTTCTTTTTTGGATTTTATTTTGGAATTTTATTGACTATTTTTCCCTTTTTCCTTATCATTCTCAAGACTAGGGACAAAAGGGACTCTTTCAGCGTATAACCCTTGCTGGGTCAAAGCGAAATCTAAAGACTATTAGGGCCACAGTGAGAACAAAAGGATCAGTGGGGGGAGTTGTGAAAATGGAAGCCGACCATTCTCCTGCAGTCGAACGGGATGCGGAGATCGAAAGTTTCGTTTCTGATTTTGCCATTTTCATGGAGGTCGAGGGCTTGAATGGGAGTCTGCTGGATGTCTACCGCTGCGCAGGGGACTTTTATTCTCCGCAGCATTTCAGGCCGCAGTTTGACTTGCTCTCAAAAGGGTGGCATGCTGGAGACCTCGACCGGAGGTGGCGAATGGTGCAGGTACACGAGCTCGTCCTCTGGCAGGGGGTTACTAATCAACACCCCAAGTTGACTGTCGGACCCAACTTCAAGAGGCTGCCTCTAAGAGGCCAGAAAGTCTCTTCCCCTCCCCACTGATGTTTTGAGTCGGTACAGAGAGACTTTTTGCGCAGCAGTCTGTGATGCCGAGCTCAGGCCATCAGTATAGACATGTCTATGTTAGACAAACACTCTGTTAGAAGACAAGAAGAGCATGTTATTTGCAACATCAGAGAAACGTAACATAAAGTTTGATGGTAACAAGTTATAGCATTACTGTAGATATACTGACATACCTTTTATAATTTAATTCCCAATATCATCAGTTTTTTTTTTTACATGTCCTATAATAAACATGTTTTCAATTTCTAAATTAAAATGTATTTATATATTTGACATGGGTCTTGAATTAATACATGTCTAAGTGATATAACTGTCTGAGAATGTAGAAAAAATAAAAAAGTCTAATTAAAATTATTTTAAAAAGTTTGATCAGGCTATAATTAATATTATAGTTGCAATATATGTTAAATATATGACATTTATTTAAAATGTATAGACAAATTTTGTCTGCCAATTCAAAGTCAGCATGCTGCCACCAACACACAATAAGTCATTTTGTTGTTGTGCCAAAGACATAAAAAAATTTTTTTTTAACCCATTTAAACCACAAGGTCATTGAGGTTTAAAAAACGACTCAAAAATTCATAATATTCTTAAAAAAAAAAAAAAAGTACCTTCAAAATATGTTAAAAATGTTTGAAAATAATGATTTTTTTTAATGAAATCAACATGAATACATAGAATACATTTCTAAGAACTTCTTAGATTATATAATTAATTATATATAATCATATAACTATATATATATATATATATATAATTTTTCAAGTAACAGATCTGAAACAAAAGTACAGACAACAAATTAGACAAAAAACAAACAGTCCTCTTTAGAAAGCAATCACTTGCATGTTTTGCTCTCAGTTTGAGAGCCGTGTCATGTTCACCATACCTTCTCTAAGATTATAACACACGCTCAACCTGTCTTCCTTTCAGTCAGGGCCCCAAATCAGATTTCTCAAGGGTTGCCGTCACACACACATGCACACACAGAGAGATAAAAAGCAAAGAGGAACTTGTGGCTATTCCCAAGCAACGCCTGCTCTCCGCATATTAGCCCCTGTTGAAAAGGGGTCTCTGCAAATGAAAGCGTTCACTGGTCATTCATCTCCCATTGGCTGCTACTGGTTTGCCAAAATGTGCCATATCTGTAACACTTGAAGAAGTCCAAAGGTTAGGCGAGAGTGAAAGCCGGCACTTGATGCGCTCAGTGTCTTGGTGGTTATGGTGTTTGCTCCCTCTTTGTGGTTTCCCAGCAGGACGCCTGTTGTCCGGTCACATTCACGTGCCGTCGCCACACACTGGAGGCCTTCACCTGTTAGAGAGCCACCAGACTTTTAACACCAGAATATCTGCCTTTGTGCTTCGCCTGCTCTGGCCCTTTCACCCGAACAGACTGTAATTTCATCCATTTTTCATGGCTTTAGTTCCCATGAATGCCTTACATTTCCATGTCTAAACATCAACAATGAGGAAATTTCATGGACCATACAGACAAGATACTGCTGCTTGCAGCTTTAAAAACTTTGAAAAATCATATCTTGTTTAAAAATAAACAATTTTTGGGGTGTAAATGCAAATAGTGTTTATTATCAGCCCGAATATTCGGGTGTTAATACAAGTACATTTGTGGGCATGTCAAAATTTGTGGATTTGCCACAGAAAAAAAATCTGGGTTACAATGAGACACTTACAATGGAAGTAAATGGAGCCAAAAACATTAAAATACTCACCATTTCAATTGTATATCCACAATACCTACACAATATGCAATTTATCATGATGTAAGTGTGATAAAATCCCTTACTAACCTTTTCTGTGTGAAGTTATATCCAATTTTATAACTTTGTTGCCATGATAACTTAACGTCATAAACAATAAAACACTTAAAATGACTAAACATGATTCAAACCGCTTAAATAATACATACACGACTGATCAAAAGTTTAGAAACATTAAGAAAGGTTTTTTATTTGATCAAAAATACAGTAAAAACAGTAATACTGTGAAATATTATTACAATTTACATTAACTGGTTTCTGTTGTAATATATTTTAAAATGTAATTTATTCCTTTGATCAAAGCGGAATTTTCAGCATCATTACTTCAGGCATTTCTTATTATTATCAATGTTGAAAACAGTTTTAGCTGTTTTTAAAATTATTATTATATATATTTTTTTAAATCATGATACACTGCCATTCAAAAGTTTGGGGTATGTAAATTTTTATTTTTTTTTAAAGGGGGGGGGGGGGGGGGGCAAAAAAAAAGAAATGAATACTTTTATTTAGCAAAGGCACATTAAATTGATCAAAAAAAGACAGTAAAGACATTTATGAAATCAATAAATATAACAAAAAAGTTCTATTTATAATAAATGCTGTTCTTTTGAACTTTCTATTCATCAAAGTGTCCTGAAAAAAATCAAAAATATTAAGCACCACAACTGTTTAACATTAATAATAATAAGAATAGTTTTTAAGCACCAAATCAGCATATTACAATGATTTATGAAAGATCAGGTGACACTGAAGACTGGAGTAATGATGCTGAAATTCAGCTTTGATCACAGGAATAAATTACATTGATCAAACAAATGCAGCCTTGGTGAGATTAAGAGACTACTTTCAAAAACATTAAAAAACCTTAATGTTTCCAAACTTTTGACCAGTAGTGTACATGTTAATGGGTAATAATAATTTAGGTGCTTTTATAAAATAAGCTTCACATTTCTGCTTTTAAATCCCCCATTAATTGGCCTCATTCACTTCCATTGTAAGTGCATCACTGTAACCTCCATTTTTGCCTTTTTAAAGGAAATGAGCGTCAAATCAAGATTATTTTGTGTGGTTTTTAATATTACGCCACAAATGCAGTCAACTTGAGTTGAACCTGGAATATTCATTTTAAAAGAATCTACTTTTTCGGCCTTTCCATGGATTTAGGAACGTTGGAAATCAGCAAAACACGCCATCTTTTCAATGTTTTTTTTTCTCATTCCAAATCAAACTGTTCCATGTCATGCATTCAACTTTTCGGATTATGTTCAAGACAAAAATATGCTATAGTTTTCAGGCTTCAGTCAAGCAGTACTTTTATCAGCTTCAAGATAATTACTTTTATCCTAAAGAGGCTGTCTGTCTTTGTTAACTACTTCTTCTCTGAGAGCAGATCTGGGCATCAAGTGGCCGAATCTGTTGGATGGGACGCCCTTCACAAAAGTGTATCGAGCGGTACAGACAGACGGCATTACCCCCTCCTAACGGTATGCTTTTGCATTTGAATGCATCTGCGAGCTCCTTCTCTGGCAGAGGGCCGCGCCACTAACATCTCTAATCCTTAAAATATTGTCAGAGCCCATGAATGCTGGCAATCCGGGCATATGTGTAATTATTCTGTAATTCCCCCACAAATGTGATTTCTCTTGCGTGCGTTACGAGTCGTTACCCCCCCACTCTTTTGTCATCCAAATAATTGTTTCTCTTTTTTTAGGGATAAATCTGGGAATGGAAAGGGTGGCTCAATAGATAGAGCGACATGAGCAAGTCTCATATGAGCATGCAATTTACATACTGATGGTTTCTCCCATCTCTTGATTTGAACAAAAGGGGCAGTTTGAAAAGATGAGTGAAAATGAGGATGAATTCAGGGGCGTCGTCTCAAAGAGAACAGTATTCTTAATAGACATTGAGCCAAGTCACGTCCAAAGACTTGGCCACAAGATTATTGGACTGTTTTTAGAGAAACTGTTGTTTTGAGAGAAACTGTAAACTCTTCAAGTAGCATGCAATATTAAGCAGGATTCTGGTTGAAACAAGTGAGATCATATAAAAAATAATTATATAGTACAAGTAATTATATAAATTAAGATTTTCTTATGATTTTTAATGATTTCTGAAGGATCATGTGACACTGAAGACTGAAGCTGCTGGAAATCCAGCTTTGCATCACTGTAGATTTTAAAATATTTTAAAATAGAGAAAAGTTATTTTAAACTGATATTTCACAATATTACTGTTTTGCTGTTTTTTGATCAAATAAATGCAGCATAACAGACTTCTTTCAAAAACATTAAAAAAATCGTAATTATTCCAAACTTTCGACCGGTAGTGTACTGAATACAAACATATCAACCATGATAAAGAAAAAAAATCAGAAATGCCTTTAATATCTTAATTATTTCTCAGAGACAACAATGCAATTAAATTAGGAGTAAATACGATTTTTAAAAAAATAATAATAATATATCTTAGGTCTCTTGTTTCTCAGGATTCCTAGTATTCTCACGTGACTCCTCCAGAGTTTTAATACATATCTCAACGTCTTAAACTGTGCTCAGATTCACCAAGATAACAAACCTTAAACTAGTCAAAAAACCAGTATGAACTCAAACATTTCTCGTCAAACTCTTTCAAGATTTCCAAATATTCCATTATATTGTTTGTGTTTTTAGGACCTCCATCTCAAGTGGCTATCCTTTCAATAAATTAAAATGATCTAATCCATGACATTCACAATAAATGTATAACTAAAAAATCTCTCATTTGTATCCGTTTTTAATTTTCAGAGAAATATACTCAAATATACTTAGGGTTAGTTCAAAAATTAAAATTCTGTAATTAATAATTACTCGCCCTCATGTCGTTCCAGAACCGTAAGGCATTTGTTCCTCTTTGGAACACAAATTAAAATCTGGGAGCTTTCTGTCCCTCCATTGACAACCTACACAACTACCAATTTCAAGCCCCAGAAAGGTAGTAAAGACATCATTAAAATAATCCATGGTTAACCTCAGTTTTATGAAGCGAGACGAGTGCTTTGTTTGCGCAAAAAACATAATTTACCATTTTATTTACAAAACATTAAACCAGTGGAGTCACTGTATTACTTTTATAATGTCTTTACTATCTTTCTGGGGCTTGAAAGTGGTAGTTGCGTAAGCTGTCAGATTTCATTAAAAATATCTTCATTTGTGTTCTGAAGATGAACAAAAGTCTTATGGGTTTGGAACGACATGAGGGTGAGTAATTAATGACAGAATTGCCATTTTTGGGTGAACTACCCTTTACAATATACCAAAATAAAATCATCTACGAAAGAGCAATATGCATATTCAGAGGCAGTGCTGTCAGTCTTCCTGAGCTCCGCTCATTAATTCCGCAACAATTGTCAGATTTCTAGAAAGGCTGGAAAGCTTCCTTGAGAAATGAAACAGTATTTAATTCACAGCGATTGAAATGAGAGACTCAGACACCCAGAACCTTCACCCTCGGCTCTCCATGACGATACCTATCCACACTGTTAATTACCAACAAGGGTTATTTGAAGGGGGACTTTGAAGATGCTGTATTCTTCTCCCTTTCAGCTCCTCATATTGGAAATAATGAGAGTGAATGGCATGGGCAGTGGAGGGGTCTTGCCAGTTTTAATTTGAAAACCTCTCCAAGTCATTGTATCTATTAAGACCTTATACTGGCAGCGGCAAACAAGCTGAACTTAAAGTGCAACTTCACACTTCTCCCTGGCTTCTTTCGGCATGCAAGAAAGGAATCCCAAATAAGCTGAGCCTGCTTGCGATTCTCTGCCTTAATTAAGACACTTGTGCCTGACTATAGGGCTTTCTTTCCCATAGTGCTGCTCACGAGTGTGTGTGTAAAACGACCATGAAAGGAGAGAGAAACCACAGAAGAAGTGTTTGGAGAGAAAAACATAGAGATTAATTAATGGACAACTTCACTTGAATGAGATGGGGTTTGGAGGGTGTATGTGGGGGGGTCCGCTATCCATTAAGCGTCGCTGCAGATGGGACAGAAAAGAATTCCTTCAGAAACGTCTCTTTTTGCGTTATGCTTTACATTCAGCAAAAACACAAAAACATTTCTGTTAACATTTCGTCATTGCTTCTCTCACTTAGACAACTTAAACAGGTTCCCATATGAAAGGTAACAGCTTGCGCAACATAAATCCCATTCCCAAAGGCCTACTGATTTTTATGAATACATTTAATTCTTATTCTCTCTCTCTCTCCCTTTAATGTTTTCCTTGATCTAAGCTTATAGTTTCTCTCGACTGGGAAGACACATGGGGTCAAGGCCACCAACAAAAGGCATGAAAAGCTGCTCTCTCATATTTCTTTGAGATTTTTCCTAATCTTCTGCATCAACCCTGAGTGACTCAGTGATAAGTCAGATTATAAACAGTGGCTTTAAAGCAGAGAGAACCTGTGATCTTGAGGGGATTTGGCCACTGCTTGGGGTGTCCAGGTTCATGATGTCACTCTTCAGGCTGTCAGTCATTGTACACCATGGCACGGTGTGTTCTTCGGTGTCATTTAGCGATGAATCATGTTGGAAGTGCTTTCACAAGGACATATTTCATTAAGGTGTAAGTGTGTGTGTTCAATTAAAGCAATACACCACTCAAGGTGAGACACTACAGGCAAAAACATTTTTCATGCACCTGTCAATTTAGAGATTTTGCGCTTTTTGTCTTTTCATAAAGTGTTTTTTTTCCCCGAAAATTTGTGTTTTTTCAACTTTTAAGTGTATCTTTTATAGCACTTCATCTATTTGCGTCTGTATTTGCGTTATCTATTTTGTCTATTTGTTTCAATTACAGTACATCTTTAAAGGCCGTTTTTTTTAAATTTGTTTTTTTCCCTACACTGAGCCATGAATCTCCACTTCACTCCACTCCACATTTTATATAGTATTTTATTCCTAAAAATGTATTAATTTTTTTCTGACTGTTGACAGTATTTTCTGATTTATGTAGTGATAAAAGGAGATATCCAAAATCCCCTCAATAAAAACCTATGACTCTAATGTCAAAAAATGGAACAAGAATTTTGAACCTGGCTTTATCCAATGTTCAGATTTTTGTTTTAGAAATCTATGCAAATTAGTGCATATTTAATTAGATAATGCCTCATTTGAATATTTAAACATTACATTTCAGAAAACTTGTACAAAGAAAGTTTAAGCCTTGATAATTAAAATTTTCAAGCGCAAGAAGATGCAAAAAGGAGCTCATTGCGCACTGTGTGCAAGTTTTGTGTGTGACATCTATATATCTAACTATCTATCAAGCTGTTTTTGTATGCCAAGCAACATAAAAAATGGCCTCATATAGAACTGACGTGTGCAATCACTGGTAATTTTACTTAGAATATGGCTCATTCATATTTTAATGATCTGAGTGCATGGTCTGAGGCGCATGGCGCAGGTGCACTTAGGGCGAATCCACTTTTGCTAGTTTAACGACGGAAAAAACAGTCAGCGCGCCAGGCGCATGGTCCAAAAGGATTGTACCTAGTCTCTTAATGAGTCATGGGTGTGTTTTGGCCGTAACGTGCAATAAACCAATCAGAGCCTCATCTCCCATTCCCTTGCACCATGGCGGATTCTCTTTTTACATGGCGGAATTTGTGAGCGGAAAGACTGAACGCTTCTCCAGAGAGCAGTCCTTTTATTTTGAATATTTGAAAAAGTTTGTGTGCTGCTGCGCGTCCCTGTGTGTGTAATAAGCAGAGTGTATGTGCGTTGTGCATGCGCCTATAGGCGAATATTACTAACACGACCTTTAAATAACACAAAAAATACTTTAGACCAGGTTTTTGTTGGTCAATCGTTTTGCCGTCGTTTTCAGTTGCCTCAAAATAGCAACGCGCCAACAATGCGCCTGAACACACCTCTTTTCAGACCAGCACGCCCATGGGCGAACAGATGGGCGTGAGTGCATTTGCTGTTTTAACAATGTGTCGTTGGACATGAAAATGAAAACTGCGCAAGGCTGAAACTATCAAAAAACACTTGCGTCACGCTCGCGTTGTTTCACGTTGCATTGCGCCGGGTGAATGATAGGGCCCTTAGAGTTGGGACTACCAATTACATGAATTTAATTATAAAACTAAGGAATTACAGTAGCTGGAGGTGATATGTCTTCGTTAAAATTGTAGTAAATTGTATCCAAGAAGAAAAAGGCAGCGGAGTGATATATGAAACTAGCACAGTTACGTAAAAAAAATCAGTTGCAGGGAACAATAGGAAATTATACAGTATAGTGGTGATTATTCTTAGTGACTGAATGTGCAATGTCATGATTGACAAATCAGAAACAAGTACAGTTTCTCTACATTTAATAAATGTCAAGCTAGTAAGTATGCCCTATATGTTGTACAAAGTCAATTCAATTGATTTACAAATCTGCTTTAATTTAACATCATGCATCATGTTAAACTCAAATTCTTCGCTGATGGAGGACAGAGTGTATCCTGTATAAGAAAGAAGCTAGTGTCTAAAAAATGGCCAGATTAGCCTGAACAGATGGAGGGGTCACAGTCCAACAGCTAAACACAGAGCATATAAAGACAATGTTTAAGCAGACTCTATTCCATCTCAAAGACAATGTCAATCAAACCCACTTACAATGTTCTCATGGACATCTTTACACAGGTGGAGAACATGCAAGTGTCAGAAATCAATATCCCATATGTGGAGACATTGCAACAGTCCTCAAAAGTTATTAGTCAGCTTATAGATTTTTTTTATAAGCGATCAAACTACTGCTTTCAGTCTCTCAAACACTAAGATTTCATTCATTATGCGACTAAGTAGATTAAGTCTGATCACTTTAAATATGTGGCCACCACCAAAGCTCAGTTAAGTCCAGAAAGCGATGAAGGCACCAAGTCTGAATGGCAACAATATTTTCAGATTTCAAAGTGATTCTGTTTTTAGTCAAAAAATGGAGGATTGCTTTTTCTCTGATCTCTTTTGTCTTTGAGCAAATCAATCAGTTTAGGTTCCAAAACTGCTATTATGCAAGTGTTGTTCTTTTTACATAAGATTTGATGTGATTTCTTTGTCTAACTCTTTGGCATGACATGACTCAATCCCTTTCATGTTCTCTGTAAAAGCGCGTTTGTCGGCATCCGCATTGTCTTGTTAGCTTAAAACCCTTTGACGTTGGTGGTAATAGTTAACACGTCTTTAAAGTAGTTAAATATCTGGCACTAAAGCCCAGCATGTTCCACTGTCAGTCTCTCCTCATTAACAAGAGAAGAACAATCCACAGGAAGGAGACAAGACGGACTGATTTCGACAATCACTCATTGTACAGCTTCTTATATGTATAAGTCTAGTCTGAGCTAATTGAATTTAAAATGAGATCTTCATTCAAGCTTCATCCACTATCAGATTCCCAACAGAAGCACAATGGTTAGCAAAAACCAATGTCATCAAGAAATAAAGCATGTTCAGAAATTTTGTTCATGACTATGTTAGTTTCGCTACGTGGTTTAACAGGCCATACCTGCGGTGGTGCAAACAAGAACTTTGCTCTTCGGTGGGCAGGGTCTGTTGCACCCTCGTCCTTTGTGCATGTGCAGAGAGGGTGGACCCAGTGGGCTTTGATTCTCAAACAGACTCCCTTTTCAGACGCTTCCCCCGAGCCTGGCTCTGAGCTCCTCTGCTCACATCCTCGGAAAATTCGGGAGGAGAAAAAGTTTATGGAAGCGAGCAGTAGTTTATTCACCAGGCCGCCAAGGCCTTTCAGAGCCTTGAGAGTGAGAGTCTATAAGGAGGCAATCAAGCATGTGCTGGGAATAAGCTCAGTTGCCTTCCTACCTGTGACGGCCCCCCTCAAGTGCGGCTAAGAGACTCATTGAATGGAGGGAAGAACAATGGGTGAGAGGAACAAACAATTCAGAGAAGTCTATCATTCTGTATGCTGTTATCTTAGGCACTGAATAAAAGCAGACTCTCCCCCTTTTGGCCCGACAGTCAGCACTATTTTCAGGGACCAGTAGCACTCCTCAGGTCCCTTTCAGAGGCTCTCAACAGGTTCATGAGGGCAAGAAGTGCAGTATATTAAAAAAACCGAGGTAGTAACTTCACTTGACTGAAGTCACAGAGAATCTGAAGTGAGCAGCAAGAGCTAATGAAAAAAGCCTTTGTTTAAGGTTTCAGCACATAAACCAAACAAGCAGAAATATGCTCACTAATTTAAAATATTTATATATTTTTAGAAATGAATATAGAAATGCATGCATTTAAATCAAGTTTAAAATTTGAGTTAAATTTATTATTGTTTTTATAAATGTATAATTTTATAAATTAATTTACAAATGAGAGAGCAACATTAAGATTTTTTTGTAAATGATAATTCACTCAAAAAAGAATTATGTCATAATTTACTCACACTCATGCTGCTCCAAACCCATATGACACCCTACACAACTACCACTTTCAAGCCCCAGAAAAGTAGTGAAGACATCATAAAAGTAATCCATGTGACTCCAGTGATTTAACCTCAATTTTATGAAGCGACCCGAGTGCTTTGTTTGTGCAAAAACATAATTTACCACTTTATTTACAAAATAATAATAATATTAAAAATATTAAACACAAAAAGAGATATTCATATGATAAACGTGGAAGGGACTGTGGCTGTCAAGCTCCAAAAAGGAGAAAAAACATCATAAAAGTGGTCCATAAGACTATATTCTATATTCTTCTTCTGAAGCCACGTGTGATGTAAAAACTGAAATTTGAGTCATTATTCACTGAAATTCTTGCTTGATGGGCTTTGTATGGAAAAGAGCAGCTTAGACGTTCTTTAACTCCACAAAAAAAGGGTTGGTTCTGAAAGCCATCAGCAAATTATGACATAATTTTAAAACTATTTGTTTAAGTAAACTTGTTTTATTTTAAACTGGAAAGTACTGTACATTTTTTAGGCTTTTTCCCTTTGCAAAAATGTTGTTGGAGTAAGGCAGAAAAAAAACACATCTCAATCATTCTCCATTACATCCTCATTTCTCTCCCTTTCTTCACCTTTTTTTTTAAAAGCAAAAAACCCTCTTATGCCTAAGTAATGCCGTCCAAGAGCGTAAGCTCTTGTGTAAAGTCGTAAAGTAAGGCTTCCTGGCCACCAGTGCTTTTCCTCACAGATGCACTGGCCCCTGCCTGTGGGAAAAGGGAAACCATGACTTATCTGAACATATGGTTTCCCAATTCAAGTCAAAATGTCTGAGCCCTGTTGCATCTGGTGCCATTTTAGTTGGTTAAAAATGCCACACAGGACTGTGACGAAAGGAGAAGAAATGGAGGAAAATACAGTTATTACACACCCATGGGCTCATTTTTTCAGCTCATTAGCCACTGGCCTCCGTGACCAATTAGGCTTTGTCACCATTGCCGGGGTCATTATGCTCACATCTTCTTGCATGCTCATTCAGCTGTCTTTAGGGAGAAAATAAAAGACGGAGAAAGAGAGCTCATTGATAGAGGCAGGAAAAGGCAAACCCTTATAAATTGATTGAAAATTAAAGAGAAAGTCACAATGAGATCATTTTGCTGCTGACGCTTGTGTCTTCATGAGCAAGAATGTGTGGGATTTACAGATGATGCCTTAATGACCCCTGATGCCTGATCAGTGGTTGTTTTACACATATAAAGTAGCAAGAACTTTTACCCAACACACTTGATCTTACGTCGCAAACGCTTCATTCGTTTCGCTAATCCAACAAAATGGCTGTAATTATAAGAAAATAATAAACGTCTCACCTGTTAATCTCTGCTTAAAAACTCAGCAAGCAACCTAAGGCAAAAGCCAGTTGAGAGTTTACCCAATGTGCTGCCTCCCGTGTGCAGGTCAGTTACTGGCCAGTATGTGTAAATGGGGTCCATGGGGAGAGGGTAGAGCCGATGTCAATCAGAAAGTTAGCCCACACAAAAGACCATAATTGGCGTGGGTCCACCTCATCCTTGCATCCAAGAGCAGTGTTGGCCCCGTGGGGCCTTGTGAACCCCCCAACCACCCCCAGACTGACCACAGTCCATTTATCAGAGATGGGGGGCAGCTTGGCAGGCCCTACACACACTCCCCTGCATAAGCATTGCACACACTCTCACACAAACACACACACATGCTACCCAAACAAATATGCTGCAGGGACCGTGGCAGACACACCATGTAACAACAAATTTACAACAGGCGCACCATGAAAATGGCTGGGTCAATATGATGACTAATGGTGTAACACTATGTGGATAACGGACGAGTGTGAAATAACCAGATTACATGTTTAGCTTTAGTGATCAGAGAATCATCAAAATATTAAAGATCATTTACTAGGCAAATTAAATTAAGAGAACATCAGGAAATGGATTATAGATAGATAGATAGATAGATAGATAGATAGATAGATATTTATCGATTTAGACGATAGATGGATAGATATAGATAATGTGGAGATTTATTGATTTAGATTATATATATAGATGATAGATAGAGATTTATCGATTTAGATTTTAAAGATAGATATATAGATGATGGATAGATAGAGATTTATCGATTTAGACGATAGATGGATAGATAGATAGAGATAGATCAATAGATTTAGAAAATGTAGAGATTTATCGATTTAGATGATATAGATAGATGAAAGACAGATAGATAGATATTTATCGATTTAGATGATAGATAGATTTATTGATTTAGATGATAGATGGATAGATAGATAGAGATTTATCGATTTAGATACTATAGATAGATTTAGATAGATTTTTTATATATATATATATATATATATATATATTTTTTTTTTTTTTGGTGATTTTCCATTTCTGACAGATGCAAGCACTTCCCAGCAGGCCGTGTGTTCGCTCTCTCTTTAAATGAATGGGAAACCAGGCTGCTAACAGCAGGCTGAACAGGAGGCTAATTCCTTGTGTTTAATACAAAAGGACCAATTATATGCTAATCAGCACATCTCAACACTACTTCAGCTCCCCATCCTTCACCGGCAACACAAGATAACAGTTAGTCATGCTTCTTTTTAAGGCCTTTCCTCCAACTGGGTTCAACAGTTAAAGATCACTATAAGCTGAAATCTGTTATAAAGGTGTAAAATGAATTTATTGAGAATATATTAATTACTTATATCTAAAGGTGGCATAAAGTGGCCCTAAAAGTATCTGTACACTTAAATCACATAGACAATGTAGGTATGTCTTTGCATTAGATTTATTTTGAAGACAAAAAAGCATATTGATATTTTCAATGATAAAAAAATAGATATACTGTTAAAAATAAGACTACATATTTTGGACATTCTTTTGGTCGCCAAATATTAGTCTATATGTCCCAACATATAGTTGTGATGAACTACACCTGGCTAGGACACTTGTGTGGACTTGAGAAGAAATGACATCAATGTATCCAACAAAATATCACTGTGGGTAAAATGTACAATTTATTCTTTTGCTAAAAAATGCAATGCAATTCACAAAAAAAGTGTTGTTTTTCATTTCCAATTTGTATTTGGAGCCCATGTTTTTTTTTAAGCAGATGGAATTATCTCAGAATGCAAATGTTAACCAAAATAAATGTATAAATAAAATCAAGAACTGTTCAATTTAATTTTCAACCTCACCTTTAAACACAAAATTCTTTCACTTTTCACAAATGTCAATCAAACCAGTCAAAACCAGCATCAGCACCAGAGGAAGTGAGTTGACCACGTCTTGGCTAATCATTAGCAGTCTTTTGTCTTTTGGCAAAATCAAACAGCATGCCTTACACTCTTTCATCAGCCCGATTGAGTCAGCCCAATTGTTTTAATATGAACTTCCTCAAGTGTATTCATTTAGTGTAGACTAGCCCCCTGCTATCCAAGCAGCCTCACCCCCTCAGAATATCTCCACCCCCAAAGACCCGAAGAGTCTTTCTTAATCAAATGTACATTTACTAGTCGCTTGACTTGAGACATCTGCCCCAAGCAACCAGTCAATATTGTGGCCCCAGTTCAAAGCAGTCAGTTCATTAGCTGTGTCAGCTTTACAACCAGAAGGTAATGGGTTTGAAAGTGAGCAACGACAATGCGCCGCAATGCAGGCCTCATTTAATAGTGATTTATCACCAGCCAAAAGCCCTGTTTAACCTTTGGCCAGTGCAGACCTCCCTTCCTCTCTCAAAGGATCCATTGTCAGCTCCCCAGGGTATCTTACTGTGTGAAGAAGGAAAAGATGATCTAGTTAAAGTCACATTATTGCACTAGCCAGATCATTAGAAGTGGAGCAGAACACTTAGTTGTGCAGAACGTTTTTCTTTTGTATTATGGATAATATTTCAGCATTTGGAAAAAGTTTTGATGTATCAATTTGCTATTATATTTTGCAGTTTGCATGCTGGTATTATACAATATTACTATTATTACTATTCTACATTCATTTAGCCCAAAAATGAAAATACTGTCATTGTTTCCTCACCGGCACGTTGTTAAAAACCTCTTATTTTTTGTGCTCCACAGAAGGAAGTATCGTGACAAATGCCCTTTTTTTGTCCGTACAATGAAAGGCAATGGGGTCCACTGTTGTTCAGACTTTACCATTCTTCAGATGATCTTCTTTTGTATTCTACAGAGGAGAAAGTCATACAGGTATGAAGCAACATATCTGTCATCTGAAAAAGATGACAGAATTTTCATATTGGGTGAACTATCTCTTTAAGGGCTCATAACAGCATGTTCAGCCATTTTGACACTCAGCAAATCTTAGCTAAGATTAATTTTGAAATGTAGATGCTTGTAATGCCAAAAGTACAAAAATAAATGACTACTTACAGTTTTGGCTTTTGAGGGGTACACTCTTAAAAATAAAGGTTCTTTATTGGTATTGATGGATCCAACTTTTAACATCCATTATATTATTAAATGTTCTAAAATGGTTCTTTGGGGAACCAAAAACGGTTCTTCTATGGCATCAGTGTGAAAACACCTTTTTGCAACCTTGATTTTAAGAGTGTATTTTAAGAGTGTATTGTGGCATTCTGGCAACAGGTTGAGCATGTGTTGTTATTTTCTAGTGATCTAATGCAGTTAGGTCCTGTTAAGCAGTGTAATGACAGGAGGACAATACGGATGCTTGGTGTGGTCCATATGGACCGCATAGGTCTTTGACGGCACCCTCTGCACTTTATTAACCACATGTCTTACCAGCGCTTAGTAAACTGTTTTGTTAACAAAGCTCTGGCAGGAAGAAGAAAAAAGGGGGTCGGCGTTGAAAATGTGAACAGTTGGTGCGATGTAAAAGACAGTGTTTTCTGCGGAGAGCCTGATGGCGCCCCCCTCCCCATCCTGCCTTCAGTCTACGCCACTCCGCCCCATCCTTACAAGGCATGGCTTAGTCACACCAGCTGCCTGGACCATTCTTCACTGGTTGAGCTGCCCCCTGTCAGGACCAGAAGCCTGAGTCTTCCATCCCTATACGGCTAAAGAGAAAGAACCAGACGGGTTAAGTGGGCCAAAATCTAGGGGAATCTTGAGATGAAGTGATCAAAACAATGAAGATATTGGGACCAGAAAACACAGAAGGCAGTGGCTGGTCGCATAAACTAATTTGAATCCGAAAAGTGAGACTGATTAACTCTAATTAACTGCTTGTAGGTCAGACTAGTTCTTAAAGGGTTAGTTCACCCAAAAATGAAATTTCTGTCACTGTATTTACTCACCCGTTCCAAACCCGTAAGACCTTCCTTCATCTTTGAAACACAAATTAAGATATTTTTGATGAAATCCGAGAGCTCTCTGACCCCTCTATAGACAGCAATTTAATTACCACTTTTAAGGCCCAGAAAGGTAGGAAAGACATCATTAAAATAGTCCATATGAATCCAGTGGTTCAACCTTAATTTTATGAAGTGACAAGAATACTTTTTGTGTGCAAAAAACAAACAAAAATTGGCTAGCGCCTGCGTCAGCATTACACGCGTGCGTCGTGGTGCTCACGTGAACAGCATCGTTTTGGAACGGCATGACGGTGAGTAATTAATGACAGAATTAAAATTTTTGGGCGAACTAACCCTTTAAGACACATGGCTCTATTTTAATGATCTGAGCGCATGGTCTGAAGCGCATGCTGCAGGTGCACTTAGGGCATGTCCGAATCCACTTTTGCTAGTTTAACAACGGAAAAAACGGTCGGCACACCAGGCGCATGGTCTAAAAGTGTTGTACCTAGTCTCTTAATGAGTAATGGGTGTGTTTTGGGCGTAACGTGCAATAAACCAATCAGAGTCTCATCTCCCATTCCCTTTAAAAGTCATTTGTGCCATGGCGGATTCGCTATTTACATGGCGGAATTTGCGAGTGGAAAGACTAAATGCTTCTCCAGTGAGGAATCCTTTTATTTTTAATATTTAAAAATGTTTGTGTGCTGCTGCACGTCCCTGTGTATGTAATAAGCAGAGTTTATGCACGTTGTGCACACGCCTATAGACGCATATTACTAACACGACCTTTAAATAACACAAAAAATACTGCACTATTGACTTTAGACCAGGTTTTTGTTGGTCAATGGCGCAGTCAATTTCAGTTGCCTCAAAATAGCAACACACCAACAATGCGCCTGAACACACCTCGTTTTCAGACCAGCACGCCCATGGGCGAACAGAGTCCATTTGCTATTTAAACAACGTGGTGCTGGACGTAAAAATGATAACTGAGTCGGGCTGAAACTAGCAAAAAACAGTCGCACCTGGCTTAGCACAAGATCCCGGGGCGTCGCATTGCGTATGATAGGGCCCTTAAGGTCCAGAAAGTTAGGAAAAGACATTGTTAAAATAGTCCATGTGAATACAGTGGTTCAACCAAAACCAAAACAAACAAAAATAACGATTTTATTTCAACAATTTCGGCACGTGTTGAAATTATTCAATATGTCTGTGCCAGTCTCCTATGCAGTTTACGTTGTAAAAGTTTGGAACGACATGAGGGTTTGGAACAACGTCATGTGAGTAAATAATGACAGAATTTTCATTTTTTGGGTGAACTAACCCTTTAAGACACTGTCTTAAGTTAGTGGCTATGTTTATGCAACTGGCTCCAGTACTGACTAGTTAGGACGACTAGTTAACTAGTTGTGTGAGCTATTTAACTTGGTATCATTTGGAGAAATATTATGGGGGAAAAAATTAGACAATACTATGTTTTAAAGAAAAACACCAAAAATGTTACAGTTTTTATGTAGAAAAAACTTTCACATTAGAACATTTAGCCATTAAAATAAAAATAATATATAATGTATTTTCTTTATATTTTGCATATAGAATTAATATTTTGTAATTATAAAATTTAATTATTTTATAAATGTTATAATAAATTATATTAAATAAAACATAATACTTATAACTAAAATAAATACTATATATTATTACAATACAAAAATAAATATTTTAACATAAATACCAAACAATATATATATATATATATATATGTTTATGTAATACAATTTAATATATAATAAATTGTATATATATATAAAATGTATTATATATTACATCATATTATATAAATATATAAATGTAATGTAATATTTATACAATACACTTAATAATATGTTATATCATGTTATATAAACATTTAAATATAAATAAATACAAAATGAATATAATACATATCTATAAATACATATTTAATATTTCACATTTTTAAATAAATATAAACTATTTAATATTTAAATTATGAATTATTTAAAATACAAGATTTAAAATATTTAATACATTGTATCATATTTGTACATGGTTTTCTTTTTTCTACTATTCTTCTGCTTCTAGGGTAAACATTATATATTATATATAATATAACATATAATATACTTTATATTATATTATTCAAAATGATCCAGACTGTAAAGATTTAATCTCTGTTCCAGTACAGATGTTCAGTCAGCTGTTCAAGAAAACCAACCAACCAAAAAGAAAGAAAAAAACACAATGCAGGCAAAATGAACTCCATTTAGAGCCTTACAATAATCCTTTTCTACCCTGACAGAATTTGTTACATTTCAATTTTCTTTGAAGTAGTTTTCGGCACATTTGATGGCGAGCTTCGAAAGCATAGCATTATCGGCGCAAGAATGGGGCTTTTCAAGGTGTTTATAGATTTCAAAGATCTCTCTCTTGTAGAGCACAGATTGTGTGGTCTGATTGGGTCATTCCCTCAAGAGTCACTTGAAAAATCCACAGTATTTGGTCTAACTCCCGATACTATGTGCGAGCCATGCTAAGACTCCAAGGCATTTGCTTTGTAGCGGAATCTGCTTAGGTTTAGTAAGCATAAAGAAGTCCTCGCGCACACGTACGCACCCTTTCCACAAAAACGTTCCCCAGTGGTAAAATTGAAGAACTGGCGACCCATCCACTAAGCAAACAGAATGAACTAATGGATCAGCCATCTTCTCCTCCCATTCCAATTATCCAGAGCCATGTTAAGAATATGGCCGCATCGGTAAACGCTGATGCTAATACAGATAATCCCTTACATACATATACATATCACATTCAGACCGGTCACTTAGCCACCGAGCCACCCAAGCAGTCAGAGTGCAGGAGTTGAGACCGCCAACAGAGAGAAAGTGCATCCTTCAGGTTTGAACAAGCTAATGAGGAATATGTAAATGCTGTGGGGGCTTATGAGATTACCACTTGTTTGATAGTTATTACAGGTGTTAGTAAACCAGAATTAGGAGCCCAGTTAATGCTGGTCCATTCAAACCCTGATTGATCCCTTAATACAGGCGTTTGTGGCTGTGTTTGCCCTGATTTGTGCTGTGGTGGGTCCACACTGTGTACTCAATACTATCAGTTTCTCTCATTTCTTTCCATTTCTCTGGCCTCTGAACACAGCGACATGATAACATGCCTGGATATATTCACTAAGATCAATTCAATTGCATAGATGTCATGATTATGAGGCTTTTTCATCCAGATGCAATATCTCGATATAAGAGCAGTTCTTCCGTGAAAGTATCCTTCTTATATTTCCTTGCTTTGGAAGGCGCTTGCAAGTTAAAGAAGTCATTAAGCTTATCCAGACACAACAAAAGAAAGATTTTGCAACGGCAAACAAGAGTGTCAAATCAAACAGAGATTTGCCAAAGAGGCTTTGGCGAGTTGGTGAGGTCCATACCAATTTGGAGATTTCAATGCTCTCTTTCTTACTCCTGGGAAAATCGCTGGACTTGTTTGAAAAGGACAAAAGCGCTAAATATGAAGAGAACAACTCAAGAACATTATGTAAGATTCAGCAAAACATTCCACAACGTGAAACGAAGCGGAATGTTGAAACTTGCTACATGTTTTGTGCAAAAAAGTGAAAGCAGCTGGGTTTGCAAAGAAACTCCTTACTAAACAATTGTACCTGTAACTATTTGACCAGAAAGATAATAGAAAGATAAAGAAAAATAATGCTTTCATTGGTAATACACCATTTCTTAGTTCTCTAAACCCCTCAACTACAGTCCGATTTCCTTGTCTGGATCAACAATTGCCAGGACCAACTGACCATGAATATCCTGTGAGCCAATCAATGTAAGACAATAAAACAGCATGTACTGAAGGAACTCAAGTAAAATCACTTTGCTCACTGCAATTTCCTTCGCCTGGACAGAACAATAGTCCAACATTTGCCTGGTCATGAGTTGGAAAGTTCAGGCAAATTACTGAGCAGATCACTGACCAGCACAGCTTTCTTCAAGAGTGTCCAAAAAAAATAATAGTTACAATTAAAGTATTTGGTGGAAGAAAAATAAAAAATATATACATTTTATAGAAAACAGTTTTCACCAAAGGGTTAAACAAATCTCCTAATTGTAACATAATGTTATGCAACATAAAAACATAATTTAATTATTAAATATTATAGATAATACTAGTCACATGATCACTTTCCCATATATACATATTTCACAGACACTTCTCCACCCACACCCACGCACTTCATAGTCCATGATTTATTATGTGATTTATGAATTATTATGGATATGGACTATGAACTATACATATTTCATAGCCCATATCCATAATAAATCATTTACATAAAGACATGTCAACATAAAGACAGCTCCTACAGATATAGCCTATCAGCTGTGTGATAATAAAGTATTTATTATTCAGAACCGTGTGATCGTAATTAGTGTGGAAATACATTGCAAATTCATGGGAAAACCCACTTAAATAGTCTTAGATGGCTTTAGAATTATGAATTAAAAACACTTTTCTCCGCAGGTTCCGCGCTAACATCGCCCTCTGCCGGTGGCATAACAAAATACAACTGAGTATGTATCGTGAAAGTTTTCAAATCAGTCCAAAATAAGTGTATTACTGTTTTAAGACTTGATGTGGATTGTTTTATATTTTAAGGTTTATTTGGGGAAAAACACTATAATTTAAAATAGTTTTTAACTGTTTATTTTTAATGTTCAAATGACTCCAGAGTTCAATAAATTGCACAAAATATATGTTTATTTATAAATTATTATAAAGTATATTATTATTATTATTATTATAAATATATGTTTATAAGTTTATTTGTAAAAATGCTTTTGGTAGAAGCAAAAATTATCATTTAAAATAGTTTATTTTTAATGTTCAAATGAGTTCAAATAGTTAAATATTTTTTTATATTTGTGTCATTCATATAAATAAAAGAAATATTTTGTTCATGTTGTAATCCTGATCAAAGTTATTAGTATTTTTTTTGAAGACGCTTAGTTCCCTCCCCCACAAAAAAAAACGGAAACAAGCGTGAATAGCCTATAAATATTACATCACTACAAACTTGGCATATATGATTTTAATTAGATTTAAAACCGTTCTACCTTTTATCATCTCGGACATTCTCAAATAGATAGTCAGATTTAAACTGCGTGAACGCGCTATAGAGAATGCTTTGTAAAGAAACGGTCTCTCTCGCGCTGCCTAAACAAAGCTGTTCCCTTGAGAAAATAGCTAAACACCATGTAATTTTAGCTCTATTGCACCGTTTTAAAATTGATTGTGTTCCGCAACCTTAGGCGAATTAACGCTATGCAAAAACGTTTTCAGCGGTATGTCGGTTTCTTGTGTTCCTCTTGTTCCAAATGTGGCCAACAACACAAGCCCGGTCATTGTAACATGGCGCTATTCCATCCTCAAAAAGACCAAGAACGATGGGAATTCAAGAAACGAGCATTATTTTCGACGTGCCACCTATTTGCTGCTCATAAAAACAATATTTAGGTTGTGCTTGAGCGTTACCTCGCTGAATAGGCCCTATTCATGTGGGGTTAAGAGTGTAGCGTGGGTCCTGTGAGGAGGTAGCGTGGGTCCCTGTGTTTCGGGGAGGAGCTGTCAGGGCTTCGGAGGACCGGGAGAATAGGGACCCGCCAGTGTCTCTTGCTTGGGTTCGAACTGCGGTGATTTAACTGCATAATCGGATTGAAAGTGAGCCGCGGAATTTATGTCAGTTCACATTTCATCAAACGGCGAGTGTGAATTGAAGTCGACAGAACAGAGGGTTAATCCAGAACTAAAGCCAAAATAATTAGGGGCCCCCATCTAATCTCCTGCTCATTCTAACACCCTTGAATGACATTAAAATATGGCAACGCTTGCTGTTGGCAGTCAAATGTGTTCCCCAACTTTAAATGGGCCAATCAAAGCCTGGACTTTCAAAGCAGAGGTTTGTTCATAGAATTCAATCCATCATAGTTTTGGGTGTCAACCACAGCAGTGAATAATTCAAACAAGCTTATTATGTCATGTTAAACAATTAAGACAATCTAGAACAGTAAATTAATTCAAAATGAAATATGCTTTAAGAATCATCCCATGTTATGCTTTGCACAAATATTAAATATAGGTACAAAATGAGAGTTTTTACTGGCTTACTGGATTCTAACATTAGGTATAGTCTGGGGCTAATTGGCACACTTTTTACTCCTGTCAATATTTCCCAAGTCACATAAGCTTGTACCTTAAAGTACATAAATACTACTGAATAATGGGCCACAAATATGGGGTAAATTGTCACATTGTAATCCTGCCTATTATATGCTAGGTTTAAAAGGTAAATTAAGAAAAACATTGTTTTGGCTAACAAACATCATAATTAATAAGTTGATTAAACATTTAAAACACATGTGATAACTGATATTTATTTAGGGGGGGAAAAACCTTTCCTTCCTCATATTGACCTTTGCATGGAGGTATGCTAGTATTTCCTTGTTTACTCAACAGACAGAGCAAAAAATATGATAACACTGGAATTTTTGTTTGGAGGAAACAATTCACAAAACAAATGGAAAAAAAACAACAACTTTTATATCCTTTTATTTGATTTCTCTCCATTCAATGTCAAATGTTTCACCAAATATTAAAAGCATTCTAAAAGGAAGCTTAACTTAGTTTGTAATATATTTTTAAGAATCAAACTGTTCATGCCATATGCCTAATCCAAAGTCTACTGGATATTGAGACTTTCCTTTGTTTGCCAAATCTTAAACCAAAGTGTCATTACATGAATATTCTCAAATGCTCCCCAAAATGTGCTTCCCAAAAACTAATCTCATCCTAACCATGGCCATTGGCCACCACCCCAATACTGACCACAACACAAATTTTGCTATGCTGGAATGTAAGACATTTGCTCCAAAGCAGTGGATGTGCGTCGAACATTGTTAATTGTTCTTAAAGACAGACATTTTTTTCAAATGCACTTAGCCACAATTTACAAACAAGATTCCTTGTTTTCAAGCAACTGCATGCCTCTCAAACTTGCCTGGTTGATTAGATCGAACAATTCAATCTAATTTTAAAAATTAAACCCATAAAATCTCATGAAGTGTACATTTGCCATGTCTGGGAGAGCCGAGGAGAAGCAGGAAGTCAGCCCAGGTCAGGAATGTCAGACAGGAAGTCCTCCCTGTGTTTGGATGACTACTTCTGAAATAGACTTCCTATTCCCTGCAATCGGTAGGGTGGTGTTTTATTTAAGGTGGTGATAGGGGAGGGTGACCACAAAACACACAGCTGATAATACATTGGTAAATAAAGGGGGCGGCAAAGTAGATCAACTGCCAGAGGTGACCCTTCTGTGTAGCCTATACATTTGCTCTGTAGTTATAAGGGATGCATCTCCACCCTTCTACGAGAAGCAACATCACCCCTCATCTCAGTCCAAAGGGAACTATAGTCTCAGCGGAAAAGCTCTCTCAGTCCTCTGGTTATTACTGCTCTGCAAAGACAACAAAGTCTAGTCACAGCTATTTTTAGCACATACTGCCGCTAAGCAAGAATGATAAAAGACATTTTATCTTCTAATTTTGCATTAGAAGGCTTGCAAACTATCAAAATGAAGATTTAAGTAATTCAAAAGTATAGTCAGCCAGTCATTACAGCAATAATGACCAGCTGATTTGAGATTATTCTGCTTATTATATGGCAGCAAACCAAATAAACAAATAGAAATGTACATTAAAATGGGGTTAAAAGAGAATGCTAGACATTAAACTATAATTACATAGGAAATCGTTTACCTTGGACTATGGTCAGTTATACAAGAGAGACACAATTGACCAGTCAGAATAAAGCATTCCAGAAGGCTGAGTAATTATAGTCTATTTTTGAATAAACTTACACTCTGAAAATTGTGTTGGCTCAACAAAAATTTTTTCGCAACAGTTGGCATCAATTTCTTTGAGTAATGACAACTTTGAGTGACTTTACGTAGAAGCTACACTGAGTTAGAGGAACTTAATCATTTGTAGCACAAACACAAATTTTTAAGTCGAGTACTCAAAAAAATTAAGTCACTCCAACTATTTGTAGCCCTGGAACCAATTAATCTTTAAATCAACAGCTATCATAGCACATGCTAATATAACGTATTTAACATGTATATTTAATGAACTAGCAAGATATTACTTGTCCCTGGCATTAGCGCAGTCATTGCTTATAGAGTCAATAGTGTTTACCTTCATGTATCTACTCTTCAGCACAATGGTAACCACAAAACCTTCAACATTACAGAAACTCTTTGAAATGTCAAACATAACAGCATTAAACACTAACAGGTCATTCGCTTCACTAAACACAAATAAATTAACACTTCATTTCAACATTTATTCTCCTTATCCAGTCCTATGCAAAGCATGCTGGGAACTAGAAATCCACTGCCTATTTTCTGAAGTTATCAAGACAATTTCATTAAGTTACCACAACTTAATAAAAAAAAAAAAGCCAATTAACCCAGAAATGTGAGTTTAAATTACAGACAATATTAGGTTGATGTAACGATCAACATTATGTCAACAGAACTCTACAAAATAATGTTTGCAAATTAATGCATTTAATTATTTAAGTTGTGGTAACAGGTCCCCTGAATTACATTTTTTAGAGTGTACAACATGTCTTCATCAACAGCTGTGTGTACTACTACTTAAGTTAGTGATATTTGTGTGGGTGTGTGTTTGGTAGAGACTGGTCTGAGGACCCAGAAAGAGATGTAAACACAGTCATGGGGTAAGTCATAGGCCACGACACTTACACAAATAAACACATTCATTAAGGGGCCTCTGAACTTAGATTCCTCTCATGTTTGCTCTACAACCAGCAGCTGTGAGCGATCACAAGACACTGGTAAGAACTTTGTGGAACAATACCAATGATCGCCAATGATTATGTCAAACCACACAACCTTTGTTCGATTATCCCAAGCACTTCCTCTGAAACATATTGGATTATAACTACCTCAGACACAGAGAGGCACTGTTGCACATGAAGGCCACCCCCACACTCACTACTCACCATCTGGATCATTTAGAGGGCGGAGTGCCCGCTTTCCCTCCGTCCCTCTTGCGCTCTCTCCCTTCCTCCCTTCCCTTCCTGCCGGCCTCTGAGCAGAGGATGTGTCTGGGAGTGTGAGAGAGCAAGGCTGGCGGTGAAGTGGGTATGTACCCTCTCTCTTCTTCCCCCTCATTACTCTCTCCGTCTCTGCTGATTGCTCTATCTGGCGACACTGAGCAGGCCCTCTGGGCAGGGCAGTCTCTTAGTGGCAGAACGGTGGACGGTGGAACAACAAGCCTAAATGTCAGACGGAGACACGAATGGCCGAGACAATCATGAAGGTACAAATCCTTTCTGTTTGTTTGCAATGTTAATATGCATCATGCAAGCGTTTGTTTATAATCATAATGTTGCACTAGTAGAGCGATCTAGAGCGTATATCTACATAAAAGAGAAAGAAAGACATGTCATAAAATGAAATATAAGCAGCATATATGTTTCTGCCAGGGGGATTATGTAGGGTTCCCCCTACCCCCATAATGTCCAGCCGAAAGTAAGTGTAGCCTGCTTGACTTTGTGTGTGTGTGTATTTGAATTTGGTCAAATGCATGCATTTCAGCACCACAGGAAACTACTAACAAGGCCTAGTCATAATGCACAATGTACTTAACATATACAAAATCTAACATTGTGCCGTACAAAAATGCTGTCAAATAGGGAATAAACATGAGCACAGGGTTTATATCCAAATAAAGCACATTAGCAAGGATCCGTTAGTAAAAAAAAAACATTTAGTTTTAGTAATGTATAAAACTTTCAGGACATACTTACAATAACCGCTAAGGTCTTTAAGTAATGGCACATTGTTCTTGTACAAGCCATGAATCAATGTGGTTTTGGCCAAATTCCCGGTGAAGTACTACATTATCCACAATCCTAAAGAAAGGGCCACCAATTACAGAAGTCAGTGTAACCATGGTAACGTGAATGACAGCACAGCAACACAGCTTAATGATGTAATTAAATCAGTCTCGCAACACCGTTGATCAATTTTGCAGTCCTTTTACACAATTGCTAAGTATTTTCTTTTTTATAAATAATAATAATAATTGTTAAAAAAGGTTTTCAAGTATTATTTTTATATTCAATATTGTATCATCATGGCTGAATTGATTACATAATTTGCAGTGCTTTATGGTTGTTCATTTTCTAATAAAGGATTAAATCTTACACATTTATCTTTATTTCTAATTTTCAAATACCTTTTTGCTCCAAATCAAACTTTGAACTGTAATGTTGACCACAGCTGTAAGCTAGCAAGCACTGACAACTGGTCACTGCATTATAAACCTCTATTTTGCATGATTCTGTCATTTATTATGCAGAGGGGAAAACATGCAGTTTCTGCCCTGAAGCTGTTTCAGTAATTGTATACTTCTATACTTTCCCGTGGGTGTTTCAGCTCTTGGGCACCCATGGGATTGAGGCATACGAAATGGAAATTTTGAAACTTCAGCCTTCAAAATGATCAGGACACTGCTGAGTCATTCTTAGGAGAAGAGAGAATTCATCTGCTGAGTTTAAGACTTGTGCTGGTTTAAATCATCTCTGTCTTGTAAACACCAGAAAATAAAGTCATTCATCGCGCAAGTCAAACAAGACTTTCAAAAAAGTATGCATTCTCTTACACAATCAGCAATACATAACCTTGCAGCTGAACAACTGTACAATTTACATTGGATTTTTCTCTGATGTGGGCATAGTTCTTTCGGTTCTGTATCATATGGGCTAAGTACTTTTTTCCCATTTTGACTGACAGATGCCCTTGTCCCAGTTGAGGTGTGGCCAGAGCTGGAGAGAGCCGAGAGTTTGGCTCGGGGTGCTGCGCTGAAATGGGCCTCAGGTGTCTTTTGCCGTCCAGAGCATCTGGAGAAACTTGGACAATACAAGAAAAGAGAGAGTCAACGAACTGCGTCGATTCATTCAAGGTTAAAGGTAAGTAGTGATCATTATTTCAGTTCAATTAGAAAGCCTCTGAAAAGCCTAGATCTAAATTATCTAAAAATAACTGCAAGAAAAGTCATCTGCTCACTTGCATTGTTAAGTCAGTTGTACAGTCCTACCTGGAAGGAGTTGACTGGGGTCTCTGTCAATTGCGAGAGGCACGGGCTGAGCTCAGAGACGTGTCTCATGACATGCACAAGGTGAACTTGGAGTCCAGGAAAAATTCTGAAGACGTAACTACACTGGAGACACTTCGAGAAGTTTCTGTCAATCACTGCCAGCTCCTTGCTGCAGTTAGTAACCTTCCACGCCTCTATAAAGGTTAGCGATTATCTGCCCTTTTTAGTGAACTGCATGTCCTTATTATTTTAGCATGCCCTAGCATGATATTTTGGTTTAGTCTTGAATGTCTTAGAGCAAGGGTGTCCAATCCTGGAATAGGAGATTCTATAACATAACTGTCTGGAAGTTTCAAGTAATCCTGAAGACCTTGATTGTGGTTGGAGCTAAACGCTGCAAGACAGTGGGCTTCCAGGAGTAGGGTTGGACAACCTGCCTAAAAGCCATACATTCTTAAATACAAAAAAGTGAAAGCAAGAAATTCTAGCCAAGCAAATTTGATTTTATGAGTCCCTGAAGGACAGACTGAGACGCTATAGTGGGTACAGTGTAAAATGTCTTGGTCTCCAGTTTTCTCTTTTAGGTCTACTACTGTTAAGGCTGAGCAAGAAACTTGCAGAGCAAGAAAGTCACCATTAAAGTTGACAAGTTTATAGCTATCTATCTAAATAATAACAGAGCTCTATCACCCACTGAAGTACTGATGTTTGTTAATGCCAAAGTAATACAAGATTGCACTCCAAGTATCTAGTGTGGCTATCTTTTGTCTTCTCTTTCGTGTCAGTGCGGAGTATGGTGCTAGAGACAGAGAGGCTAGTGGAGTCTCGGAGACTATTGGAAGCTCATGCTCGGCTAATGGAACTAGAGCGCTGGCAGGATGAGGTACTGCTGCAGCTCCAGGGACCCAGGGGATCATCTGGAACAGGATTAACCTCTGAGGATGAGGAGTTGGTGCGGAATTATTTCTCAGGTGTTGGACGCCTGGTGGATGCCCTTGCCAAAGAGCTTTGGGCAGTGGTGGGGAATGGGTTGACGTTTTCTCGTCAGAACCCCACACCTTTTGTGTCGGCTGTACGGATAGTGGAGCGTGAAGAAGCACTAGATCAGATCTTTCTGGAGGAGCGGAGGTCAACATTGGGACACAACACACCCATGCCCCTTGGGAGACCACGTTGTTGGAGGGACCGCTTCTTCAAGGTTTGATGATAATATATAAAATAATATATAAATAATATTAGAAGTACTGGAAAAAGTTTGATGGCATAACTAAATTTAAAGTGTAAAAAGGCTTTTAGATTTAAATGTACTTAATATGCACCCGTTCAAACTATTTGGTTAGGTGATGGAGGAGGCAGTGTCAGCACGTTTCCGTAGCGTGTCCTACTTGCACACTCAAGGACCAGGGCTTGCAAGTCACTTGTCTGCACTACAGCACTGCATTATGGGAGATCTTTCAACAGTGCGGCATTTTCTGGAACAGTGTGTTCCAGCTCACTATCATTTAACAAGAGCTTATCTGCGCTCCTGTCACCAGTTCTTGCAGACCCATCTTGGACTGGTTAGTGGATGGGAGCTAGAGGGTGGGGAAATCTTTGCTGTTCTTAACTGGGTTCTGCACATATACAACAGGTAGGTAAAGCTTATGATTATATGTGAATTTGGTCTATTGGTAACTGAAAATCCTACACATTAGAATGTGTTCTTTAAGCTCAGAGATGATGGGTGAACCAGCCCTTGTAGCTGAGCTAGAAATTGAGGACCTGGGACTTCTCATATCTCAGGAAGGTCTTGAGCAGCTGCAGAACAAATATGTCCAAAAAGTTCGGGTAAGAGCCAGGGTGGGGCTTTAGTCTCTAAACTTTTATCATTTACCTTGTCTTGTATGGATTAACAGTCCACAAGTTCTTGAGAAGTTTTACTGTGATTGTTTGCAGAAGAGTGTCTCAGAGTGGATGCACAAGGCTCTAGAGGTAGAGCTGACAGACTGGCAGAGGGATCAGGAACCAGATATTGACCATGAGGGCTGCTATCACACCAGCCTTCCAACCATTATTGTTCAGGTATTTTAGCAATGGCTTGATCTACAGAATTGCCATCCAAAGTGTAATTTAACTTATGCAGTATCTCAAAATGCACATAAAATAGGTGGATGGAAACATAGCTAATGAGAAAGATCTGATATTAGCACTGATATACATGCCACGACTCTGGTGTCTGGGTTATTAGATGCTAGAAGAAAATGCACGGGTGGCTTTGATGATTAGTGAAGCTCTGCGGGACCAGACAATCCAAATGGGTCTTTATGAGATGGAGAACCTCCTCAGCCGGTGTGTATTTTTAGCAATACTGGTGGTATCATAATTATATTTGATAAAAATTCTAAATTTTTTTACTTTATCGTAACAGATTTCGCGATGCAATCATAGAATTTGGGAAGGAGCATCGCAGGGATCCAACCATAAACAGTAACAAGTTCTACCTCCATTATCTCCTGGCCTGCATCAGCAACTGCATCATCCTCAAGTGAGATGATGTACAAGTATCTTTTTACAGTATGTCTGTATTTGTGGGATGTTTGTTTGAAAATGTGTGTGTTTCAAATATTTTGTGTGCGTTAGAGGTGCGTATAAACAGTATATTTAAAACTTTGATTTATATGTACATCCAGAACCTCCACAGAAAGTCTGCAGCAGCAGCTGTGTTCCTTTCCTTCAAACCGGTATTCTCGTATTCCACTTGGACCTCTGGCTGCCCTGGACCGTGCTGTGAGAAAGGCATGTCGCTTAGTCATGGACCATCTCTTATTTGAGCTGCAACCTCATCTTCAAGAGCTCATGTCTCGTACCTGGCTGGACCAGGGAGATGTAACCTCAAATATGTGTGGGGTTCTAGAACGCCATTGTGAACTCTACAACAGAGTACGGCAACCTTGTCGCCAGGTTAGTGTTTAGAAATTAAAGACCACACAATAAAATTAGTGTATATCTTTACCAATTAACAATTTGTGGTCGTCCATCATCTACAGAGGCTAAAGGAGGAATGTCAATGGCTAACTGTTGTTGAATATGTCCGAGCACTGATGCAGAAGAGACTGGTATGCAGAAGTAATGATGAGCGAAATCAGTTGGCCCAGCGAATGTCACAGGATGCTCAGCAGCTGAGGGACCACCTTCAAAGCATGGTGAAAACTCATTTACATTAATTTATTTAAGGTATTTTTGTGCTTTAGGAGCAAATAGAAGTCTGCATGCGTTTTAAACTGAACAACCCAACCACCGGATCTGGCCCAAGCCAACCAGTATTGCCAAATTTGGCCGAACCTGACCCGAATTAGCTTTTTTCAGATGGCAATATATGATATGAGAATGTGCAATGCTATGCTAGAGCATTTATGTAAACAGGTCACATGCTATATTCAACCAATCTGACACCACAAACATGCAAATAAGAAAGTTAACACAGGGTTTAGCAGTGTACAGTGTGAAACGTCAGTTTATCAATACCCAGGATTATTAATTGTTAACCCCAGGTAAAGTATGAACATTGTAAAGCCACGTTTCCACCGCAGGAATTTTCACCAGGAACTAGGGACTTTGGGGTGGTACTCTGTGTGTTTCGAGCACAGAGACCAGGGTGTAAATTAAGTTCCGGGTAAAAATTCTTGCTTGCGAGCTAGTACTTTTTCAAAGTTTATGAACTTTCAGGGATGGGACTTGGGTGCTGAAAATGCTGATTGGTTGAGTTCATGCAGCATTTTGATTGGTTGACTCCATGCAGCATTTTATTTCTACCACCATTTTTTAAGTCTGTTGCGGTGCGTGCAGTAAGAGTTGTTTGCTATTCGAATCAACAATAGAGTCAAAAAAATACGACTGATGGACCAATGACAAGGTTCAGGCTTTATTAAGCTTATATGCAGAGGACGAAATCCAGCGGGAACTGGAAAGTCGCAAGCAGTCCTATGTCACCGGACTAATTTGCCTAATCTTCACGGTACTTTAGACTGCAATGGAAACGTAGACAGCAACAGGTCTGGGGGAAAAAAGTTCCTGGGACAGATAGTTCCAGGTAATTTCGTTGGAAAAGTAGCTTAAAATTCCGTTTACCCAGGGTTTAAAATGATCTATTTTAAGTAACTATTTTAAGTGCTCTTCTGTTTATATTTCTTCAAGTAAACCAAGACACAGATTCAGCTTTGACTCAAAGATGAAACATAAATGCTTACAAAGAGTCAAATTAAAAATTAGAATTAGAATTAAAACATAAACTAATATAAATTAATTGCAAACCCGAATTTGACTCTGAGAAACTGACCTGAACTCATCAGGCTCGGGTCAAGTAGCAGACCTCTATGAGCAATACAAGAAAATGTTAGTATATGTTTGTGGAAATTAAATGACTTAATTTCACTGCTGTAATGCTGTTTTTACATTTAAAGGAGATTGATGGGACCATAGGCGAGGTGAATCCCACAGTTTTGATACTCGCACTGGCTGACATAATCAATGTGAAAGACCCAGGCATGATAATACTGGAGATTTCTGGACTGTTAGACAAGTACCCTGATATCAAGTGAGATTTCAAACCAAGCACACCCAATAGATTTTAATATTCTAAAATCAATTCTAATACAGAGATTAATCAATGCCAAGAGATTATATTAATTTTAAAAATGTGTCTTTTCAGTGAGGAGCATGTCTCTGTCCTGCTGGATGTAAGAGGGGATGTGCCTAAAGACGTGCGGAAGTCAGTACTAGATTTTCTGGAGCAGAGCGCCCCACCTTTACCACCAGGATACCGCCCTATATTCACAGAAATCCTTGTGCCCTCTTCCAGCATGCAATTTTGTCTGCCTACTGCAAAGTGTACTTGAGAAGCACTCAGAGAAACTACCTAACTGAACTGTATCCAGCCTAGTAAATGGGAAATTCATTTTTTAATTCATCAGTATTCATTAAGACTAGCCTATTAATTGTATGCTTTGTCTTGTCTGAATGCACTGTTATATTAGTAAATTATAATGTGCCCCAAAAATATTTACATTTACAATCTCACCAAATGCTTTCTTACAAAAAAGTGCAGAAACAAAATGTATGTACAAGACATTTAAAAAAAAAAAAAAAAAAACACACGTATGGTAGAAACAAGGAGAAAGCAGTGCACAATCTGGCTCATTGCATTTTTAAATATCTGGGGGTGATCATTTTTTAATGTAAATTTATAAATGTTAACGTTACCAAACATAACATATTCAATCAATTGCTTTAAAACTTGTATATTGTGGTTCACTATGTATATTGTGGTTGACAATCAATAAAGTAATGCATTTTAAAACAAAATGTATATAAAATGTATTCAAGGGTATTATTCTAACAACCAACAATGTAAATACAATGATACATGAATATAGTGTACCATTAACCATCTGATACCACTGTACCATGACACATAGTATTTGGTTATGACATTATTTCAGCCATGGTAGTTTTAGTAAGGGTAATACGTTTGCATTTATAGGACACTGATTTCTGAGACATGGGACAAAATAGGCTGCAAAAAATAATAGTAATAGGCCTAATAATAAAATAATGTATCAAGGGATTATTTTGCTTATTAATGTGTTTTGTGAGGTATTAACTTCTTTGGTTGCACTCAATCAATGGCTCAACAACACCATCAGCTAAAAAATTATTTGTCAATGTATTAGGCTATTATAAATATTAATGACAAAAGAAAACATCTGCAACACTAAATTTAATACACAAACATTTTCTTTACAATCTACAAAAAAAAAATTCTATATTTTTACAATCTTTTTAGAAATGCACCTATATGACTGAGAAGGGAACCACACTACAAATCTGATTAAGAGCTAAATAATACTCAACAACAACACAAAAATGCTTTTTACATGGGCTCTGCTTTTAAGGTGCTTTCCGGGCCCAACATTTCAAAGCCAATCACTTACCGTGATTTAACATCGCAACTTCGACTTGTATGTGATCTGTTTCTTCATTATTAAACACAAAACATCAAAATTACAAACCTAAAAGCATTTTAAGTAATTTTGTGAACAGTTGAATGGAAGAAGAAGCTTTATGTGGTCACGTGATCTCAGGGGCGTGACTTCTTGAAAAAAAAACATGGCCGCGCCCGGAGAGATCATGTTGGATTAATCTATTTGTGAACGATCTAGGCATTTATAGTACAAACACATTCATACATAAGTGTGTTTACTTAAGACTGAAATGACAATGAAGACATTTTGTGGTCGTGCAAATCCAACGACCGGAGCGCTGGACTGGGTTGAGGAAAGCGAGGAGTATGATTACCATCAGGAGATTGCGAGGTGTGTAATCAATCTCATGTAACATCACCATACTTACACAACAACTGATCTTTGCCTGTTTAAGCTGGAGTAATCTATGCTATTGTTCCAAAAATGTAATTTATCAAAATGACGTGAAAATACTTGACAGTGACTTGTTGCTATTGTTGTTCTAACACGTGGACGTGTTGGTAACTGTGCCAGAATATCAATTACACTTAATCGAATTATAGTCATGTTATATCCTGTCATGGGACAGGACGTAAATTATTTCGTTAATTAAGTCCTGATAATGGTTTGTCTGTCTCTTTCCTAGGTCCTGCTATGCAGATATGCTCCATGATAAAGACAGAGTGAGTTTTGTTGTTGGACACATACATAAACATATTCAAATTACATAAGCAATACTGGAAACCAAAATTATGATTCTAAAAAAAAGTCTAGCTCCTATAATGAAGGGCATTTTGCATTGAGTTCTTTTATGTTCCAGGTAGAAAATAAAATAAGAATGACATGACAGAATTTTCATTTTTGGATGAACAATCCAAAAGCATATTGATTGGAAATGACATCGTTTTAAACAGAGAGAAATGTTGCTAGATTTCAATCTGTCTGTCTTGTGTTCCTCAGAATGAGAAATACTACCAAGGCATTCGAGCAGCGGTGAGCAGAGTGAAGGCACGCGGTGAACGAGTGGTGGTGCTGGACATCGGCACTGGGACGGGTCTGCTCTCCATGATGGCTGTGACGGCTGGAGCCGACTACTGCTATGCCATAGAGGTGCTTACTAATGCTAATGTATTGAATATTGATTAATATGATGGAATTTGGCTGAAGACAAAAATGTGAATACCACACAGGTGTTTAAGCCCATGGCACAGGCTGCCACTTGCATCACGGAGAGGAACGGCTTCTCAGACAAAATCAAGATCATCAACAAACACTCCACAGAAGTTACGGTTGGGCCAGGTTAGATAACCATCATTATACATAATTATCCAGGTAGATCCGACAAGTTCTATGCATTTGTGTTCTATAGATGTGATTGTATTATAAAAATATATAGTATAACTACCTATTGTACATATATACAGCTCGGGAAAAAAATTAAGAGACCACTTAACATTGAGAAATTAATGTTAAGTGGTCTCTTAATTTTTTCCATGTTTCTCTATATATGGCCATAATTTAGTAAAGGGAGAGAACAAATTATAATATTGTGCACACAATTTACTTAAAACAAGAGAACAAATTAGTAAAACAGCTGATGTATTAGTAAATTGTGGGAACAAATTGCTAATTAGTGGCCACAATATACATACTCCCCATGTGCAGGGCTCTGTAATTTTGTATAATAAATACTATTATTATATTATAAATTTATAAAATTGTAATATTGCATTACATTTGTTATATTTTATATTCATATGCGTGTGCATGTGTGTGTGTGTGTGTATGTATATATATATATATATATATATATATATATATATATATATATATATATATATATATATATATATATATAAAATACAATTAAATTATAAAAGTAAAATTATTCAAAATTGTAATATTTCATAATATATATGTGTAAAAATTAAGCGACTTAAGTACCATTTTGTAAATATGAATGGACAACCTCCTTTGTATCACCTTGAATGACTTGCAAATATAATTGAATTTGTATCTGCAGATGGAGACATGCAAGAACGAGCAAACATCCTTGTCACGGAGCTGTTCGATACAGAGCTGATCGGTGAAGGCGCGTTGCCCAGCTATGAACATGCACACATGCACCTTGTCAAGGTAAATACAGTTGTAAATTGCAGTTAAACATTTAGCTGTGTGTTTTATGTATTTAATGCTGCTGCTCACTGGGACAGGCAGGTTGTGAAGCTGTGCCACACCGTGCCACGGTCTATGCCCAGCTGGTGGAGTCAGATATGCTGTGGAAATGGTCACAGATCCAACCCATAGAGGTGGATGGGAACAAACTGCTGCCTTCTTCTGCTGTAGTGGAGTGTGCAGGAGCGCCCTCTGTCTGTGACATCCAGCTTAGCCAGGTGTCTCCAGAGTCTTTCACTCCCATTGGTCCCATCTGCACCATGTTCAGGTACAAGTTAGGATGGTAGTTCTGCTCTCTAAATGAAAATGGGCCATTTTTTGGTATTTTTGCATAATTAACTGATCAATTTTTCCACTCTAGTGTTGATTTCAGCAAGCCGGTTAGCAGTGCTGCTCAGTCCTACACGGTACAGTTCAAGGCCCAGACCAGCGGGAGAGCGCAGGTAGTCTTATCCTGGTGGGACATTGACATGGACCCTGATGCCAACATTGTGTGCACTATGGCCCCTAGTTGGACCTATTCAGAACCTCATACTTACCCTGTAAGTACTGGTGCTTAGCCACTAATATTAATGTGTGAAATCAGGAATCATCTTACTTGACATTAACAAAAATATAAACATTTCGGGCTGAATGTCTTTGCAAGAGGCTCCTATGATATGATAACTGTATGACAGTAAGCTTATTTTCACTTGGTATAAATATATTTGATTATTTTGCATCGTATGATGTGCAGTGGAGGGATCACTGGATGCAGAGTGTCTACTTCCTTCCTGCAGAGAAGAATGTTTTAGAAGGAGAAGAGCTGAGCTTAATTGTCTCCCATGATGACTACAGTCTCTGGTACAGCATTACAAACAGGTAAAGATGCTTTTGATCAGTGTTTTAGACACTGCCTATGAGGAAGACAGTATATTTTTTGACAGTCTGTCTTTTAGTGAACAAAATGATGTCAAAGTGGCACAGTTTCGGCCATGCTGTACCTGTCAGGCCCACCTGGTCTGGACGAGGCCTCGGTTCGGGGAACTAAATGATGAACAGAGGACTGAGAGTTATGTGAACGCATTACGCAGTGTACGTTATACTTTTACATTCACTGTTGATTTACATGTGAGTGCTGCTTTCTGGCAATCTCACGATTTAGTATGTTTGCATGTATGCTTGCAGATTCTGAAACCAGACAGTGTGTGTTTATCCGTCAGTGATGGGAGCCTGTTACCTATTTATGCTCATCTACTTGGATCTAAAAAGGTAAGTAGACCATTTTTTGAGAGCATAAGTTTCACAAATTTAGGGCTGATTCAAAACCTGGTGATCTGCCTTCTCCCTACACAGACAGCTGCCTTCTGAAGCAACATCCTAACCTTCATGGAAACTCATAATTACATTAAGTAAATTATAGGCAGCTCTATGCACCATATTCCTTACAATTGACCAACAGAGTCTGATGATAGCATGTTACTAAGCTAACAATGCAAGATTGGGTAAATAATCTGTTTTAAAGTAAAATGAACTAATTCTACATTTTTAAGTTAACTATAAGCAACTATATGCACTTCATGACTTAGTTGATTTCAGTAGAGTTTGGTAATAGCATGTTGCTAAGCTAATGATGCAATATTGGGTAATTAATTTTTGATTCAAACTGAACTGTTTTTATCGAGTAAATTATAAATGTTAGGTAAACTAGGCAACTCTATGCACTACATGACTTTCAGTTGACAAATAGAGTTTGATGTTAGCTTGTTGCTAAGCTAACAATGCAATATAGGGTATCTGTTTTAAATGAAAATTAACTATATATACCAAGTAAATTACAAGCAGCTCTGTTACCAACTGCCTATCAAGAGAGTTTGATGTTAGCATGTTGCTAAGCTAACTACACACATAATCTCTGAATTCTGGGATTGTGTTTTTTGTGAAGGATAAATACAGTGATGCCTTAAAATGTAGCTGAAACAAGGTATTGGGAGCATACCTATGACACCTTATAATACTGTCTAGGTAGGCAGCTTACTAGGTTTTGAACATACCGTAGGCTATATAAACCTTTCTGTCTTTTCAGGTGTTCAGTTTGGAAAACTCTGGAATGGCAAAACAAGTGATTGAACAGGTGAGTTTGAAGCTAAAAGAGAGTTCCTACATAAGTTCTGACTGGATTGGTACTTGGTACTTAAATGTTTTATCTGCTCACAGGTGCTACATACTAACTCACTGAAGCATGGAGTACAGCTGTTGGGAATACGACCTGATCAGCTCTCATTAGCTGATTTAGAAGGAAATCAGGTACAAACTAATTGAATCTGTGAATGATTCAACTATGATACCCACTATATATGTGCTTTACATGCATTTGTGGATTTCAAAGACTGCAGAATCTGAATGTATCATATTTAAATACACTGCCATGCAAAAGTTTGGGGTCAGTAAGATTCAGCAAGGATACATTAAATTGTGAATGAAAATTCAGCTTTGCCATCACAGGAATTAATTATATTTTAACATATATTAAAATAGAAAGCAGTTATTTTAATAAAATTTCGACAATATTACTGTTTTTACTATTTTGATCAAATAACTGCAGCTTGAAATCTTCCTTCAGATTTCAGTATTGATGGGAGAGCCATACTTCAGCACCAGTCTTCTGCCGTGGCACTCTCTGTTTTTCTGGTATTGCCGCACCGCTTTGGCCCAGCTGCTTCAGCCCAACGCCGCCATCTTGCCTCGTGCTGCCACGCTTTACATAGTCGCTGTTGAATTTCAGGTAAAAAAATAATAATATTTTGGATACTGGTCGGGATATACTAATTTCTGTATTCTACATTTACAGACTAACTGACTAATGTATTATACATATTTAAATTTTTCAATCAGGATCTGTGGCGAATCCGAGTTCCCTGTGGTACTTGCGAGGGCTTTGACGTCAGTCCTATGGATGAGATGATTCAGGCAAGTACTAGTTACAGGATTTGGTCTGAACTCAGTCTTGAATTTTACAATTCACATGACATTTTAATGCAGTTGATTTAATATGCTTTTGCAAATAACTCCACCCACAGCGATCTTTGGATTTCCGTGAATCCTGGGAGGCAGAGCCACACCCACTTTGGGAATATCCTTGCCGTGCCCTAACAAAACCACATCCAGTCATGACATTTGACTTCACACAATGCGTTCCTGAACAACCAATCAACAGTGATGGAACTGTGCCATTCACAGGGTAAAATTAACATATTATATTGCACAATACATAATATTATTATTATTATTATTATTATATTGAATAATAAAAATGTACATGTATAATATATTTTTAAAAAAATATGTAATTGTTTTAGCAAAAATGTAAATGCTAAAATTCAAATGAATCTTGCTTTAAATGTTTATATTACAAAATAATATATATTATTATTGAACTACATTATCATTCAAAAGTTTGGGGTCTCTTCTGCTCCCCAAGGCTGCATTTATTTGATCAAAAATATCAAAATATTGTATAGGTGATGGTAGCTACAACAGCAATGCTCTTGAGTCTTGACTGATACTGATGTTTCAGGAGAGGACGCTGTCATGGTGTTGTTCTCTGGATGGAGTATCAGTTGACTGAGGACATCACTGTAAGCATGGGCCTAACCAAGCCAGTCAGTGAAGAGGTATTTGCTAAATATCATCTTTATTATGCAAACTATCTGCAATCTGCATTCAGATGAAATGTCAGTTTTCATAAATCTTCCTCAATGAAGTTGAAATGGAAATTCAAATAAGACAGTAATAATCAGGTGTCACTCTCCTGAACTTATTCACCTGAATTGTTTTTTCTCATTTAACAGGGAGCTTGTGAATGGAACCCGCACCGGAAACAAGGAGTGTTCTTCTTCAGATCTGTGAGGGAAACTTCCGGGAACGGAAGGGAAGATCTTTCCTACAATTTAACCTTTGAACCTCATACTGGTGACATTAAAATTGACTTCTCCGCCACTGAACCTTGACAATAACCAAGACTCAAATGAACCAGGTCATCAGTTGTTCAGTTTTTTTTTTTTTCAAGACAATGCTTATCCAAAGAGTTTTAATGACTGTGGACTTCTTACATAAGCTTGTAGCTGTTTTTATCCCCCCCACAATATTCATATATTCAGTGGTGATGATCTAGTAACTTATCTAGACTAGCTGATGTGTAATAATGCATTTTTAAATACATCAGAGATATTACTTTGTGTCGTTTGAAGAGATTCATTCTGATTGCATCCTATATGGTAACAGATCAAACTGTACGCCACTACACAAGTCCCATGATGCTGTTTAAAGTAGTGATAATACAAACATGACCACCTGCCTAATATGCTGTTGGTCCTCTGCTGCCAAAACAGCGAAAAACCCACCAAGGCATGGACTCTATAAGGTGTCCTGTGGTATCTGGCACCAAGGCATTAGCAATAGATCATTCAAGTTCTTTAGGTTGCAAGGCAGGACCCCGTGGAACCTTTTTGGTCCAACACATCCCACAGATGCTCAATTGGATTGAGATCTGGGGAATTTGGAATCCAGGTCAACACCTTGAACTCTTCACCATGTTCCTCAAACCTGAACAATGTGTACAGTGTGGCAGGGTGCATTATCTTGCTGAAAGAGGCCACTTCCACCAGGGAACACCATTGTCATGAAGGGGTGTCCCCGTGATGTAAAAGAAAATGGGACTTGTCGGACCATGTGACAACCTTACACTGCTCCAAGGTCGAGTTCCGATGGTGTCCACCTTTAAAAGCGCTTACAATGGCCATGCGATTGCACACATCATTGATACTCTGATTGGTCTATGGCACAGTGTGTGATGCACCATTTTGTGACACATTCTTCATGTAACCATCATTAAAAAAATGTGTGACTGTTCGCCACAGTAGACCTGTTGGCTCGGACCAGACAGGATAGCCTTGGGCGTCCGACACCCTGTCGTCGGTTTGTCCCTCCACTGTTGGTAAATCCTCACTACTGCTGATAGGGAGCAACACACAAGCCTTGACATTTCAGAGATACTCTGACCCAGTTGCCTTGCCATAACAATTTGGCCCTTGTCAAAGTCACTCCGATCTTTATTCCTGCATTTCTCCTGCATCCAACACGTTGATTACGAGAACTGATTGACTGCTTACCATCTAATCTACCCAGACCTTAATCTGTGGCCTTGTTAGGAGATGATCTACATATTCATTTCAGCTGTGACTGGTCATAATGCTTTGGCTTACCAGTATATATGAATGTATAAGGCAAAAGTCCATGTATTATTTTAACACATTTTATTAAGCATTTCATTTTAGCTTAAAATAATCTCACTATACTGAAGGCAAACTGCTTTGGACTTTCAAATAAAACAAATTTTACTCAAAAAGGGCTTTCCTTGTTTATACATGAAGATAAGATAGTCAGTGATCTCTCTGGATACTATATGACATATTTAAAGACTACCAATCTGATGGTAAGAGACATTTACAACATGTATTACCATACACGTATTTAGTAACTTTAGTGCTTTCAATTGACGGAAATGACACTCTGTGAACGGTGTCCCTGTTGATTACACGGATGGAAATGTAATCTGGGCCTTGATGTTGCAGAATCATAACGGAATGTAAGGTCTCAAAACTGAGCATCTATGCATCAGCTATATCAGTGTTGGCCAGCAGAACCTTCTCTCCAGGTTTGAAGGCAGGCATGCCTAGATATGGACAGCTGGCACATCGGAAGGCATCGCCCAGATAACACTAGAGAGGAAAAAGAAGCCAGGAGTCATGATTTATACAAAACTTCTAAGTAAAAAGAAATGAATAGATTCAATGATAGAAATACGTACACTTCCACAGGCTGATTTGGGCTGGCTGGCTTTCTGAGTGGCTTTACTCTCCTGTTCCAATTCTTCAGCAAGACCACAAGTGCTAGAGACCAAGAACGGTCCAGTTAGTAGATGGATACATTGTCTATGGCTTTATATGTTGTTTAATTTGAGGTAAATCACCAGTTTTTGCAGGCTTTTTTTTTCTTGTTGGAGTCATCTCCACAGGAAGCCTTGAGGGAGGACGGGTCAGGCTTCTTCAGATCATCAGCATCCAAAAGTGCATCAGAATCCACCAAATCCTAGAGAAGTGAAGGAGCAAATCAATATGCTGGGTATGGGTAATACACAAAAGGCACAAGACTGACAGATGTCAAAATAGATCATTACATACCACATCATCGTCATCTATATCATTGGCTGATAGAGTCCACTTTTGTGCGATGCTTGGATCAAGAGCTGGTTTCTCTGCAGAAAACAAATGTTGTGAATGTATTAATTAGCCCCTTTTTAATTGATACATCAACATGAACCAACATTCCAAACGTTGTATAATGTGACATTTCCAAGTGAAACATGAGACTGATGATGACTGAAAAACAATTTTTTGAATAACGGACTGAGGAATCATCAGTTTTACCTTGTGTTGCATTTAATATGGAAGTGCTTAAAAACCACAGACCTGTCGTAGCTGTTTTCTTGCCAAAGGAAAGCTTCAGTTGCGTCGAGGATCCAACCTCAAAGTTAGGTTTAGATGCTGACATTCGCACCCTTGAAAGCGTGTTTCCCTGGAACCCTGAGTGCTCTCTCAGAGCTGCGGCTGCTTCTGGGCTTAGTGGCTCTGTCTTTACCTGTGAAAAATAAACATACTTTCATTTTAGCTGACATGCAGACTTTAGGACCATCTGAATTGCACTTAAATGTAAGACGGTTTCAGTAGGCCAGTTCAAAACTGGTCAAAAGTGTATATATTACAGTATATACCATACACTCCTACACTGAATCAACTTAATAAAATCACTGAATGCTGACCTCTGCGACAGACACTAATCCACACAGTTTAAGAGCTGACATCAGTTTCCCAGCGGTTCTCACCCTACTGTCTTCAGAACCTGAGAAGAAAAGAGAAACGTTACAAGGCGAACCATCAGCATTGATTCATTACACTTGAGGATGTCGTTCTGAATTAAGATACCTGTTACTGGCTCTTCTAGCACAAGTTTCCCATCAGGTTTCATTACTCTGGCGATCTCAGCCAGCATTTCAGAACTGTGGATTGGTGAGCTATCAGCCAGAAGGCCTGAGAGAACCCAGTCATAACTTGAAGCTGCATTAGAAGCTAAAACAGACATATAATGTGAGCATTTTTGGGAGAACGATTCATTTCATTCTTTAACTCAGACTCGCAAGAAATAAACGTATATGCCTCTGCCTCTGTACTTACAAATCTGTAGTCTCTCCATGTTCTCCAAAGACACCAAATTCTGGTTACCAACAATAGAGCCAATACTTTCAGCAAACTTCTTTAGTGCAGTGGGAGATGACGGCTGAGTCCATATCAGCAGGACCCTGTCCCCCTCCTTCAGTCCAAGGTCTGCCATCACCTACTAATATTAGGGGTGTAACGTCACGATTCGATACATATCACGATACTGATCTCAAACTACAATATTATTGTGATACTCCAAGACATATGTGACCCTGGACCACAAAACCAGTCATAGGGGGTCAAACATAATCTGAAAGATGAACAAATAAGCTTTCCATTGATGTATGGTTTGTTAAGATATGACAATATTTGGCCAAGATACAACTATTTGAAAATCTGGAATGTGAAGGTGCAAAAAATCTAAATATTGAGAAAATCGCCTTTAAAGTTGTCCAAATGAAGTACTTAGCAATGCATATTAGTACTAATCATACATTTTTTATATATTTAGGATAGGGTAGATCTTTACTTAATATCCTAATGATTTTTGGCACATAATGTAGGCCACTTTTCACAGGTAACATAAGACATTTGGCATTATCAGGACCCTCAAATATTCCCACATTGCATTATTATACATTATATATAGTAGTTTAATGTAGTACTGACACAAACTCTGTAAAAAAAAAAAAAAAAAATATCTCACACAGAAATGTTAATTTTGGGTGAACTATACACAGTACAGATTGTCACTATCCACGATAATATATGCATCATAATTATACACAGTTCAAACACATATATTACGTAAACACGAACTTGGAAGCGATTAATCAATTTGACAGCACTAAATATCTATATGTATACTCATATAAATATAAGAGTAGAACGGCAATCCACTTAGTGGCCCAATACTGTCCTCAATACACTAACCATTTCAAATGACCATTTACAGTAAAATCGGCTGAATCATGATGACGATGCAGTTACAACACAACGTAAACAGACACCATTGTGCATCTGAGATCACCTTGCCAATGTAACAAAAGAGCTTTAACGTACCATTCAGTTTAGCCAAATATCAGACAACTCACCCATACAACAGAATGTTCACAAAGACACGTTTTTCTGACAAAATAAAACAGCTGTCCAACCTGTTTATCGTGTCCAAAAAATGTTTTTCCAACACCGGTCACGATGGACGTCGCGGGTTGTTGTATGTAGGCGTCGCGCTGCGATGATGACATCCGCTGTTAGAATAAACGAGTAGAACGGCCATCCCCTTAGTGGCCCTACATTTTCTGTGATTGATTAGTACAACGGATATTAAAAACGGTTTTCATATTTGAACTCTTTAGTGTGTGTTATCAATTTAATGGATATTAAAATTTCGTACTGTCATATTATAAGTATTAATTATCGGCGTTGTCATGTGGTACACGTTACTTTTCTCCGAGCTGACTACAGTTGGCCAATCATCGTCGTTTGTGGTTACATATATGTAATACATTTACAAAGACTACTGAGGCAGATAAAAATTTTTTGTGTCAAATTCTAATACATTTACATTAATAGAGGTTTAATTTAATTTTATTCATAGTATGCAAATACCAACAGTGCAACACTTGTACTAAGATTTAAATGTGGCTCAACTGCGGATTGCCCTGTTTGGGCCACCAAGAGCCCCCTAGAGGAAGAGTACATTTAGCAACAGTTATTGTCGACAACATTTGCTATCATATACCATGCATGCGTAGTCCGCTGTGGTTGGATATGGCGGCGCTGATTAGAGGATTGAGAGCTGGAAGGGCCTTGCGGGGTCTCGGTAGAGGTAAGCGGGGGAAAGTGAGGGGGCTTCGGGCATTAGCATTTTAGTCCACAATCTTTATGTTTAAAAGTTGACGCTAGTCACACGTGACAGCTGCCGAGGGTGTATTTTGTAAATAGATCTGCCTGCTTCCAAGTAAGGCAAATGTAAGCCAGCTGGGCGAATAGAGAAGGTGACCATGAAGGGCAGGATTGCTCGAGCAAACAGTTCATATGACAATCCATAACATTTGAAGTCAAATGTTAAATGCATATTGAAATAATGGTGAACATGGCCTGAAACGTGTGCATTTGCATTACATAAAGATCAGTTTTTCCTAATGTTTTTTCAATGCTTTGCAAAGTTGGGAATACAAATGCATGCTAAAATATTAACCCTTGTTTGATATTTTTCACTTTTACTTCCTCTAGAATAAGTAAAAAACTGAAGGCTCAGTGGTGCAAAGTTTTTTTATTTATTGTTGCATTGCAATGTTTTATGATCTAATTATGGAGTGTTTTGTTGCATGGTAATTATTTTATATTAGGCACAGTCAGTCCCCAGTGCAGCAATGTGAGACGTGGATTCCATCGTGCCACCCTGTTACGACTGGCTGATGACTCTAAAAGTGGCACATCTGTTCCACCTCCATCCTACCATGAGGTTCACACATCTGGAGAGAGCTCATCATCTTCAGCACCGAGAGAATCTTTAGAAGATGGCCAGCCAAACACCAGGTTAGAGCCCCAGACCTGAAATATAAGAAATAAGAATTATTCCTCATGCATGGGTCAGCCCTTGCTGTCATTAAATCTAATTTAGTCCATTTGGCATCTCAGTTTTCACGATCAGAGTGGTGAACACGGTGAAGACTACGAGACGGAAGAGCAGCTTCAAATTCGTATCCTGACCGCGGCTTTGGAGTTCGTTCCGCAGCATGGCTGGACTGTGGAGGCCATCGCAGCTGGAGCAGAGGTTTGTTTCTTAAAGCAAAAGAAAACCTCAAGTATTGAATGCAAGTATTATTAGACAATATAACGGTAATGATATGCTTTTTGATTCAGACTCTTGGCCTGTCATCAGCTTCCACTGGGATGTTTAACAATGGAGCCGGAGACTTGGTCCTGCATTTCGTTGCACAGTGTAACGCTCAGCTTGCCGAGTCAATGGCAGAGCAACATAACCAGGTCCAGCTTGGCCAGGCGGAGTGAGTTTGATATTATTAATTATTTAATATGCTAGTATACTTGAGAAACTTAATAGATTAATTTATATAGAATGTTATACAGATACATTATTTTATAGTTTTTTTATGCCAAAATGTTGTTATATAACATAAAATACAATAATACATTATATTATATTGTTGTGAATTTTTAAGTTTTTATGTACATATGTATTATAGCTACATGTATTGTATAATATTATTGTGGATTTATTTATTTATGATGATTTTAGGTAAATGATAATAGCAGTGTTTTGTTGTTGTTTTTATTAAAATTACAGAGATTAATAATGCTTTACATAAGTTATGTAAAAAAATATATTTTATGTTACATTACATTATATTACTGTTATTTAAATTTGTCTCTTACATATATTATATTATTGTGGATGTATTTATTTATCATTATTTTGGGTAAATGATAATATGCAAAACTGAGTTTTGTTGTTGTAATTGAAATTACAGGGATAATCATGCTTGAATGCTTATTATAATACAAATTGTTAAATTATTGTAAACAATGTATGGAAGTGATATTGTAATTATAATTATTTTTTTTATTTATAATATAGTCATTGCTGCTGATATGGCGTTAAATCATAAATAAATTAATAAATACATACATAAATGCATATAATATATTATATTATGTTGTGGATAAATAATAATAAATATAATTGGTTCAATTGTTTAGTTGTTTTAACTAAAACCTACATGTATTTTTATGTTAGATCAAAGAAAACGGCAGAGTTTCTGAGAGACGCAGTGGAGACGAGACTGCGGATGTTGATTCCTTATGTTGACACGTGGCCCCAGGTATACTCTGCCTCATGCAGACTTTGAGACTCTCTCAAAATCTAAACTTCAAATGTTTAGTCTTTAATAAGCAATCATTTCTAAGAAATTATGAAAGTAAGTAAGAAGAGAGACAGTGTTTGTGTCTCTTCTGCCTTTGCAGGCCATGAGCATCCTGCTACTGCCACACAACATCCCCGACAGCCTGAAGCACCTGTCCACGATGGTGGATGACATCTGGTACTACGCAGGCGATCGCTCGACAGACGTGAGTGGCTTCTCTGATCTCACTCTGTACCTTCCTCCTTGCTTTGGTCTGCTTTTGGTCCACCTGTATTTCTTCTGTGTGTCTTTTAGATGAACTGGTACACAAGGCGGGCGGCACTGACAGGGATCTATAACACCACAGAGCTGGTGATGGTGCAGGACTCGTCTCCTGACTTTGAAGAGACATGGACCTTCCTCGACAATCGCATAAACGACGTAGTTAACATGGCGAACACGGCTAAACAGGTTAATGTGGTCTTGCTTTTCATAACTAATGAAAGACAAAACTGCCATTTTTGTGCCATTTTGCTCCCAAAATGTGATCAGCAAATATTATTACTAATATACTGGGTAATCTTTGTTTGGTTTAGGTGCAAGCCACAGGAGAAGCCGTGGTTCAGGGACTCATGGGAGCCGCAATTACGGTAACCATGCTAAAATGCAATTTCCACATAGAAATATATGGTACAGACAACATAAAACAGTAAAAAAGTTTTGTTTTTAGTGTCGTGTAAACGGCCCCTAAGGCTACCAAACACTGAAATTTAATATACAATTCTCTGATTTTTAAAAATAATTGTTTAATGTTTATATTAATTAAAATTAGTGCTGTCAAATCGATTAATAGTGATTAATCACATCCAAAATAAAAGTTTGTGTTTACATAATATATGTGTGTGTGTAATATTTTATATATAATTATTTTTTTTTCTTAATATATACATATATACATGCATGTGTGTGTATTTATATATACATAATAATTATACACAGTACACACACATATATATTATGTAAACACAAGCTTTTATGTTGGATGCGATTAATCGATTTGACAGCACTAATTAAAATTAATTTTATTTAATAAAAATTAATAATAATAATAATAATAATAATAATATAATTTTTTTAAAATTAATACATGAATGTAGTGCAAAATACATACTAGTATAATACATTTAATAATTATTAAAAAATAAATGTTTTTAATAACATTTTTCTATTTGAATTTTAATTAGGTAAATATTTATTTTATATTTAAAATGAAAAAAAAAGAAGAAAATATTTTGATGTTATTAAATGTTTAATGCTAGAACATTACAAAATCATTGAAACCATAATATTTTATTTATCAATTTTGTAAGTAAGCTTTCTTCTCTTACAGCTGAAGAACCTAACAGGGATGAACCAGAGACGATGAGTTTCTTCTGATGCTCCTGGCTTGGTTTTGTCTCGTCTTCTACTCTCCGACCCCTTGGCCGTGCAGCAAAAAATGTCTGGCAACTCACTCGCCTGCTCTAAACCAACTAAACATCATAAAATGATCACAAAGAAAGTGTTTGTGTTACGATACAGGGTCGATAATCACACCCTTAGCACTTTTAAATGGGTCAGCTGTGCCATACCTAATACCTCTGTTTGTATCTTAACCCGAGCCAAATGAGGAGCCAGCTTTCCTTTCAGCCATTGCAGTCTGCTGCCACATTCTCTGCGTTTGTAAAAAAAAAAAAAAAAAAAGAAATTATGTAAATTGTATTTGAGAGTCCTATGTTCATACGGTTTGTGTCTGACTCATTGGCGAGTCCCTCATTAAAATAAATAAAGGGTAACCTATTTACAGAACAGTCTCAGTCTGTTATTTTTGATGTTGTCAATTTGGCCAATTCTTACAAAAATGTTGTAAAATTTTCCATATTAATAAATATTATGGTTTAGTGGTAACCATAACTGTAGTGAACATGATATTTTCAGATAATATCACAATGACTTAATTAGTTCGCGGTTTTAATAATGTATCGTTCTAAGTTATAATATGACTTTTATTCTAGATTGACGCATGACGATTTCTGAGGACTTTTAGTAATTTCTAACCGGAAATGGTACTACAGTGATCCGGATGCTAACGGAACGAGGGCGGCCAGTGACCAATGAGCTGCTGTCGTTTGTTATTGTGCTGAAGAGGCGCTCGATGCTGGAGTCTATGAACAACGGACCGAACATATAGTTCATTTATTTATTATCGTCTTAATCTTGAGCTTAATTTCATTATGCCGTATGCCAACCAGCCCACAGTGAAAATCACGGAGCTGACGGACGAGAATGTGAAGTTTGTGATCGAGAACACGGATCTCGCGTGAGTGATGTGATCATTTAGCGTTTTAAAGCAAGTGTATTATATTAATGACATTGAAATATATATTGATTATTGCTGCCTTCACGTGCTATCGGAATTGTCATAAATACTAGTTCCCTAGTTAAAAATTGGACACGTACGTCAAAATTTGGTTGCAATGTGCTCGTAATGATGACTTCGGAAGTGGGAAGTAAGAAATGTCCGATAGCACGTGAAGGCAACATATATATTATATATAACATATGTTATCACTAGCAAAAATATCAGATTTTTAAATGCCGCGGAGCAACATGTAAAAACTATGGTATATGCATCTGGCAAGAACCATACCAAGTACCATGATGATATTTTATATTTAAGTACCATGGTGATATTTTATTACTCCAATCTTCAGTGTCACACGACCCTTCAGAAATCATTCTATTATGCTGATTTGATACTCAGTTATTATCAATGTTGGAAACAGTTATGCTCCTTTTTTTTTTGACTTTTTCAGGATTCATTGATGAATAAAAAAAATGAAAAAGAATAGCATTTATTCAAAATAGAAATCTTTTCTAACAATATAAATCTTTACTATCAATTTTTTTTATCAGTTTAACACATCCTTGCTGAATAAAAGTATACATTTATAAAAAATAAAAAAAAATATATATATATATATATATATATATATATATATATTACTGACCCCAAACGTTTGAAAGGTGGAGTATATTGCTTTCCAACATTGATAATAAATCAGCATATTAGAATGATTTCTGAAGGTTCATGTGACACTGAAGACTGGAGTAATGGCTGATGAAGATTCAGCTTTCATCATAAGTAGTATATTACTGTCTTTATTTTATAGTATATTACTGTCTTTTTGATCAAATAAATGCGGGCTTGATGAGCACTTCTTTCAAAAAACTTTTGACTCGTATATGACATGACATAATATTTTAACACTTAATATTTATTATATTAAAATTCAAATAAAAAGAGTATATATATATATACTCTTTGATCTCAAAATAAAATATTTTAAATTATTAAAATATTAAATATTTTTTATGTTAATGTTTTATGTTAATTCTAGAAAATCACTAAAATCAAGGTTTAAACTGTTTAGTTTGACCTAAACATAATCAAACAGACCTATAATGATCAACATTTTATGGACTAACTTTAACTCATTTGTTGAAAAAGGAAAAAAGGGGAGCGTTTCAGGCCTTTTTTGTTCATAGGAAGTACCTGTTACTATTAAATGTTTTTTAATTGCTGTATTTTGTTTTTTATTCAGGGTGGCGAACTCGATTCGTCGTGTGTTCATGTCAGAAGTTCCTACCATCGGTAAGGATCAAACCATCTTAGTCTCTAGATGTTTTCATTTAGCCCTTCTAGATTAGTTTTTATACAGATAAGTTCATGTAATAATGTGTTTACTTGATTTAATTATGCACTTTGTCTTTTAAATTTGTTAATCTGATGTAATGTGCTTGTTTGCCAGCTATCGATTGGGTTCAGATCGATGCCAACTCCTCTGTGCTCCATGATGAGTTTATTGCTCACAGAGTGGGTGCGTATGTTTAAAATCTCTCCAAATCTTTCATTTTATTCTTCTTATAATGCTAAGTGTGGTCAATGCTAAGTTATCATGCTCATCTTTTATAGGGTTAATTCCACTCACAAGTGATGACATTGTTGACAAGATGCAGTACTCCCGAGTAAGTATATTAAACTCTTAAATGCTGTTGCATCTGCATGAATATTAATTGTAGAGAAGTTGAACGTAACGTTTTGCTTTCTCTGGTTTCCCATTAGGACTGCACATGTGATGATTTCTGTCCAGAGTGTTCAGTTGAGCTCACGCTTGACGTAAGATGTACAGAGGATCAGACGCGACACGTGACCTCACGAGATCTTCTGTCCAATAACCCCCGAGTCATCCCAGTATGTATATATTCTCCTCACAAACTCACATCCAGACACTGTGCGTTTTCTGATGTGCTGTATCTTGTTCTTCAGGTAACATCCAGAAGTCGAGACAACGATCCCAATGACTACGTAGAGCAGGATGGTGGGTCAAACTTAATTCTCTTTCTAATTTTCTGTATAATCACTCCCATGTATTTGCGTTCATCATTTGGGGGTTTTCCAGACATCCTGTTGGTGAAGCTGCGGAAGGGTCAGGAGCTGCGTCTCAGAGCATACGCTAAAAAGGGTTTTGGCAAGGAACACGCCAAATGGAATCCAACCGCAGGGGTGGCGTTTGAGTATGACCCAGACAATGCGCTGAGACACACGGTGTACCCACTTCCACAGGAATGGTATGATTCTTCAACCCTCTACAGTGCGAGTAAATCACTTCCATATGCTAGGCGACTAAATAATGTCTATCATTAGCCATTGGCTAATTTATTTGAAGATTTCACTCCCCAGTGTTTGAGTTAGAGGCTAAGTATGAGTTTAGCGGCAGGCCTCCCAAAACTTTTGGCAATATAGTGTGTGTTATTGCTGTCAAATCAATGAATCTTTATTAAATGAACATTTATAAATAAATGTATGTGTGTGTGTATGTATATATATATGTATGTATATATATACACACACACACACACACACACATTTATTTATTTAAATGAACAAACTGAGAAAATCTACCAGCCATAAATGTTTCTTACTGGTCATTCATAGTTTGGATTATTTCTTAATAATAAATTTCTCATTATTTATATTTGTATTAATATTTTATATGTGTGTGTGTTTCTTGTAAAAAAAAATTAATTCTGTACCTTTGTTTGATTGTCAGGCCTAAAAGTGAATATTCAGAAATCGAAGAAGATGGAGTTCAAGCTCCATATGATCCTAATGGCAAGCCAGAAAGGTAATGGGGTTTAAATTCATACATACTTGCATAAGGATATATGCATGAGAATGATTGTCCCTCTGTTGCACATATTTTCAATGTGCTAACTACAAAAAAATTTAGACAATTTAATAATGCAATTTATTAATACACAAAAGAGTAAATAACTGCAATATTCTGTTTTATATGATGAGGAATTAATTAAATGTGTTTGTTGCCTCAAAGCAATATTGTGATTTTATATATAAATAAAAGGCAACACATTCCTAAAATTTCTCATAATATTCAAATTGTTTTTTTTAATTCAAAATCAGTTAATTTGTTTGACATTGTATATGTATCATGTGCTTGCAAACTGAAGAACATTGTGCAATAGTGTTTTAAAAAAAAAAATATTTCTAAAGCATGTCAACACAAATTAAGATTTCTTTTTTTCTTTCAATCTAGGTTCTATTACAATGTGGAGTCCTGCGGTTCACTTCGGCCGGAGACCATCGTCATGTCGGCTTTTGCCGTGCTTAAGAAGAAGCTGAGTGATCTGCAGACACAGCTCAGCCACGAAATTCAAAGCGATGTGCTCACCATTAACTAAACTGCTTTTTTGGATCACGCTTTTGGGAAGATATATTTTTTCAGCTGTTATTTGTTTCTTTGCATGAAACCTGTTATGATGGAGAATTCTATGAATAATAAACCCATTAAAACATTGTGTAGTTTCATTCCATAAGTTGCACAATGTGGGGGGAAAAAAACACTATGAACACCAGAGGGCAGGGTTTGTGTGAAAAATATTTGAAGAGGCCATTCTGTTCATTAATACATGACTGAAACATGAAAAGACAGCGTGTATGGTCATGACAAAGCATAGAACAGCATGCTGATAATGGGAACATTTTATTTCAAGCAAAACGAGCCCTGAAATGGATGTAACAAATTTACATAAAGCCTCCCCGAGACAAACTATGTAAACAAAACACATGGCTACGCGAGACAGATTGACAACAGATTGTGCAATCATATTTATTCGTCCCGTAAATTTTGGTTGTTTCAAATACATAAGTAGGCCTATCGAGGAATTTCGAGAAAAGTGCAGTCACACAAAAAAATCTCTTTGATTTTAATCATGAATTCTAGTTTAGCACAAAATTACAGCAACATAGATAAAGCGAATGCATTCCTCACAAGAAGTGTGTGAGACAACTATGAACTCATAGTCCAGCTGTAGTTAGACAGGACCTCCTGCATGTCTTATATAAAATGCGTTTTCAAAATAGGATTCTGCGTAGACAACGATTCAGTGCTGTCATTTTTGCCAGAAATATAAAGTGTCTGTTTTCAGATATCGTAAGGTGTGAAGGTGAGGTCACATTAGCGATATTACAGCGAAATTTCGCGGGCAAAAAGGTCCATGAGTAGCGATGTATGAAGCACTGCTCATACACAAGCACGGCGAATTCGCGCGACTAACTTGAATACGAACGAACTTTTTCGCCGTCACGCGAAACTCCAGAACGCGCGGATTCGATTTCGCCCGCGAAATTTCGCGGAGCAACAGTACGTGACCGCATAAGTTGCCTAACATATGTGCTCGTTTTGTTTTTCGTCAAGTATACACACCACACAAATCTACATTTTAACTTCTTTCTTTAATTACATAGTCTAAAAGAAGCAGGTGACAGCCATTATCTCGTTGTTTTTCATATCTTCTAATTCACTGAGACCTATGTATATGTAAATTTCATTTCATAATATTATATACTGTACTGTGGAATACTGGCAAAGAAAGACCAAACAGTGTTCTTTAAATTTGTGTATTGCTTCTTAACTGATAACACATAGATTTTTGGCACACCACATATCAGAGTTAAATGTCATAAAAATTTCATAAATATTTCTATAAATCTTTAAAATACTGTGCTGTTTCCTAAAATAAGATATATAGAGATGATAACTCTAACTCCTCTAAGGTCGAGAGATAAGCAAACATATATAATTTATTTCTGAATCTCTTCACTGCATACTTAAACGTCATCATAACTTTATTTCATTCACAGCCATTCTCAAAACCTGTCGCCTTTCCCTCAGTTCTGACGTTACCCACAGTGCTTTGAACTTAATACTGAAGGTGAAATGTGTAATGCTGGCTGTCCCTTCGTGTCTCAGATGTTTTTAATCACATTATCTCCATTCCGATTCCATAACTGTGGGGTTTTATGGCGTTTCAAGTCCGATAAAATTGATACATCTCTGAGAAACTTGTCTCTAACAACGGGAAAATCACAACTAAACCTTAGATGATCTAGAGATGTTGTGGTGTGTCAAACTGTAACACGGATAGGCACACATTGCAGTTACATGTTTAAATGAATAACGTAATAAACAAATCATAACTTCTCCCAAGTGTTGAGCAAAGCAAAAAGACTGCAGGACATAAAATGAAAAGGACAAGTTTTGGTTAAACAGGAAAATGAGAATTTACACCTTGTGAACCCATTTAAAATCTGTTGTAGATGGTAGGTTTAGCTGAAAAAAAAAATCTAATTTCAATAAAAATTAAAATAAATAAATACAACAATTTATCAATATGAAGTCCTGTATCAGTTACAATTGACGACATTGATATGTATAGATTAAGGAGGTTTCCTGTAGTTTTGTGGACGTTCCTTTTTACCACCCAACAATCAAATGATTTAGCGGATTCTCATTACACTCGAAAAAAAGGAGAAAGAAATACATAAAAATAAATGAATGAAGAATTCACCACATACAGGCAGATACATACTGGCCCTTTCAGAGTGATTGTGTCAGCGTTCAACTCAAAGCTGTTCTACTTAAATTTGGTTCATTTCCATTCACCCATGAAACAAAACCTTAATATTTCAGTTTACAGATCTTGTGTGTTCTTGTGAAGACCCATTATTCCAAATAAAACCTACTGGAAATTAATACTGACTAGCAACAGCGCACCCTAGAGTTGACTGAAGGTACAAATAAAATGTTAGTGGGAATGCCGTAGACCTCCTTACTGCATGGAAGACACCTAATAGTAAACCACAATTCAGAAAGACCAAAGAGAATTGTTGCTCATTCAGACAAACATCCAATGTTAGCATATTACAAGACTTGAAGATTCAAGATGGTGGAGAGACCTGCTGCTTGCTACGGTTACGTTTATTCGCACGTAGGGAGATTTGAACTCTGTTTTTAAGTGACCACGGCCCTTCTAGGACTGTCAGCAAATGAACTGAGGGACATCTAAATGCCCGTCGATCACATCTCAGAGATTCGTGTACCTCTTGGTCAGAGGTTTAGGAGGGAAAAAAAGCAAGATATTTATTTCATAGGCAGCTGATACATAGACAAAGGTTCCCTTTTTTCCTGAAGAAATATTCTCTGTAGAATTGTCTTAGCAAATATAGAAAATGGATCCCCAGCTCTGCTGGTTTCAGTGCATTCAAAGGAGGCCAAAGTCCTTAAAAGCCAAAGGATAGTCAGCTCATGTTTGTAGTTTCCATACAGTGTGTTGGCTTCAATGTCCTCTCTGGTGCCGGAGCTCTTGGAACGGAAACGCGGGGAACCGTTTGTGCTTACGCGGATATTTCGAATGCTTGAGTTTCTTCAGGATGTGTCAGTTCCTAAAATCCACCAAAAGCATGATAGGACAACAAAGTATTCAAATTAGTGAACCGAAATAAGGGAAGAGGGAAAACGAAGCTTATGAACAAGATGCGTGGAGTCCTGATGAGGACATCTCGCCCAGTCTCATCTGTCCAAGAGGACTTTCAGCGCCCGCTCAATGTTCATTCTGTGACCCACACGAGTCACGCCCAAGTCGATCAGATCCTCCTTTTGCAGGTTGGGCAGGTGGCTGCCCTCGATATCGTTGTCCATAAAGGCATCCCTGTGCTCGCCCAGGTTCAGGCTCTCAAGCCAGTCAGCCACGTCCTGCTTGCTCCACATGAGGACGGGTTTGGTGGCAAAGGGCTTGTTCGACGCTGCCTGGATGAGGGTGAGCGGGGAAGGGGAGCGGCTACGCCCCGTGCCTAGGCTGAGGGGTGGTGTGGGCAGGCCAAAGACATCCGTCATGGTGGGGGAAGTGGCCGAGGTCGGGAGGGAAGAGGCACAGCTGAGACCAGAGTCCGGCGGGGACATGATAGGGCTCGGGGTGTGGTGATGGGGAGGCAGGCTCTCGGCCTGTCGGCACTGTGACGGGGCAGGCACGTTGGGGCCAGGCTGGGCAGTGAAGGTAACGGTGGTGTTCTGCTGTGTACCTGAGATGAGGGATACACCATCCTGATTTCTGCAAAGACACAAGGATAAAAGTGACTTGAGGGAGAATGTCAAACTATATTCCTAGTTTTGCATGTTGCTATGGTGTTCTATGTGCTTACTGGTCCAAGTTAAAAGTCTGCATGTTATGGCTCATGTTTTGTCTGTTTTATTGTCCGCCAGATGAAAATCCAATAACAAAGAAAACTAATAGTACACCTCCCCTTAACAAACTGCATTATATAACTAAGAGTGATAATATGAGTGATACTTCTGAGTAATAAAGCCTGGGGGAAAAAGGGAAAAAAAATACATCATTACTGAACAAAATTTTATTCTATAAATCTGATACATTTGTGGTGTACTATTTACTGCATGTACTAGTTACTGCATTACAGTAATACAAATTATTTTGTGAGGAAAATGTGCTTTAATTATCATTAAAAATAATACTTTTTTTCTATTGTGGCATTATTTTAGTGTAGTTGTTTTTGGGAGCAAACTATGACTTGGACTTTATTTAAAGACCAATGTGTATTGAAATTATGAGTGTACTGTAGGTGGTTTAGCTTTAAGGAGGCTGTGAATGTGATGCTCTTTAGCAATGCAATGTCCTTGCCCAAGGATTCTTCTTATACCCAAGGTGTGTTGGTCTACATTTGTTGAAGTGAACTTTTACATTTGCATCTGATGTAGCTCAACAAATAAAACCAGAGACAGACTCAAGTAAAGAATACTTGAACTACTCTGAATTTATACAATAAAAAATACATCAATAATAATTAGGGCTGTAAAGCCATTACAATTTTTTATCTAATTAGTTACACAATGTGGCGATTAATTAATCGCAAATTAGTTTATTAGTAATGTGAAAGCTGTCGTGTGGACCCGGGTGAGCTGAGCTCAGGGGTAACGAATTCGAGACTGCCTGAAGGAGGTGGTCTGAGTTTGGTTGCGCTCGAACTGTGCCGAGATTCACGTGAATGTGAAAGCAACACGGACTCAGATGCGCAAGAAAAGTAACCTGCGCATGCGTTTTATCAGATGACGATGTATTTAGTTCAATAAAACACATATAAGGAATGATAGTGTTGATGATTTACCCTGGACATGAGAGCGAGTGAGTCTGCAGTGTATTCGCGCATATTAGCACCGGAGGGAACAATCGCACTCTGACGTGGACCACATCAAATGTGCCCAGTGTAAAAACATTTTTGCCTCATATCTTGAATTTTATGGACATTCTAACTGCATTCTATAGGCTTCCTCACAGTGAGCTGTTGCCCTGCATCATATTCTTCATCAATCAACTGTATGAAATGTACGATGACCTAAGTAGGTCTGGGGCGGGGCAAGTGCGTTAAACGCGTTAATAATTTTAACACGTTATTTTTTACCATAACTAATTAATCTAATTAACACGTTAAATTGACAGCCCTATAACAAACATGCTAAACTTCTATACTAAAAAAATCTATTTCTATTTATAGAGAAAAAGAAAACCATCTTGGTTTAGTGTGTGTTAAACATAGCGCTCTGCCTGGGCTACAAGTGCATTTTAGGGTCAGTTCTCTGGTCTGTAAATAACATCATTCAATAATGAATGAGACTTTCATGTCGACGGCAAACCACTGCTTGTGCAATGTGGCAGCCATCGGCATAACCTTTGCACACGTACATCAAGTCAATTGCTGATGTTTCGCAAAATGACACATAAGCTTCAAAACCTAATGAGCTTTCTCTGTAGGAATCATCAGTAAACAAAATACTGAAGATGACACCAGAGAAATATTGATTAAAAATACTCTTCATTCAATACTAAATGGAAATGATAAAATTGTTTAATGTTTAAAATTTTACCCAAAACTTGAGTGTGAAGTATATATATATATATATATATATATATATATATATATATGCATGCGTATTAATGCATTGCGCCGTTCTTCTCACATCACCTGTACTGAAATCAGTTGGGAGTCGAAAATCCAAATGAGACACTTATGAGGTTTCATTTCAGTTAAGATGCAGCCATAAAAAAGCAGACAGCAGACAGGAAGGCAGCTCAATAGGTTTTATGAAAATGTAAACTCCTTATAAACCTAAAAGTGTTTTTTTTAATGAAATATAAAAGCCTTTAAGAGATTGCGTAAGAGAATCTAGAGATTTTGGGTGATGTGACAACTAAGTAACAAATGGACCATGCTGTAAGAACACACACATACCTCCCCCCTCTGTGGTACGGTCTGTGTTCATCATCATACTGACGTTGCTCATCTCGTCCTCAAGGCTGTTCTCATTATTGGGTTGCTAGGCAACTCTTTCGTTCTCCAGCAGAGCACACACACTAATCTGAGAGCCTAAATGTAAGCCTGTGATACAGGAAGGAAAAGAGGGCATACCTTGTTCCGAAGTGAGTCCTGGATCCCGTTGGAGAGTCTAACGCTTCCCCTGACTTTGGTGCTTTGTCCTTGTTCACATGCTGCAGAACTGAATTGGCTTCAGGACCATGGGGGCCTTTCATCTCCGGAGGGTCACCCCACAGCTTTGAGGTTCGTTGCGTTGGGGTTTTCAAGGGTTCTGGTGGAATAGATCCAGGGGGCGGAGGTGGAACAGAGGAGGGCATTCTGAAAGAGCTCACATTCTCCTCTGGCAAAGCATCCTTGTAAAGTGCATTGCTTTTGATGGCAGGTTTGGGTTTTGGTTTGGACAGGATCTGAGACCTGTCCACCAGAAAGGCTTGTCCATCTGCATAGACGGTGCACGTGTCCAGCGTCTCACCTCCTTCAGAAGACAAGGTGGAGATGCTGGACACAGTAGAGATGGTGCTGGTGGTCTCCAGTTGGGGGTCACCGCTGCTCCGGCTGTCTACCTCGATGCCCGAGTCAGTGATTTGTTCGTAGGGCTCTAGTGGCCCTGGAGGGAAGCTGGGAGGTGTGCAGTTTGTAAGGACTGTTGGTCTTTTGATTTCGGAATTTCCACCACCTAATGGGGGATAGTAGGGAGCAAGAGAAGGACCTTTAGTACCATTTGCTTTCTGTTTGAGCAGTTCAGCTATAGTCCCCGCCTGGTCTTCAGGAATGTCAAAACTGTTGGCAAACTCTAATGGGGGTGGGAGGGGTTCAGCAAACACAAACTCTTCATCTATGTCGACAGAGGCCAAGGGCGGTGGAGGGATGCCGAAGGGCAACTTGACAGGCTCATCCACTGAGCTAACAGTTATGATGGTCTTGCCATGTGGAGCAGCTGATAGCGCCTTGGGAGCTGGGGAGTTGGTGGGAGTTGGCTGGTTGGGGTCGCGAAGCTCCCCAGGGGTGTTGTCGGGACTCACTGCCTCATCCCTGTCGCCCTCTGACAAGCTGTTATCCTCCGATTTTGCCCCATCTGTGGTGTGTACCATCAGCAGACCAGCTGACTTTTGCTGAGAAGTGTCCACAATGTCAATCAGCATGTTCTTCTTCTCCTCAGGCCTCTTCTCAGGCTTGCCCAGATCGAGCTGATACTTGGATTCTGTCTCATATTTTGACTCTGTCATCTGCCTCCGCAGACCCCCACGGGGACGGCCCATGGTAGCGGTACTTGAGAAGCCAACATCCACATTTGGTCTAAGCTTGGTGTCGATGAAAAGTGGTTTATTGAGATCAAGTTTGGATGGGTCACTCTTTAGTGGAAGAGGCTGTGATTGCTCCCTCATGGCTCGGTCTCTAGCAGCTAACGCTAAAGCTAATGGTGAATTGGGGTCTAGTGGTTTGCCTGTTACTGGGTGAACGTAATTTCCACTTCCTGAGCTGTAGGTCTTATGAGCAGGTAGACTGATCGGGCTGTGTCCTGTACGAGTGCTCAACAGTTCCCTTACCATGGTGGGCTCAGGGCTGTTGAAGTCTGTCACATTGCCTCCACCTCTAGGGATGCTAAGTAGCGATGAGGGAGGTGCCATGAGCCTACGTAGCCGTTCATCACTGCTAAACATGCCCTCATCAATAGACTTGGAGTGTCTGAGACGTGGAGCCGGTGTAGGTGCCACATCCTCATCACCTGCATCTGTGGACCTAAAAGATGGGGAGTTGCGATGAGCATCAAGCCTCTTCTCCCTGTCTCTGACTGCACCGGCAATGGCAGCTGCAAAGGGACTGCCTGAATTTAAGCCATCTTCAGGACGCAGTTGCCCTGGGTGATCCGGTGTGTTCGTCTCAATTTCCATGCTACTCCCTTGACTGCTCTTACCGCTGCTGCTGGTGGAGGGCTCTTTGATTATTATTGTCGGAATCGGAATGGAGCAGGTTTTCTCAGGACTGTCTTCTACATTGGATTGTTTGACCAGCATTCCCTTCCTTCTGGCAGGCTTGTTGGGCACAAACAGTCCAGCTTGACCCATCTTGCCCACATCCGAATAAGGGTTCTCAGGGATTTGGGCACGGCGCATATGAAGACTCTGTTGGGCCGTTGGGCTGTGATTGTACCCCTCAGATTCATACTGCTCAGGACTGTCTCTGTAATACATGCCCTGATCTCTCCACCCAGCACCTTCACCTCTGTCAGGGGCTGTGCTGTTTGCATTAGGACTCTGTGAAGTAAAGCCTGGTCTGATGGTGCCGTATCCTCGACCAGCTGGGACGGGAGCATTATTATGAGGTGGAGATGGAGGGGAGATAGCCGGTGGGGGTGGAATATCCTCTGATGTGTCAGGCATTGAAAGGCTTCTTGTAAATTTCAACATTGGAGGAGTAAGGAACTGCTTCTCTTCTTCAGTTACTCCTGTAAAGGAATAAAAGAAGAAAAGTCAACAAGCCTGTGGGTGCAATCACCATCCAGAAACAATAAATATGATGCAACAAAGCAACTGTTACATCTTGAAAATACATCACATCAGTGAAAAAACACCCAGAAAGAGTGGGCTGACCACTGAGTTTAAGAGCTGAAAGATTTGTTTTTGTACAATTTTTCCAAATAAAGGACTGTGTTAAGATGTAATTCAGCAACAAAACAAATTGAAACAACCACACACCTATAGATGTTTGCCGCCGTATGGTTCCCTTTGGTATACCCAGGAAGGGGCCTCTAGGACTCCCTGGCAGTTGTGGCAAGTCTACTGCTGCATCCTGACTATTGCAGAGAGACTGCAAAAGACAGAATAAGGCTGACATGACAATAAGGACAAGCAGAATGCAGCACTTTTGCAGAGCATCCATTCGAAATAGGCTTCAAATAATATGTTGAAATTATTTCATTAAAAGAGACTAAGACAAAGAAATAAAAACAATGTCAAGCAGTGAAGCATACTCACAAGCCTGTGCATATGTACAGTCTAATTTAAGCAGAAAAAAAAATATATAGCATGCATGGGAAACGGTCTTACCAGACTTGCAAAAAGCAGTTATTGCAGTTAGGCTACAATACAATTTAATACAATACAATTCTCAACAATGCCACGGGAGTGCCGAACTCTAGAGGACATTAGACAAGGCACGCTTACATTCATTTCAGGGCTGACAGCAAAACACTTGCTAGTTGGGCGTGGTTTGACTGCCGCCACCCTCACATCTGCGTTTGAGTTGTCCCATATAGGTTTCTGGGGGGGTACGATCTCATCCACTTTATCTGTAAGACAACAGCATCTCAAATTAGAAAGCAGGAAGCTACATTTAAAATAAACTCAGTATCAAATATTGCTAATTTCCTTTAACAGGATCCTCAGAGCAAAGATCCGAACCGAGCAAGAGAGGCAACAGAAATAGGTACAACGACAATGGTCAAGGTCAAAGCCGTGCAAGCGCTTCCTGGTTCCGTTGGAGAAATCTTAGCACTTCTTTCAACGGCCACTGCGCAACATGCTAGCATTTTTTGACAGCTCCCATGCATGGGATGATTACTTAGTGTGACTTGAAATATAATCCTCTTCTTCAGACCCTCATTATCTGAAAGCTGATCATCTACACAGAAATGGAGGAAAGGGAAATTCAGAGTCTCATTTCCTAGCATAAAAGTCATAAAGACTGAATCTGGTAAGTTGCACACACACACACACACACACACACCTGCATTTTTTTTTCAAAACCCCCTGTACACCTGCCATTAAAATGGTTTGTATGTGGATATTCTTTAACTAGATTTAATTTATACTACTCTTTAAATTTTTTTCTTTCAAACTTTAAAATCAGTGATGACAACTCAAAAAGATTTGTCATGTTGACAGACAAAACTAAGGTATGGTGTTTCCCTACATTCAAAACATACAACAGATGCTAATACTTTTTAAAAATCAGGAGAGATTGAAGTACAACAGATGCTAATACTTTTTAAAAATCAGGAGAGATTGAAGTATAAAATAAAATAATTAGCAAAATTCCAGATTTGTTAATCAAATCAGGTGACTCGAGCGCATGACTGCAGTATTAGTTGTCAGATAATTATTGTAGTGCTGCATTATCATTATAATTTCAGTATCTGCATAAAAATGGGCATTATCATAGACACCTTTATCGAAGGTGGTCAGAATTTGTCCCGGTTTCAGTGGTTCAAAATCACAATACGTTTTACACTTGGGTGCTATTTATGTGGTCAAGTGCTAGCCATACGAATGTGATCTGAAAATGCATGTTAATGTCAGGACTAAAGGGGGCCACAGTTACACCAATTCTTTCAGCATTATATGGATATATACAGTCAGGCTATTTAAAATCCCATCATAACCCTGAGGTGAAGCTTATTTTAAAAAGAATACTACCAAAACTGCCCATTCAGCCCATTCTTTTTTATAAACAAGGTTTTCATAATACCTAAATACGGATTTAAAATGACTCTTTTTGATGAACACAATATGTACAAGGCTGTTTTAAGGACACAGCAGGAGAACTAGGCAGCCAGCCATATTATGTAAACATAAAACTAATGCTTACAAGGGTTCAGAAAATATTTCCTTCAAGAAGACAAAGGAGTCCATTCAGCAGTCTAAAGATGTATCTGTGCATCAGTCACACATCGTCATATTCCTGATCATTGCTCATTACAGTGGTGATAGCTTTACACTGAAAATATGGCATTACATTTTGCAGGTGGAATGTTTCTATATTAAACATATGCAGCATTATCTCCATGGCAACATCTTGTTTCAGAGTGATTCAAAGCTGGAGTGGTCCCTCATATGATAACAGTTAAAAAGTAGTTCTTTAAAGGGAGAAATTATCTTAAAATGTCCAGCTTTAGGATTTTATCTTTTCTGTGAGGAGTGAAATGGAGGCAGGATCCATTATATCAGTAGGAACAAGAACATGTATATGAAGCCAGGTTTTGGCATGGGAAAATCATGGCTCTTGTTTTCTCAAGCGTATCCTTTTTATAATAGAAGGCAGGCTGTTGAATAATATATTCTTACATTGCACTTTTGAAGATCTAGGGGGTCAATAACTAAAGATAAAGGCTTATGGAGCATTTTGCAGTGTAAACACATTTGGTCTGTTTTCACAGTAAGCAGTCTTCCATTCAACTGGTAAATTTTGATTATTGGAGAGAGAATACAATTATTTGCACATTTCTTTCACTGAATCATATAAAAAAACTTAAATTGTATGAGAAAAATAATTACTACTGTTGCTAAGCTGAGGTGACAAATATTTAAAGAGTGCTTAGGGAAAACTCACCCTTCTTTTTCCTCAAAGTGGCTTTAACATAAAAGAACAATTCAGCTTTATTCAAGTATTAAAATTCAGAGATAATTTCCAGAAAACATGACGAGGAGAACCAATGTTTGGAATACACAGTATTCCTCCACATGGCATTGACCTGTGCATAATGTAATGCCATTTTAGACGGAAAGCAACAACAAATCCATGCAGTTAACTTTTCAACACTACACAAGACAAGTAGATTAATATCCAATATAACAAAGTGACAAAAAAGACGATTAATTCCCTGATTACACAATATAAACAAGAATTTTATACGCATGTATTACTGCTTACCCTTTGTGCCTTTGTTCAATTACTAATAATTAAGACAGCATGACCCATCAAACCCTAGATTTAGCTGTGGTCACCAGAATAAATCCTTCACAATCCAACAACAATCCGCTCAGGTGAAATGCGTCATGCTTTAACAGTGAATGTGAATTTGTTTTCTTTAGTACGGAGTACGGACTAGACAAAAACACAATATCCATATAATCAAAAATCTGTCTCAAAAAATACATATAACAAAGTCACAGGCATGCCAGGTAAGCACAGCAGTACAATTTGTACATACATTTTGTAAAAATAGTTTTGTAAATAATCATATCATACCTTTATCCACTTTTAGGTCAGCATGCAGGAAAACAAAACAACATCAAAGTTCATTTCATAATGAACGGTGGCTGTAGAACAACAAAAAGTGTCACAGGTTAAAAACACATTCTTAGGGACGGTCACACAAGACATTTTTGCGTTTAAAAACAGCTAGACGCAACTAGGGATGCACCGATAGGTACTCATTAAAACGCTATCAAAAACCGATACCACGCAGCGTGTGTACAGTGTTTGTGTCCGGACAAAGAAACACAGACAACAGAGCAAACAGAGAGCAGAATGGAGATATCAGAGAAGGATCTCTATGAAGTAAATATATCTAATTAACAATATTAAACACATAAAATATTCAAGCATAGCTGCTGTTCGCGGTTTGATAAGCTAAACATGCAGAGTAGATTGAGTGTGCAGAGGCATAGACGCGTTAGCTTGTCGAGCGCATCCCCTTTTCATAATGCTGGGAAGTTTGGATATGCTAATAGCAAAGAAAATGAAACAAGGAACATATCACTAATGTTAACTGACGATAAAGAGAGAGCGTGCACTTCACTCAGCACACATGCGTCATTTGGATTAAAACTAAATCGTATGTATAAGTAAAAACATGAACTGCTACATGATTTGTGTATAACAAGTGGTTCCTTACATTATTACAGGCAACACCCAGAAAGCTGCCTCTCAGACAGAGCACGAATAGCCCACTGAATAGAGTTCTTTTTCAAGTCTTCTTTAAGCTTGAAGAGACAAATTTACACAGAATTGTCAAAATGCCCATATTGGCGAGTATCCTTGTGAAACATAGTCGGTTATGTCTTAAGTGAACATAAACAGGATGTGTGAGACTAGCCGACTAGTCAATTAAATTTTTTTTTGCACATTTAATGTTTTGCTTTATATTTTTAAGTCATGTTAATGTTACATCTTGAAATGAATATATTATTTTGAAAATTGTATGTCTGCAGCAAAACAAAATCATTTAATTTTACCTCAGATTTTGCATGCCTTGGTTTTCTCTGGCGCTCACGACGGCTTCAGAGAAATCTCCACTCGGAAGATGCGCAAGTTGAGGGAGGTTGAACTTTTCTTTCATGTCATGTCAAACTAGTTACGCTTGCTTAGGCTTGTTATACTACCGGTTATGAGGGACAATACGGTATAAAATTTTATATCGGATTAAAGGAGAAAAATTATGAATTAAACTTAGACCTACTTTACACTTGAACAGTTGCTATATCAACATCCTAACGATAAGAAAACACGATTAAATAATGTATAGTTATCAGTACATGTCAAGCTTTTCTTGTGATTTTGCCGCCCGTCATGTGTACAGATACTTTTTATACACAAAAAGTGCGTTCAAACCCAGACACACAAGTGGTTGAGGTGGTAACGACCAACAATACCTTAACTTATGTGGAAACCGGTTTATATTTGGCTATTAGGTTTAAACTTTTTGGTCCTGAACATTGAAAGTAACAGAAGCTCCTACAGTATTTTTACAATTTTTAACAGGCATAATTAAGCATGAAATTAACTTAAGGAAATATCTATTGGCTAAATGAATTAAGCCAACTAATTTGATTGTTGATTTGATTACTGTGCAAAAGTCTTAGGCACGTTGGTATTTTCACACGAAAAATGTTTTTAAGCCAGTTATTTATATATTTTACTGTAGTGTGTCAGTAGGAAATATCAGTTTACATTTCCAAACATTCATTTTGCAATTAATTGTAATAATCCAGTGAGATTTTTTTTTTTTTTTTTTATGCACAAGAAGTCTGATAGCAGCCGGTATGATCTGATCTCACCATCATCGAGTCTGTCTGTGATTACATGAAGAAACAGAAAAAACTAAGATGGACTAAATCCAGAAGAACTGTGGCAACGTCTCCACTTGAAGAAACCTTCCTGCAAAACTACATGAATAGGTGTAGGAATAGATGCAGGTGACAAAAGCCGTTTTAAACGCAAAGGGTGGTCACCCCAAATATCGATTTTATTTAGTTAATAGAAGTTAATTCATAAATAAATGCTATTTATGTTATTATTTTTGACAGCATTCTCACTTTAAAGCATTCTGACAAGTGCCTAAACTTTTCACAGTACTGTAGTTTTGCAGGTAGGTTTCCTCAAGTGTCTGGGAGACGTTGCCTTAGTTTTTCTGGATTTAGCCTGTCTCATTCTTCATGTAATCACAGACAGACTCGATGATGGTGAGATAAGATCATACCGGCTGCTATCAGACTTCTTGTGCATAAAAAACTGTAAAAGATATAAATAACTGGCTTAAAAACATTTTTTGTGTGAAAATACCAACGTGCCTAAGACTTTTGCACAGTACTGTATATATATATATATATATAAATAAATGCAAAATATACATGTATCTGTACTTGGTATCGGCAATGAAAGTATCGGTATTGGACTCTACTGGATAGGAAAAAGTGGTATCGGTGCATCCCTAGACGCAACAGAACAAAATGGAACTGAACCTTTTAACTTGACATGTCATCTTAAAAAAATGCAGCTCTCATGTCGTGAGACACCAAAAACACAACAAAATGCAACATAACCTGTGTGAATGGTCCTTTATCTTGTTTAAAATATTAAAAGAAACTAGACAGTAAATGAGATGCTTCTGCTTGGCCAGACTGGGCTTACCTAGGTCTTCTAGCTCTGAGGTCATAGATTTTGAACGCATGGACAAGGCTGTGGAGGGAGCCCTCCGTGGTGGTGGTGGTGCTATAGCAACAAACCAAAAAAAAAAAAAAAAAAAAAAAAAAATAGAGCAGGTACAGTAGATGCTTAGCCATGGGCTGTAGCATCCCCATGGGGAGGTATTGTATACAACAACAACTCATGCATTCAAGGTTTGTCCGATTCTCATTTTAAATAATGAATGCAAAAGAAGAACTTAAAAACACAAATTAGCAGTGTTAGTAAAATCAGTGATTAGTATAACTAACATTAGCATTATGGAAAAGCAATGGTTAGAATCACATGAAAGGGTTTTTGTCAGCTTAATTTTCATATGTATGACTAAACATGTTCCTTTATGGTCCAGTTAGTCAAGAAGCCCTGAACAAATAAAGACGTTTACCTTTCTTTCGAGCCGTGTCATCAGGATCTGGATTTCGACTGACCGTCACCACTTTGATGATTAAGTGGTTGCCGCCGTGACGAATCATGTTGACCACTTGTTTGTGGCCTACTTTGACAACATTGTCCTGGTTCACCTATAAAAAGAGTAACAATTAAGCATCAACAGTGTTTTACAAATAAATGCCTTTACAATTAAATACTTTTCAGGCATGTTCAGATGTTCACAAAGGAATAAACAGTTAAACGTACTATTGTCTCAAAATAACACTGTTGTGCATAATTCATTTCCTGCTTTTTGCTGTTTAAAAACACCATGAACGGGTTTGACGAATTGTTGTGTTAAAATACATGCAAATACATTTCATGATATTATTGTATTTTTTATCAAATAAATGCAGCCTTGGTGAGCATAAGAGACAGTGAAAGATTAGTTGCTTGCTTAATATTAAGGGAAAGGATACCTTCTCATTCTAAAGCATTTTATTGTACAAAAATATGTACAAAGCAGTACCGTTTAAATGCATATTTTATTTACTCAAATTTTAGGAGTACACTAGAATAAATATGGCCTCAAACATACACAGACTAAAAGCCCACAAACCTCTAATTTTGATTTCACTGGCTTTAACTTCTGTTTACTAAATCATAGTGAAGTAAATTGATCTTGAGCATTCAGCCACCCAAAGGGTTATAAAATCTTGCAGGTTTGTAATGGTTCTTGGCAACAACACAAAACAAGCATCAACACCGAAGTTACACTAACCCCACTACATTTGTTGAAGCCCAGCTATCAAAACCTCAATCATCTCCAAATTGCCCTATTTAAATCACATATACAAACACAAAGCCAATTATTTTATCCACAATGTTTTTAAATTACCTTTTGTATTTATAAATTTCCTTCATATACACTTAAATGGTCACAATTCCAGGGAGAGCTGTCATTGGAAAGACATCAGAAGCTAGTAAATCAAATTGGGGTTAATTGTTTAAGTGGGACATTCAATCTGCCACTGAGCCGTTACTGGCAAGCTCAATTGCATTAGCAGTAGCTACAGCAGAAACGATTTGCCAGTGGTGATAACCGTTGATATATGGGCAACATTCATCACAAGATATTTTTTCATCATCTCTTTTTAACAGAGGTGTAAAGTCCAATGACTCCAACTGGACTAGGGTTGTAACTAACGATTATTTTGATGACAGATTAATCTATCGATTCTTCATGATTAACTATTAATTAACTATTTTCTGATCAGTCGATCAATCCTTTAGTTAACCTACCAATAAATAATAACCGTAATCTCTGCCATTAATCTCTCAACATTTTATTCAAACATTTTCTCATAAAATACAAAACAAACAAAAAACAACAACATAAAAAAAAAAATCCAAGAATTAAAAGGCATCTAGAAGTAGTAGAAATGTCCATGATGGCTGCATTCATAGTCACTGTTTGGGATTGACATCAAGGTGCAAATCTTGTAATGTTTTGTTCATTCAGCAGATTGAAGTATCTGCTTGAATACATATCTGTATGAACAAACAGCTGAAGTCACAACCGCATTCAGCCACAGTATAAAAAATGGCGATGTCCATAACACCGGGAAGTTTTATCCATCAGTTATTTTAAACAACCAAAAAGGACATTAAATGCTTTGTAACCGAATGCAGAGAGTATGTTTGAGCCACGTGCATCGCAGCTCGCACCCACTGCAGATCTGATGGGTCTGCGGATGAATGAAAATAATTTCTCCATCTTTGTTATCCCTTTTCCACCAAGGCAGTTTGAGTGCTGGTTCGGAGCCAGAGCCTAGTTTCAAATCAGTTCTTTATCTTTCAACACCCAAAGCACCAGCTCTAAACCAGGAAAAGTGGTTCTTAAGTAGCACCAAAACATTGCTGGTCTAGAAGTAAGAACTGCTTGCGTCAGGGGCTGGGGGCGGGTGAACACAAGATGAACACAAACTTGTGACCGCCATTTTTGAAATAGCAGCTAATCGAGCTAATAGCCGCTCGATTGTAATCTCCATCTATACAAATTACGGCGAGCAGCACGAATGCATTGGATTCGCTGTGTTTTGATGCAGATGTAGGTTCACAAAGCCATGTGCATCAATAGTAACGCAACATTCGCCATTGTTGAGACTTTTAATTGTTCGAGATACATCGGCGCTGCGCAGACCATTCGCCATATGACATCAAAGTTCAGCGAGAGCATACGACTCCTTATGCTTTTGAATCGCTCTTGATGATACTTTGATGTCATACGCTGATCGGTCTGCCCAGCGCCAATGCATCTCGAACAAGCCTGGTGTGTTTGTGTTTCCCGCTGCTTCGCTAGCATTGCTGAGAAAGATGAGACATATACAGTGACGTAAGCCTGGCTCTCTAGCATGTGGAAAGGCAAACCGGTTCTTAGAAGGCTTGTCAGTCGAACCAACTCCGAACTGGCACTAACACTAGCTCTGAACTAGCACCCGGTTCATGCTGGTGGAAAAGGGGTATGTGAGTAAACTAAACCCGTCATGATTATACAGATCACTGTGGCTCTCACATTATATGACATGGCAGACAACTAGTTTTCCAGTGTGGTTCTGTTCATTAAGCACAGTATGTGGTTGTGAGTACTGAAAATTTGCAGGTGGCAGTTCGGTTATAGAATGGGGACGTCTTGCTTGTAAAAAACAAACCGTTGTATGGACGCAACCGTATTAAGTGGCACTGCCATACTAGCCATTAGCATCTGATCGAGTTTGTTTTGTGTGAAATATGAAAAGGGATTAGGGATGAACAAAAACCGTGTGACACATTCCACACAAATTGACGTATTTTCATAATCGATTACGTCTACGCTTCGTTCCAGTCCTAAACTGGACTTAAAAAATTCAGGGATAAACAATTTGCATTTAAAAAAAAAAGTTATTCGTACTGCATGAAAGTGGAGCACAAACTCCTAAAACTATTTGAGTTACCAGCTCTCAACTTTAGACCACAGAATATTTGGAAACAACACTAGATTTTTTTTTTTTAAATTGAGTAGCACTTGCTTGTGCAAAACTCATGCCAGGATGTTGTGGGTGGTTGCAAGGTCATTGCTATGGTGTTCAGAAAGGTTGCTAGGGTTTTCTGGATGGTTTCTAGGTGGTAGCTTACTGACCAAAAGAGCTAAAAAAAAAAAAAAAAGACAAAAAATTTCAATATATAATTCTGCCAGGCTAAAGTAATATTACACCTAACCTCAACATGCTACATAATTTGACAATCACGATTATCTTTTCCTATCAAACACCTAAAGTATGAGCAATAGCAATAGTGATAGTTACTTTAGCAAGTAGCACTAATGACTATGATAAGATGTTGTTATGCTTTGCTATAAATCGTCTAATAAAAAACACTGCAGGCAAATTAAAGAGACACCCCTGCTCCTGTGGCATTTCTCAAGCAAAACGAGAAACACTGACTATGAAACAGATCAGCAGAGAGAAAATGAGAGAGACAGGTTTGGGAGAGATTTTAGAGTATGCCTTTTACCGAAGAAAAGGTTACGTGAATAAGCTTGTGTAACCTAGGAAACAGCCGAGAGAGCTGAAGCCTTCTTCATGACGAAGAGAGCTGAGCTTCTCCTTTTATTCTATCGTGTGTGTTGTGTGATTCATAAATGCTGCAAGCGTAATGGAGTGCAAGGGACTACGTATGTGAGCATATGAGAGAGAGATTGCCATTGTTCCAATTAAAAAAATTAGCTGAACACAAGTTAGAAAGCAAGCTGTAATCAATGTGGGATCAGGAGTCAAAGGCCCGCATGGAGAGCCAGGTATGTTAAAAAAAAGTAACAGCCTTTAACGTCAATCGCTGTTATCTTTTCTACATCCCTCCCTATTGTGGATTTTCATACTGTGCATTCTAGAAGGCACCAGAAGACAAAATAACTCTGCATTACATCTTAGAGCTTGACCTTATGACAGATGATGTAAATTTAGAGAGATTGAGAAGGAGAGAGAGAAAGCTATGTGAATCATGAGCTGTAATCGCAACTCAGTGCAGATTTGAGCAGTGCTCTAGTTTTTGGTGAGTGCTGAAGGAGGAGGGTGGGCACAAATTTCCCAGCATTCTCACTGACCTCCAGTCTCTCGGCATGTCACACACTGGTAATGAGATTTTGGCTCATTTAGGAAGTGCTGGGACCAGATGTAGATAAAGCTCACAAAACAGCATCTCAGCATGGCCACCTTATCTTGATAATCTCATTATGCTGGAGCAGAGCCAAATCCAACCAAGCTGAGCCTGAGCACAGGAACCTGATTTTTGTGTTGTTTTTGAATATTGGGTCATTATTTACTCACCCTCAAGTCGTTCTAAACATGTATGCTCTTTTTTTCCCTCAAGATACAAAAGGATAATTTTGAATAAACTTCTTACAGCTTTGTGACCACAGGCTACAAAAAAAGGAGCCTATAGCATCATATCTGATCATATCAACTACTTTTATAGTTTTTTTCTTTTTGACAGTGTATAAATTATCATTGCAGGTATATACGTTTGCAACAACGTGAAGGGATCACATCAATTTATTCACTGATGTAGAGGTTTTCTGTGAAACAAAAAGGGAGAAGATTGTCCATCTGAGCAGGAATTAGCTAAAGAAGGCTGAGCTACCTTAAAAAAGTGACTAAAGCAATAAAATGTAATAATATTTTTAATTACAGATCCATATATTGTATAATGATATATATTGGAGAATATATTGCAGAATGGATATGCAAATAGAGTAATATAATTTGTAAAAAGAAAAAAAAGAAAAAAAAAAACACAAAGGATAAGATCCATTTGGTTCAGTATCTATTTAGTGCATTATCAATCCTGCTTGAGGATAACGCAGCAGGTGGAGGGAGATTTAAAAAAAAAAAAAATAATAAAAAAAAAAATATATATATATATATAAACTGGACAATTAATAAATAACATATGGATAGACACTTTCTAGAAATTGGAAGGAAGAAACTCAAAATGAGTGAACTACTCCTTGTCATAAATAAATAATAAAGAAACAGAGGAGCAGTACACATTCATTTACAATTGTTTATATTGTCAGTTCTATATACAGGGAGTGCAGAATTATTAGGCAAGTTGTATTTTTGAGGATTAATTTTATTATTGAACAACAACCATGTTCTCAATGAACACAAAAAACTCATTATTATCAAAGCTGAATATTTTTGTATCAATATTTTAAGTAGTTTTTAGTTTTAGCTATTTTAGGGGGATATCTGTGTGTGCAGGTGACTATTACTGTGCATAATTATTAGGCAACTTAACAAAAAACAAATTTATACCCATTTCAATTATTTATTTTTACCAGTGAAACCAATATAACATCTCAACATTCACAAATATACATTTCTGACATTCAAAAACCAAACAAAAACAAATCAGTGACCAATATAGCCACCTTTCTTTGCAAGGACACTCAAAAGCCTGCCATCCATGGATTCTGTCAGTGTTTTGATCTGTTCACCATCAACATTGCGTGCAGCAGCAACCACAGCCTCCCAGACACTGTTCAGAGAGGTGTACTGTTTTCCCTCCTTGTAAATCGCACATTTGATGATGGACCACAGGTTCTCAATGGGGTTCAGATCAGGTGAACAAGGAGGCCATATCATTAGATTTTCTTCTTTTATACCCTTTCTTGCCAGCCACGCTGTGGAGTACTTGGACGCGTGTGATGGAGCATTGTCCTGCATGAAAATCATGTTTTTCTTGAAGGATGCAGACTTCTTCCTGTACCACTGCCTGAAGAAGGTGTCTTCCAGAAACTGGCAGTAGGACTGGGAGTTGAGCTTGACTCCATCCTCAACCCGAAAAGGCCCCACAAGCTCATCTTTGATGATACCAGCCCAAACCAGTACTCCACCTCCACCTTGCTGGCGTCTGAGTCGGACTGGAGCTCTCTGCCCTTTACCAATCCAGCCACGGGCCCATCCATCTGGCCCATCAAGACTCACTCTCATTTCATCAGTCCATAAAACCTTAGAAAAATCAGTCTTGAGATATTTCTTGGCCCAGTCTTGACGTTTCAGCTTGTGTGTCTTGTTCAGTGGTGGTCGACTTTCTGCCTTTCTTACCTTGGCCATGTCTCTGAGTATTGCACACCTTGTGCTTTTGGGCACTCCAGTGATGTTGCAGCTCTGAAATATGGCCAAACTGGTGGCAAGTGGCATCTTGGCAGCTGCACGCTTGACTTTTCTCAGTTCACGGGCAGTTATTTTGCGCCTTGGTTTTTCCACACGCTTCTTGCGACCCTGTTGACTATTTTGAATGAAACGCTTGATTGTTCGATGATCACGCTTCAGAAGCTTGGCTATTTTAAGACTGCTGCATCCCTCTGCAATATATCTCACTATTTTTGACTTTTCTGAGCCTGTCAAGTCCTTCTTTTGACCCATTTTGCCAAAGGAAAGGAAGTTGCCTAATAATTATGCACACCTGATATAGGGTGTTGATGTCATTAGACCACACCCCTTCTCATTACAGAGATGCACATCACCTAATATGCTTAATTGGTAGTAGGCTTTCCAGCCTATACAGCTTGGAGTAAGACAACATGCATAACGAGGATGATGTGGTCAAAATACTCATTTGCCTAATAATTCTGCACTCCCTGTATAATTTCCCCCCCTTTTTTCTATATATAGTACATGCTTTCATTGCAAGGGAAATTCAGTGTGAACATTCTCCAAAATATCTAATTTGTATTACAAAAGAAAAATAACAAAAAAATTTGAAACAACACGAGGGTAAGTAAATAATGATAGAATATTCATTCTCTGGTGAAATATTCCTTTAAGAGTTAAACATGCTGATCCGACTCTCTGTTTGTCACGAAACTGAAATCAGGTTAAAGACAGCTTAGGATGCAAAACTGGATTTTGGGAGGTGCTCTTTTTATATATACACAAAACACACAAAATGCCAATTTGCAATTCTAAAATTATCATTGATTATAACAGTTTGTGATTTCACGGTGCAATAGCAGACATAAAAAAGCACACACGCACACACAGATGTTGACTGATGGATGTGTGTGACATGTGGTGAGCATCCCACACTTGATTAAAATCTGATGAAATTAGCAGGCGGTTATCCTCTGCACAGAGTTAGCACACAGGAAATAAACCATAAAACGATAAGCCTTCCATTTGGCTAATCATATCAGTTCTGCCCAGGGTCGTTCTGGTCACAGTCTCAAAACACACGTTAAAAAAAAAGAACTCATAAACCAAATGAATTTCATTGCTTCTTTGCAGTCCCCAGATGCACCACACAATTTATGCTTGCTGTTCTATTCAAGGACCTTAGAGATTCTGTGTGTGTGTTCACGTGCTGTTCATCCAAGAGTGTGTGTCTGTGTGACAGAGAATCTACAGGGACCTCCATATTTCATAAAGGATGATTTTGTGTCACATCTGGTCACTTCCAGAAGAATAAAGATGTGTACTGCACTCACACACACACACACTCTCTCTCTTTTTACACATGCACTTACTGACAAACAAGATGTGCATGCACACACACACACTCATATATGTACTTGCTCACTAAGCCATTATGTAACAATCTATCCATGTTCACCCTTGTGGTTACATAATGCCACTATGTGAACTAGGAGACCCCCTCCAGGTATCTCCACATAGACTGAAGACACTAACTAGTAGTAACAGAACAGTGAGGATGCATGGACAAGGGAACTTACTATTTTATGGACTTACTATTTTATTTAGTCCATAAAAAAACAGGAACCACTCATCTACAGACCAGAAAAAAACCCATCTAAACTAATGTTATATATTATACAAGAAGACTGGAAAACATTATTTATGAGGGTTTTTGAAGCAGGTTTTGAAAAGGATGCAATTTGTAGGTGTTGGCCCACAGGGACCTGGGTTTAAGCCTGGCATGTGTCATGTCACAATCCAATACCATCTATCTTACCCAGACTTTCCTTTCGCTGCATTAAAATCCCAAAAATTAAAAGAAAGGAGATGCAAACATCCAGCTGTGGCAAACTGGCGTCACATTTAATATTGAACCTTAATAATCTAGAAACATCCGCAAATTTGAGACAGCTTGTGTATTACGAATGGAAAATGAAAATTTACATTTTAAAACTAATGCATGCACCCATATGTATAATATATGATAAATGTAATAAACAGGGACTAAAACTAACTTTTTGCCACACCTGCCAATAGTCGGTGACTTAAGAATATTTACCAGCCATATAACTGGCTATTTTTGCAAAAACAGCCAGTTATGACACCAACATTTTAGATACCAGTGAAAATTCACAATTCTCTATTCCAAATTTGATACCACAGCTAAAACTACTAGCCTAATATAAATTTAAAACATTATTAAAGACAAGTAACAGTACTTTGAGACTTTTGAGACTTAGAGACATTGAATAAAGTAATCAAATATAAAATAACAATGGACAGTCTTCACTGTATTAATTAAACAAATTAATCCATATTAAAGTTTCAAAAGGTATTTAGTCAAGAGCAGTGAGTGTTTGATTAACATTAAAAACACAGACAGCAGCAGAAACATTAGGCTAAGACCTAATGCACAGATCCAATATACTGATACTGTACACGTGTTGTCTTTCTCGACCGTTTACTCGAGCAATATCCTTTACTAGGATACTAGGTGAGACAGGCATTTTTTTTTTTTTACAATTTTGTGTGAAATATGTCCGTTCAAGAGCAAGAAAATGTGAAACCGAGCTAATTTTGTATTCGTGCACTGTCTGAGACGTGTGGTTTTCTGGATGTGTGCGAGTTGAATATTTTAATTGGCAAGGCTTAAACTTTTGTTACGATGCAGCACTGGCCCGTCAACTGTCCCGAGCGACAGTCACGTTCGTTCAAGTTTATGTTCTCACAACACTGCATTTAGAATTCATAAAAATGTTACCGGCCAACTGGTGATTGATACCGTTACGTATACTCGCCAACGCTGATTTTTACTCGCATTTGCCTCTTGGCGAGTGTTAATTTTATGCCCTGGTAATATTTAAAAAAAGATCCAATATATTTAATACTGAAACATTATACAATTTGAAAAACTTTGCGTCTAATATTATGACTAGATCATTTAATTTTATCTAAATGATCTAATATATATATATATATATACACTCACCTAAAGGATTATTAGGAACACCTGTTCAATTTCTCATTAATGCAATTATCTAATCAACCAATCACATGGCAGTTGCTTCAATGCATTTAGGGGTGTGGTCCTGGTCAAGACAATATCCTGAACTCCAAACTGAATGTCAGAATGGGAAAGAAAGGTGATTTAAGCAATTTTGAGCGTGGCATGGTTGTTGGTGCCAGACGGGCCGGTCTGAGTATTTCACAATCTGCTCAGTTACTGGGATTTTCACGCACAACCATTTCTAGAGTTTACAAAGAATGGTGTGAAAAGGGAAAAACATCCAGTATGCACGAAAGTTCGTTATTTGCATGCGTTTTAAAGCCTTGTCGGTTAAACATTTCATTCACGTGCTTATGCACTGTTTTAACTTGCGCTTTTCTGAGCGTGTGCGCACTAAAAGCCTGTCAAACACGTGATTACTGGACTAAGTAATCTTACTGCGCTAATACTGTCAAATACACACAAGGTTTACATAAACACATTCGGTTATGCCTAAAGTGAAAGTAAAATCGGCGTGTGTCTGTATATTAGATGTGTGACAGCATGCAGCCTAATGGTGTCCTTATACTTGTAATACTTGTCCTTAAAGGGACAGCTCACCTCAAAATGAAAAACTAATAAATAATAATAACTAAAAGTCATTATTTATTTACTCACTCTAATGTTGTTCCAAACCTGTATTCATTTCTTCTGTTGAACACAGAAGAAGAATGTTGGTAACCAGGCAGTTGATGGTAGCCATTGACTTCCATAGTATTTTTTCCTACAATGGAAGTCAATGGGGACCAGCAACTGTTTGGTTACCAACATTCTTCAAAATATATTTTATGTTCAACAGAAGAAAAACTTTATTCCGGTTTAAAACAACTTGAGCGTGAGTATTCAATGACAGAATTTTCATTTTTGAGTGAACTATCCCTTCAATGTTAATAAAAACAACAAAAGACAAAGATGTTGCTCACTCACTGCTCTTGACTGAAAAACTTTAATACAGTAGCTTTAATAAGAATCAATGTATATTTTATCGTGAAGTCTAGTGTTTTATTTTTACATTTATTCATTCAATTTCATACTTGAATGCTGCTGTACAGCTCTGAGCTGCCAGTGTTAATCTTTAAATATATTTATTTTATATTATACAATACACTAGGAATGTGTACAAGGGTTTTTTTCTTTTAAGTAAAATAAAGAAAGAGTATTGCAATAATACTTGCTGTTCCTGTCGCCTAAGAATAGATTAACAAAAAACACTGATGTGACAAGCCATCAGAACCGAACCAAACCGAAAACCATGGTTAAAAAACTGAGGTATGTATTGAACCGTGGACTAACTGTATTGTTGCATCCCTAATATATATATAGTTGTACTGATTTTGGTAAGTTGTACTCTATCTATCTATCTATCTATCTATCTATCTATATATATATATATATATATATATATATATATATATATATATATATATATTAGGGCTGGGTAAAAAAAAAAAAATTGATTTCTCGATTTTAATCGATTCTCATTTTTACGAACCAATATGGATTCTTAAATCCCAAGAATCGATTTGTCATCCTGTTTTTAGTTGGTAAATGAACGGAACATTGTGGCGTGCCTCCCATCCAATAAATCACAATAATCTTTGTGATTTGTTACTTTTGATATGAAACGAAGTCTCAGATTTCAAATTATGTCCATTTTGTTACGAAATAAAAAAACAAAAAAAAAAACATTTTGGCGCTGTTGAATGTGGCTTGACAGATTGCTGTAGCGCCTCAGTTAAATAGAAGCGGAAACGCACAGCTCACGTGAACTGATCATCTCCTCCGCTTTAATACCAGTTACAGCGTGAAATAAAGACAAATGAACATCTGAAGGTATGTTAAAAGATACAGTACAACTTACCAAAATCTGTATCATGTCTCATGTAACCGCTTCAACCGTGGAAAGACGCCAATAAAACAGCTTGTGAACAATATGTCATGTAACGTCACATTTACCTCAGAAAAACCATTAACCATTGACCATTGTCAGTGGCCATAAACTCAGTAGTCAGCAAGAAAAATGCATTTTGCTAAATATGTGCACCATATTCATTATCATTTTCAATGTTCCTCAATATTTAATGCACGTTTTAATAAATCCTTTTCATGACAGCCACCATTTAAATGTTTATGTTATGCTAATACCTTTAAATGTACAGTATGACATAATATAAATTATTTAATTAAAAAAATAAAAATATTTATCTCAAAATTGTATATGCTTTAATCAAAATCAGGCGTCAGATATGTGCAGTTGAAAAATATGCATAATCATTTAATACTTTTGTAAGCTGGCATAAACACAAAATATATAAATAAATTATAAAAAAAATATAGGCCTACTGTTCGGATTGGAAAAAATAAGCCCTGACATTATGTGCTCCCAAAACCAGGCCGATGCTGATAATTAAAAAAAAAAAAAAACACACACACACACACCATCACACATCCTTAATAAAACATCATACAACTCAGCAAATCCACATGGCTCCCATCTCTTAATCCCCAAGTCAAATCCACTATCATTGCTAAACATGTCCCAGTGACAACATCACACTCTTTAATACGAACTAGAGAGCTTGCAATCACTGCACCTCTGGCCTGATTTAGAGATTTACAAAAGATTGTCAGAGGGCAATCATCTAGCCCAGATAAAACTCCATCCCGTCAAATGAAATCTCCCTCTTCTTGGTACTTTCCAGAAAAGAGGGCGCTCTTTTGTCTTGAGTGGGGATAATTACGAAGAGTACATGGGATCTGTACTCTTCACACTCTCATACACACACACACACACACACACAGACAAGCACTTAAGCCTCATCCATTTTCCTGTCTGCATTGCTCCACGATAGCAGCACAGCTATCGGCTTGGCCTGGCCTGTACTTAAAGAAAGGTTACATGATAAGACCTCTGCGGTCAAGTCCCCTATTGAGGAGATTAAACATAAGATAGTGTGAAAGACTCACTGAGAGTTTATAGAATTTCCATTAAAGATAAAGAGGCTGCCTAAACAGCACTCTGAATTATTAAAAAGTATAAAAATGCTGTAAACAGCATTTCTGGATGCCAGCTATGCTCTGACACAAATAAAGAGAGTTATATGGAACTTTATTAACTTGTATTAAATTGAATTTCAAATATTTTTCAGTGCTAGAAATGATTTGTTCTGACAATGATTGAAAATTGGTAACAATTTGGTTTAATGTCAATTTTGTTATTGCTATGAATGCAATTATTTTTCAAAAATCCTTGTCCACTTGTCCACACAGGAAGTAGATGGATGACTGATGCATCTGGGTCAATGATTTGATGTGCATATTTCTGTGTCCAAGTGCATTATTTCCTTTTAAAATAATTAGATATATTCATGACATATATTAATTTATTCTATAAAACCTGTTTAGCTTGAATTCATTTTTAGTACATTTAAATAATACATATTATTTTTTGTTAATATTTAATATTTTATGTCTTAAACCCAAAAATGTCAGGTGGTGCAACTGTCCTAACAAATGAACAGACTAAGAAAACTATTTAAAATGGTGTCTTAATAAAAATTAAAAATTAAAAACTAAAGACTATGGCATCATTTACCTTTCATATAAACATATTTTATAAATATCAGAAATTTTAAAGTTGTTGAGATAATCGAAAAACTTTTGTTCAGCAATTTGAAATTCAAGGTGGCACAACTGCAAACATGGCTCTTTCATTATGAATTGACAAGGTAATACCAGTAAATATGATAATGCATCATCCAGAGGACCCCAACTGATCTTTGTGGCAGAGCGAAAAGGTTCTAGGTCTCTCTCAAATACTGGTAAAAACTGCTCATTTCAAGTATGGGTATGTTGGTACACTTTCCATGTCAGGTGGTACAACTACATGGTTGTTCCGCCTGACATAAAAACAGTCAAAAACTGAATTTAAACACTTTCAAATGTTATTTAACAACTGAAACGTGTTGTTCATGACAAAAAAAATATGCATTACATCAGATTAGAATTTTTTTTTTAAATACCTTTTTTGAAGCTTTGTCAATGACCCATCTACATTTTATAATATCCATAGTGCAAGCCTTACAAACATATTTAAAAAATGTAATAAATGTATTAGATGAATGTATACATTTGACCATAAAGGCATGCATTGGCCATATTTTATTTTACCATAAATAAATGACAAATGAATGTTACAAGTACAAATAGTCCATATAATATATCAATTAATATGAGATTAGAACAGCTGCATTTATAAGAATTAAGAGAGAAAATATCTTGTTTAAAATGGTTTAGGATGAAGCATGACACACTGCAGGACATGCCAACTTCCTAAAAGCAGTCATCTACTTACATACGCTAGATTATTTAATGATTTTAAAAGAAGTTTCTTGTGATCATCAAGTCAGCATTTTTTTTTTATCAGAATACAGTATACTGTGAAATATTATTGTAATTTAAAATAACTGTTTTCTATTTTAATATATTTTAAAATATAATGTATTCCTGTGATGCAAAGCTGAATTTTCAGCATCATTACTCCAGTGTTTAGTGTCACATGATCCTTCAGAAATCATTTTAATATGATGATTTGCTGCTCAAGGAACATTTCTTATTTTATCAATGGTTGAAAATGATGAATTTTTTTATGAATAGAAAGTTCAAAAGTATCATATTACTCTCCCATACCATAATTGAAACTGCCACATTGCTTTGTTTAAGGGACAGCTGCACTGTCCTGTGTGCATCAACATGTCAAAAGAACATCTCACAGCTTAGGAATTCCTAAAAAAGGCTTGAAGAGACGGAATGAAGAAAGCCAGCCTCTCAGGAGGAAACGATCATATAGCATATTGCAGTTACATGCATGCCTAAACAACCATGAGAGCTCATTTCTAGCATGTAATAGAGTCATTCTCCCCTGAAATCCAAGCACTCAGGTATTGGAATCCATCATGGAGGTGTATTTTTGTATCAACACAAACAGGAAAAGAAATGTTTACATGCGGCCCAGTGCTGCACACCAGCGAAGAAAAAAAAAACCTTCAAACCTTGCTTTCATCACTGTGCTCAGACACAATGCTGGTGCCGTTGCTAGGCGACCGTTGCTCTGTGTTACAACATGAGACTTGGACCATCACATACACACATGAGGAAGGTCAGTAACATCACTGGATTCCGTTATTTTCGGAAATATTAAAAATAGGAAGATCTATTCTATGATGGAAAATATGATGCGTCGAATAAAAATAAAAATCACATAATGTTCCTCCAGCTAACTTTTTCATTTAGTGTCAACACTATGTACTGCGCTATACTTGGTTCGCAGTGCGTGAGGAGCAGGTTTTGGTGACAGGTTGTACGGTTATCAGGCCATGAGGATGCTTGCAGGCATCTCCTACAGTCCACAGACTTCCTCCCTGCTGGTTCTCTCTGTGCACACAGAACATTCTGGAGAGAGAGCATCACTGTCGAGGAGAGATGTCCAACCATCAAAAAAACCGACCCTCACATTTAACGTTGCGCTACCTAACCACAATTACATATTTTCATGACTTTCGAGACATTTTCTCCCCCGTCAGCATGACAGTGCGAAATATTCACAAGGACCAAAAATACTTCAGTGCTGCTGCTTGTTTAACCCACTAAAATAGTTTTAAAGCCGAAGATGCATTTTGTGTCAGATTAGACGTTATGTAAATGCAATGCATGTGCAAATTGTATCAATAAACATCCTAAAACAACATCATGTTTTGAGCTGATATAATTATTAAAAACAATAAAATCGAACATGCCATTACACGCCACATCCATGATTATATTTTCCTGCAGCTTGCACTCCTTTTTTATAGAAGTTAGTGAGCCCTGCAAATGCATTATAGGTAAGTAAACATTGATTATTTTATGGAATTGATAACTCATGCCCTGGGAATGGGATACACTATTAGATCTTATATAGAAGAGAAGAGAGGTAAGATGCACAAATGCGATCACATGAGAGTAAAGAGAGAGCGATACTCGTGCCCACACACCAAGGGCAAGTGGGTGTAGATGTATTTTCAGTAAATCCATCATTCTATTTTGTAGCTTCCTGGTTGATCACTAGCACTCTTCATAAGCTACACAGTTTCTTATAGAGTTTCTTTTAGGCAACAAGATTAATTCATTGACTCTCAGAAGCTTCAGGAAATGTAGGGGAGAGAATTGGCTATTAAACCTGTGCAGTTCACATAAGGTAAAACAAATTTTTAAATATATTTCATTGACTGAAAGCTTTCGTCATAATCGTAAGTTAAAACGAGGTCAATTTCTCTGTGTGAGCTTTGCCTTGTTTAGTCCATAAGGCTAGATTGTCCCTGGGCCCTGACACATCCGTAAAACCAAAGTGTGGTTTGAACATCTCAACGTGATGTGGGCAGTGAAGCTTGCTTTGGCTCCTGAGAGACTGACGGTCAATATAACTGACTGGATGATTAAAACGTGTTTATTGTTTGCACTGTATTCGGGGGTGTTCTTGAAATGTTATTCTAACCTTTGCGTATTTTTACATACACAAATACATTGTGCCAGAGGATTTTGATCTGAAAGTCAACTTTAAAAGTGGTTAGAATGCAATTATATACAATTATGTATATTTTTTATACAGTACATGGTAGTTGAGTGAAACTTCTCAATTTTTTTTAAATCAAGAATTTAAGTTAAAATGTATAAGATTACTATATATTTATATTAATATTTTATGTTCTTTATATTTTGCCATTTTTTAAATTTGCCTTCACTAGGTAATTTTAAATCTAGCACTGTGAAAAAATTTATCTTAAGGGATTAGTTCACTTTAAAATGAAAATTACCCCATGATTTACTCACCCGTTATGAAGTAAAATATCTAGCTTCCGTGAGACCGCCTTCCATATTCAACTTATGCAGAAAGTGTAATGCCTCTCGCAGTTCAAAACACTTACGCTACGTCTGACATCATTATACGTCGCACCAGTTGTGCTTTTTCCATAAGAAGAAGGCGGTCTGGCAGAAGTTAGATATTTTACTTTATAACGTGTTAAATATGGATATTTTTCTTACAAAAACCTTACAAAAAAGCCATTTATTAACCCCCGGAGCCATGTGGAGTACATTTATGATGGATGGATGTACTTTTTTGAGCTTCAAACTCTTGAGCCCTGTCACTGCCATTATAAAGCCTGGAAGCGTCAGGATATTTATTAATATAACTCCGATTGTGTTTATCAGAAAGAAGAAAGTCATATACACCTAGGATGGCTTGAGGGTGAGGTATTCATGGGGTAATTTTCATTTTAAAGTCAACTACTCCTTTAAAGGCTGCAGAAAAATCATGGAGTAATTTTCATTTTCAAGTAAAATAATCCTTTAAGTACTATATATAAATATTTCATATAGAATCTCTCAATTGACCATATGCACGGAAAGTTCTTAAAAACTTAATAATATATAAATAATATAAGCCGGCTGAGAAACTTAAATGTCAAACGCTTTGTTGAATGTTTGACACTTTTGTACGAAAAGAAAGCGTCAAAACATTGTAAATTAAAGATTTTTTGTGCACTTTAGTTAGATTCATTAAACAAAATGGGAGTTTTCACAAGTATACTGAAATCAGACTGACAGTTTCAGTGATTATAAAGGGAGAGAGCGGTGCTCGCTTTCTGTGCAATTCATTCGCAGTTTGAAAAAAAGTTATTATTTTCCATGAGATTTTTTGAGTACTTTATACTTCACCTTGACAAAATGTATTTTTAAACCTAGTGATTTTATAATGTTTAAAGGTGCAGTGTGTAAATTTGAGCGGCATCTAGCACTGAGGTAGTGAATTGCAACCTCCCTCCGCTCACCCCTCCCTTTTGATGCACATAGAGAAGCTATGGTGGCCGACACAGGACAAAGATGTCATCGTCTGAAAGGGCAGAGAGTAGCTAACACTCTGTAGAGCAGTTTGTCTGTTTAGGGCTACTGTAGAAACATGGTGGCGCAAAATGGTGATTTCACTGTAAGGGGACCCGTGGTGTATGGAGATAGTAATGGCTCATTCTAAGGTAATAAAAACATAACGGTTCATTGTGTAAGGTCTTTATACACCACTGAAAACATAGTTATGTATATTATATTGCATTTGTCAATAGATCCTCATAAATATTACACACTATTCATTCAAAAGCGAAAACGTGTGAAACAAATATTACAGGAAATGGCTAATGTGAGCCAATAAATGCTCCTATACCACCATCTACTAGTTATAGTGGTAATTAATGTATTTTTTTTATTTTTAAATAAAAGTGAAATTTTCTATCAAATGTTGGATTTCCTTGAAATATTCTGTTTTACAAATGGGACAATCTCAGAAGGATGAACAAATGTTTTTGGTCATCACATTAAAAATAAAATTTGAAGTGCAAATGTTGCATGTGCATGTCCAATCACAGACACCGTGTTTCTTATTCCAACGTTCCCATTAGCTTCCCGTCTTTATAAAACTGGTTTACTGGCAAATTAGGTAAGTGTGATAACTGCATTAAAATATAAATACAACATTCAAATTCAACCATTGATGGTTTTGTGTCATGTACAGAATGACAGATATCAGTTCATCAGAAATATCCAAGCTGGATTATCGAAAACCAGGAAGTAACCGTACATATGGTCAATTAATATGGCAATAAACAAAATGGCAATAAAATAAGTAATACATTTTTTAAATAATTTTAGTGTGTCACACTGCAGTATGTCAACTACCCATTGGATACAAAATTTTTGTGATGTGGAAACTGTCATTAGTTCAGCATAATGACAATGCACACTTCCTGCAAAATTACATCATTAAAATGCAGTTCCCACTGCTCTATCATAGGAACATTCTGGCTTATGTACATTAAGACTTGGATTACCGTAAGGAGCTAATAATTCATGAAATATTTGCCGCTCATGAGAGCCAATCATTTTCTTCCCTTCTCGGCCCTTCCATGCGGTGCTGAGAACTTGGATCTGCTCTCTGTGCTTAAACACAAAGTTCTCTTGAATTTTGCATGCAAATGAACTTATTTTGCTGAGCTAGAAAAGAGGATGATATTCCCAATGCTTTTCATGTCTCGCGGTCAGTCTTTGCTGAAGTGTCAGTTCAGGCAGAACAGAGGGGGCAAGACAGGTGTTTTGCAGATAAACTTCTATCATCATTACATATTTATAATGGGATGGACTGGATGGTCGACTAGTAGTAATCTATATACACTATTATTTAGCAAGGATGCATTAAATAGATCAAAGTTAAAAATACATTTATAATGTTACAAATAATGTTCTATTGATCAAATACTGAAAAAAATTATCATAGTTTCCATAAAAATATTAAGCAGCACAACAGTTTTCAACATTGATAATAAAAGAAATATTTCGAGCAGAAAATACTTATATTAGAATGACATATGAAGGATCATGTGACACTGAAGACTGGAATATTGGCTTGTCCGGTATAACGTCGGACGTGGCATAAGCATTTTGAACTGCGAGAGGCGTTACACGCCTCTTACAGAAGGCGGTCTGGCTGAAGCTAGATATTTTACTTTATAAACTACTTTATAAACTTTAAATATGGATATTTTTCTTACAAAAACCCTTCAGAAGGCCTTTATTAACCCCCCTGAGCCGTGTGGAGTATGTTTATGATGGATGGATGTGCTTCAATGGACCCCGTCACTGCCATTATAAAGCCTGGAAGCGTCAGGATATTTATTAATATAACTCCGATTGTGTTTATCAGAAAGAAGAAATTCATATACACCTAGGATGGCTTGAGGGTGAGGTATTCATGGGGTAATTTTCATTTTAAAGTCAACTACTCCTTTAAAGGCTGCAGAAAAAGCAGCTTTGCCATCACAGGTATAAATTAAATATATTTATTTAAATATTTAAATATATATTTCACAATATTACTGTTTTGCCTTATCGAGCATAAGAGACTTTTTTCAAAAACATAAAAAAATCTTTTGTATGTATATGTGTGTATCAAAGCAGCACTTTTGCAACAAATTCACTGCCTTCAAACACACAGAGAAAATTAAGAATTTGTGAAAAAGGGATTTTTAGATGTTTAGCCTGTTTATTAATTGAATATCTGTCTCTCGAAGGATTGCACACACCTCAATTTATTGCAATTCATCTAGGTATTTCTGATCACAAGAACATGTTCTGAGAATAAACCCAACCTGATTAAGGTTTAGCGCTTGCTTATGACTACCCAAGTTTTGCAGATACCAAATTTATAGAGCCATACCAATAACATAATATCTCTTCACTAAACGAAACAAAATGTAATCTGGTGACAACCACAGGCTGGTTAAGAACTGAAATGACTATGATACTTCTTAGCTGTCTTTGCTACTTTTTTGACTCGACAGGTTACAGATCCGGAGTACCTCAGAGGCATTAAAAATGTACAACATCCAATAAATGCAAGATCACTCAGACAACTATCAAATTCAAAGCCCAACTTCTAAAAAGAGTTATGATGGGTGATGACTGGCCTGACATTTTCAACTTTCAAATGAATTCAGAGTGTCAAGGTTACAGCCTCATTCATTAAATTAAAAAAAGATAAGCAAGATTGCCTATGCAAAGGTTAGCCGTTTAAATGCAACCCAGACCAAAGAGCTCCAGAGACATCGGGAAACTGAGTTTCTGCACAGGACAGACATCTATGCATTCACAGCTTTTTCCAGGAGTGCTCATCTCCTGCGTCTCTAAGCTCCTCTGTCTCATTAAAGATGTAACCATGACCTTTCCTCATATTCACAAGCTCAGACTGTGCATAAACATTCTCCTGTTTGCACTAACGTGTGAATGATTCAGCAGCAAGCTCAAGATGAAGTCCCCTGCATGGGTTGGACATCACTCTTTCCAGCTGATCAGGGACCCTTCCATCCCTTCAGCAAGCAATGGCCTTCGCAGCTTTCCAACAACTGTAAGTTTATGGAAACCCAATCGTTTTCTTACCTCAATGAGAAAGTCGCCAGTCCTCAGGCCAGCTTTCCATGCCACCCCTCCCTCATCCACCGACTCCAGATACTGCAAAGCAGGGAACGCCGGGGTTGGAGTAAACTCCTCGATGGGGGTATCCGCTAAAAGTCCAGGCCGAGCCAAATGAGACCGAAGCAAAGGAAAGAGATTGGAAAGATCAAAAGACATTGTGCTAGTTTACTGGGCTCAGATTAAACCTAATTTAGGACTACAATACATTTAAATGAAGATAAAACATATAATAAATTAAGTTAGGATTATGGTTGAATTTAATTATTTTTCGATGTTTTATCACATACATGTATATGTGTGTATGTATATACATACACACACACACACACACACACACATACACATATTAAGCTTGATATTACTCAAAAAAACATGCTGAAAAAAACATGTTTTTACATAGATTTTGAAAACTATGAAAATGAGTGCCTGGTAGCCCAATGGATAATGAGTGAGGCTAAATAAGAGCATCTGGTCTAATGATACATGATGCAAGCTGCAATGCATCCATCCAACCAAATCAAAAATGAATGCAGGAGTTGGGACGTTTATATAACCAGAGAAAACGCATGCATGGATGTCACCACTGACAGTGTAGGGAGAAGCACTGGTCTGGAGCCTGACAGAACGAGGGGAATAGCATGAGCTGATGCAGAAAAAAGCCACGGTGCACCACTCGCAACTTCAAGGGATCTGTAGTGCACTAGATGTGTAGAAACTAAAAGCATTGCAGTTATGGATGGGGGGGGGTTTGTCAGAGTTACATAAATATAAAGGATTTGCAAGTGAATGAAACACTTTTACCACAGCAAGAAACAGCTGGACTGTCAGGAAGCCCTAGAGACAAAGTGCCAGGAGAGTCCTAATGCATCAAACACAAGCCAAGCACATGGAGCGGGGAGTGGGTGGGGGTCTGTGTTTACACTTCACAGATTTGACAAGCCCACTTAAATTCATCGCAGTCAAGTGATGGACACGCTGACACCAAGAGATGCATTAATTCAGAAGTTCTTGACATGGATGCAATTCATGCAGCTCAAGCCACGCAGACACATCAAACCAAGTGCGCGCGCGATGACGCGCTTTGAAATCAACAGAAATGACGTTAAGTGAGGGGGTACAAAAAAGACAACACGAGCGAGGGATAAGAAATAGCGTGAAATGAAGGACCAACACCGTTTGATTCTCGAGGGTATAAAGCATGAAGTGATAAACAGTTATGATGAGGCGGCGGAGACGACGAGGGGTCCGTCTTTTTTCCTACCTTTCGCCCCTCTCAAAACGAACCCGAATCCCTCGTTATCCTTCTTCTGCAGCACGACCGTCTTTTCGTTGATAACGCAGTCGCTGTGGAGAAAATTCCGCGCATAACGACCGTTATTACAGCCTATCATCCTCATCATCGCAACCGCCGCGCGCGCGGAGTGGTGCTTCATCCTGACAGGCGTCGGCTGAGCGGAATTAATCATTTTTGCGACGAAGAGCGCGATGTGACGAGAGTTGTAACCGTTGAAAAAAGCTCACCGCCGGCTTTATCTGTCGAAGAAGAAGCTGTGACACCGGTTAAGAAAGGCAGGGCCCGGTCGCCGGCGAGATAGCGTGTCGTAAGCGCGAGACATAACCACCAGATGAAGGATGAAAACCACCAGAGGAAAACATGAGCGGTAATCTTGGAGAAATGGGCATGAGAGAGAGAGGGAGTGTGTGTGAGAGAGCGTGATAGAGAGAAAGCAAGAGAGAGAGAGAGACGGTTTACAGTGCCACAGAGAAAGAGAGAGCGCGCGAAAGAGTGACGAAGAATGTATGCATGTGTGCGCGCGCACTAGCCTATACTGAATGAGCTACTAAAAATAATTGTATGTACCCACATTACAGATTGGAATTGTAAAGAATTAAATGACACTGATTTCTGTTGTTTAACACTTGCATTAATAATTCTTTTAGCACTTTTTGAATAATACACATTTATAAATAAGAATCTAATTGCATTGAATACCCTCAGCAGTCTGTTACCAAATGATAAGATAATGCCAGATATCAACATAACAGATATAACAAATAAGCAGTAATTAAAAATGCAATTAAGTGTTTACACAGACTTTTTAATGACTTTTCATAGACTTTTAGAGGCGACATAAATGCAATCTAAAATTTGGTCCTAATGACATATATAAAAATGAAACATTCTATGATTCATACATTTAGACAAACTATTCCTTTAACACAAAGCCATAGAGTGTAATATTTTAGTCAAAGTAATTCTTTCAAAAAGCTTTAAAATGCAATATGATATGATTATATGATTAATTCCATTTTTTGACTGAAAATTTATTTATTTGTCTGTTAATGGAGAGATTTGTAGTAGGTATACTATGGTTGTGGTTGTCCTGAATGACACCACAACATCTGTGTGACACTAAGTGTTACCTCCTGCCTAGCACCAGCAGATCAATTACTGAAGGTGTTCAACCATAGAAGGCACTGGAGATATATAGAGATAAGTTTGTATATGACAGCAATGAAAATCAAATGTTCTCTCTTCTCCCTGAAGGACAAGAGGGCTTACCATCTTTTAGATGGAGTATTAAATCCAGTCCTGGAAATCAAGCCTGAGTACTGAATAGGTACCATCACAGTCATCTCTCACAAAGAGCTGGAGTCTCATTTCCACCTGATACATGAACTTCATTCATATCAGGAAATGGGATTGTGATCTGTGCCATTTCATTTTACTTAACCTTGTATCTTGACTTGACTTTGTCCTTGGAATGAATTGGACCCTAAAATAATCACTAAAGGTCAGCAGCTCTAGTTTGATTAATGCACCCCAAAAGATCTTGAAGTGTTTATAATCCCATAAAAACTTGAGCTGGCATATTGTGATCGCAAGATTGACTGACTGACTTCTTAAACTATAAGATAAAGTATTATTGAAATATTGAAAGAGCTCCGAGCTCAAAAGGTAGAGTGCTGACTCCTGAGGAATGATGCATGGTTGTCATGGCAACATAATCTGCTTTGAAGGGGACACTGTGGCGATGTCACAGAGCAACAAGGTCATTAATATCCTGGCCTGTTAGATGGGGCTCAATAGCTTGGAAATATTATTTACTCATAATGTATTTATACCTACGAGGTGATTTCATTCCAAACACCTTTTGTTGACTCCTACACAACACATTCAGACTGCTGTCTAATATTTATACGGCAATGTGGATTAGCTATTTAACTAAAACTAAATAATGCACCTTAAATCCATTCCGTTTTATTCTGCCGAAAAGTTTACACCGGAATCCACTGCAAATTTATTTATCATAACATCTGGAGAATAAAATCAGCGTGTCTGAAAAAGACTGACACAACTAACAGGTATCATACACGTATCTGTGACAAGTTCACCTAAAAGCACCTACGTCCTTCTGTACACCTGTCACTCAAGCTCCCTGCAGCAGGAAGTAGCCTGCACTGCATTGCCATGGATTCTCTGTCTCCATGACAACCAGCTCCGAGCAAGGGGTGTGTCAGCTGGGTAGGAGTATGGTAGCCGGATGCGAGAGGATCTGTCTCTTTTTTTGTCTTTTTAACACCATGTGCCAAATGTGTAAAGTTCATAGTACAGCAGAAAAAAAAAATTACACTTAAATAGCAGGGTTATTAGAGTTCAATAGCTTAAAATAATTGTAAAAATAATTTAAATCACATTGTCAAAGATTTACAGCCACACATTATGACATCATAGTGTCAAATGGCTGATTTTTTAAAATGCCATTAAAGTGTCTGCATCACGCAGTGACGACCCCAAGTTCGAGCGTTGCTTACATAACTGGCCATTTAAAGAGTTTTAACACTCTTCAAACCATTTTCCCATGTGAATAACAATGTGCTTGTGCGGCACTTTGTGTTAAATGACAGTGAGGCGGCAAAGTTTTGGGAAATGATGTTTTTGTAATGGATGCGCAGGTAAATGGATGATTTGTGCTGCACTTTGACAAGAATAATTATTAATTATATAGGTCATGAATGTATGAATATATCTCTGGTCATGAATAATTGATTAATGATCTTTTTTATTTTATTCTTTGATTAAATAATAGTTTAAATAATAATACAGAATTAATAATCCAGAAAATTATCTATTTTGGTGTAAATAAAATGCAAATAAAAAGTCAAATAAAATATTTTTAGGATTTCGAAAACAGACTGGCCAATTTTTAATGGCTTATGTAAATCTATAGTCAAAATATTAGACCTATTACATTTAGGCCATCACCAGGCCCAGATGGAACCTGCAGATTTTTCCACACATTTTCTGTGATTCTGGTGGAAAATCTGCAAAATGTGTTAAACATGGTAAGTATTATCAAATTGCTCAAAGGAATAGTTCACCCCAAAATTAAAATGATTCAATGATTTACTCACCCTCAAGCCATCTTAGGTGTACATGACTTTCTTTTTTCAGCCGAACACCATCAGAGTTATATTCAATAATATCCTGGCTCTTCCAAGCTTTATAATGGCAGTGAATAGAGCCCAAGTTTTTAAAGCTCCAAAAAGCGCATCCATTCATCACAAAAAGTAATCCATATGACTCCAGTGGGTTAATAAATGTCTTCTGAAGCCAAAGCAATGGGTTTTTATAAGAAAAATATCCATATTTAAAACTTTATAAACTATAATCACTGGCTTCTGGCAACAGCCATACACACGTTCATGAACTTGCATACAGCCGTTGCTGGAAGCCAGTGATTATAGTTTATAAAGTGTTAAATATGGATATTTTTCTTATAAAATCTAGTGCTGTTAATCGATTAAAAAAAACACAAAAAAAATCTGTAATTAATCATAATTAATCGTGATTAAAAACATTGGAGTTTTTAATATTTTTGTATTTAAATAATTTCAAAGTTATTCTCCAAATTAATGTAGAAACAACTTAAACACGGTATATTTTAAATATTTGTTGTAATGGCATCTTTTTATGAATGAAAGCCAGTATCACTGATATTAATACTGCTAGCCTACTGATGTCTCTATGATATTGATATATTGGTATTTTTAAACATTAATGATAGACATTCAACATTATAGTATAATTGAAAGCTATCAATTTCAACATTTATTAGGCTTTAAAAGAAATAAATTAACTTAAAACAATCTTCACATAAACTTATTATAATAAATGTCACTTACCTGCGGCCTTCATATATAATCAATATACAGAAATTGAATAAAGTTATCAAAAACTTTACAGTCTTAACTGCATAAATGATAAGTTAAATATTGATTATTCCTTATTAAAGCTACAATTTTCTCTGTAACCTTTGTTCTTAGATTAACATTAATGACAGACATCATAGGTTTATTAGGCTGCTCTCACTTTAAGATCTGCCGCTGCCGAACATGACGCGGATCTGATGCGCTGTCACGCGCATCTCATTTTCTCTTTAAATTTATTTAAGACGTTATTTAACTCATTTAAGACTGCTCTTTTGAGAATACTCAACAAAATGGGCATTTTGGCATATTTCTGTGTTATTGTTTGTTCAAGCGGAGAAGAGAACTCAATTCTGGTGCAGGTGTGTCAGGATATTCACAGACAGCGCGTTCTCTTTCGCCTTGTCGTGCTTGAATGGTTTAAAAGCATTTGCGTGAATAAGAGCGTGACCATATAATGTAAAGCTAGCCAAAGGATGACAGAAAAACGAATGCTGCGTTAAATATTGGTAACGTGTTAAACTGAACGTTAAACAAATTAATTGCATGTGTTAACACGCTAATTTTGACAGCACTAATAAAAACCCATGGATGTATGTGTTATTTGGAGCTTCAAAAACTCGGGCACTATTCAATGCCATTACAAAGCTGGGAAGAGCCAGGATATTATTTAATATAACTCTGATTGTGTTCAGAAGAAGAAGAAAGAAGAAAGTCATATACACCTAGGATGGCTTGATGGTAAATAATCTGTATAACGTTGTGAGTGACATTCCTGTGGAATTCCACCAGCGCAGATTCTGTGGACCTGATGATGACGACGACATTGGAATGTTTATTCCAGACAGTTTCTTGCCTCTCAAGGCCTCGGTCACCAGTGTAGCTGACCTTGTTGAGGCAAAACATACTAAAATCTGACAACGCAATGATCTATATGCAGAAAATTGGTTCAGTATCCTTGTCTGAACTGTAAATAGAGAACTGTACGCAATAGAGAACTCATTTAAAACTACCATCATGTATTGAAAAGATGGTCAGAAAGATTAGAAAAATGTTTATCATACCTTGATGCATCAAAACTGTCATAAGATCCCACAGTGTAGTGTCGGAAGAGCTTCCTTCTCTCTGAACGGTCCGCCCGGGCATCTGTGAAGACATATTCACAGAAATTTACTTTAGATAACTCCAATTATGTAATATTTCCATGTTGCCACTGAGAAAGCCACAAAATTCCTTTTTTACTTATTATTTTCACACAACAAAGTTTCTACCAAAATTCTGGTGTGACTGTGTTCCAGCACTAACCCACCGAACTTTGAACGCTTCAACATCATTCACTTTCACACCAAATATAAATGTGCAAAAAGAATAAAAATAAGCACCAGCGTTTTTGAGAGGAACAGCAGATGTGATAAAGTGAGAATGTTGTAAAGGTTCGGTTACATAATTGCACTAAAAAAGCTGTCTAGTCACAAATTGGTCTTACTGTGTGTGCCATATGTCACACAGTCCCAGGTGCCATTTTTTAAACATTTAATCATTTAGCCAATGCGACGATACCAACTGTGCTCTAGAAAATAAATAAATAACAAAATGTACTTACAGTTTCACCTTGACATACAGATTGTCACAAAAAAAAAAATCAATACCAGCAAGAGACACACACACACACACTCAAATCATATTTCTTGATCACACGCCATGAGCTCACAATGAATCCGCAAATTATAACAGTGAATTTCAAAATCTGCACTACACCAACTAAACCACATTTAATTGCAACCAATAAAAAGCCCTTTGGAAGACAGGGACCATTTGGCCCATAATGGAGACAAACTAGACTAGTCCTCCGAGAGAACTCAGGAAGGCCAAATATTGACTGCGTTTTATGAAAGGAAGCAGGATAAGAGCCAACAAAGCTAATGAAGAGAATTTATATGTTGCAAAGATTAATCGTCTACACGACATTATGGCATCATATTTGTACCACATTAAAACAACTGTCCGCAGAGGACTCGTACAAATGGATCAAACACAAACAAATTCAATCAAATCACCTTGATGCACGGCCCCAAAAGTGCACTTATAAAGATTGTATCTGGGGAGGAAGTACAGACATTAAAGGGGGCACAACTGATGATAATAAAGATGCTCAGCAACACATATTCATCCATTAATGAGATTCTCAAGGAGTTTGTTCTGCAGGCTGCAGCTTCTGAAAACTGCACCATTTGTATTGTCCTCTGCGGTTCTGTTGATACACGATGATATCAGTAGTCAGGAGGCTGCGTGGGATTCAACACTTTCCCCTTCCAACCTACTCACTGGTTAGCTGTTAAAGTTACAGACGCTCAATTCTTTGTTGAGCTGAAACGTTTTGATGTTCAAACAAAAGGAGGTTTAGATTCAGCGCAATTCTTCAGAGACATCTGCTCTATCCTGTGACTGCTAATGTAAGATGTCCTCCCAATATGTCAGTGGTTTCAAATATATAAAAAGGCGGTTTAATAAATATTTTGGTTAATCAAAACTAGAGAGGTTAAAATTCATACGTTCATTAGCAAAAAAAAACAGCATTAAAACCAGCTTTAAAATATGAATCATGACCATTTCTGAAAAGTAAGCATTTGGCACTCTACAACTTATTTTTGGCTTTTATATTTTTGTCGTTTATATGAAAATGAATCAAATAGTATTGAGGTCAGACTGGATGTGTTATGATGCATCCCATGAAATGAATAAACCAAAACTGAATCGTTTGAGTGTGCAAGTGAATCATCACACTCTGAGCCTTGACATTACCATTTATAGATGTGTTTTGTCAGGTTGTGCATTATCCAGTTGAGCAATACCTGATTTTTACATGCATATAGCTGAGCAGAGGCATTTAATACCAAAGAGATACTGATGTTATAATTAATAGGATGAATAAAATGGCCACCATGTTAAGTGCCATCTCTTTTTTGTTCTCTTTCTCACATCTTAATGGAACACCCTGTCAGTTTCTCCTTTAGCAGCTGTGTCGTCTTTCCAGTACACACAGAGCCGCACGTACTTGACATAAGTGTTGTTCCTCTGTGGACAGTGTGAGGAAAAGTATATTTGACATAAGGGCGAGCAGCGATGACAGTTGCTACAACACTGGATTTCAAATCACCAGGGGTAACTAGCTGTGTGGCTTACTTGATAAAATTCATAAAGCATTTGAGGAAGCAAGTAAGACTTGAAGGACACAAAACTTCCACGGCAGCATCAGAGCACATCGCTGGAAAAAAAAGTAATAACTATAATATTCTGCCAGTCACTCTAAAGTTTTAAAACTACAACTTGACCACAGTTTCTCACTCAGTTCAATAAAATAAAACTATTTTACATGATTTGACATCTTTGACAAAGCTAAAACATGATTGAGAACTGAATTAGACTTAAAAAATTACCATTTGGATAGTCGTTTTATTGCAATTTGTTTGCAACAATAACTGTTCAGGGCCTCTGAAACGAACACAAAGAGTCACTATAAGTCATCAGCATGCACAATTACCTTAAAACTCAACTGAAAACACAAAAAGTACAAGAAATTCAGTTTCAGAACAAACTAATTTGTGCTGCAAAAAACTGCAAATGAACGATAACAGACTAATCATTCCTACACAACTGTCCGCAGTGCAAACATCAGCGCAGAGCAAAACATGCAATTATTAGTCTCACAAATCCGTAATTCATCACAAACCTCCTCAGTTTCCCACATCCTCAAATCAACGTACCTCCAAAATGAACCTTCTTCCTGGATCTGCTAGTTTCGTCCATTGGTCCCCTTTAGTTCAACCCTCGAGTCAATCCGAGAAACACTCAATTCTCCTTGCCTGAGGGGGGGGATTGCCACTTTTCTCGATCCCACGGGCCCTGACGCCTAACTTCCCATCTCCAAAAACTCTCGCGTCTCCTCGAGTGCTCAGGTGAGAGCTGACCATCAGCACCACACACATGGAGAAGAGAACCGTGGCATTGGAAAAGATGGTATGTAAGCTCTGTTCTCAGTGCCGTGAGAGGGAGAGAGAGTGTGTGAGAGAGGGAAAAAAAAGATGCCACAAAAAGAGAAAAAAAATCTTACCAAGGCCCACTCCTTAGCAACAGGGTTTGTACAGTGTAGAGCATGTTTCCATGGAAATATATCAATCAGGAATGTGCATGAGTGTTGCTCGAAAAGGTTCAAGAGACTTCAGCAGAATACTTGTGCGGTTGCTAACCAGCCGATGCTGGATTTAACCATATCCGATTTTAAACACTGCACTGATCGTCAACTTTCAAAGCTATCCAGCTGCGTATGGATGAGTATGTGATTCATTTTAGCTAAAAAAATAAGAGCGCTTTGGGCAACATTCTCCAAAAGATGCGATTAAAATAAAGCAGAGAGCATCGCCATGGGAACCGAATGACTATTCCATCAATCAAAGAAATCAGCTGTCCTTGCAACTCTTCGCAAGTGCTTTACTCATAGCGTGCATTGTAGTAGCCATGGATTTCAAGGCTACAAACGGTTCCCATCACAAAGGAGCATTTCTCACCTTTTCACACTGCCATCCTGCTCCTTTTGCAATGCTAGCAAACATGGATGAGGTTCAAAAACACCTCGTACCATAGATAGCAAGCATTTTCACTTCAGATTACTGCTAAAATGTGTGTGAATTGATCAAATGTGTTGCAACAACTCAATTATTGGCCATAGCATAAGGAATAGAATGCAGCCAAATACAAATTTGGGTCAATGGTGTGACATGCATTTTTTTCATTCTGATCTATTAATTTATTCGAAAATATATAAAAATTGCAATTCACACATACAATAGCTCAAATAAACCTCTTCTATGATAAACATGTTATTATATTGATGAGCATGTTTTTAATTTATGACCAAAGTCATGTGATACAACCTGTCAATGTCAAAAAGTTTATTAAAATATACGATAATTTGGTGAGGTTAGTTTAGGTTCTACAATGTCATGTTACAACCTCACAAAAACATAATATTTAAGAATGAATTATTAATGAATTGCATTTTACTTTGGAGAATAACCTTTTAATATTTACATAGTTATTAAATAATTATCATATGTAATTTCACTTGATGTTTACACCACATGACATTTTTAGAGTCATTAAATTTAAAGCTTTCTTGAAAATGGTATAAAGTTTAAAAAAAAACATGAATAACAAGAAAAAGTTTTTTGCATATGCATTTAAAACTAAACTTTTCCTTGACATTTTCGTAGACGCTCTTATTTGTCATTGAACCAATTTTACGATGTATTTTTACGATGTTAAAATACTTTGAGACAACTATAAGTAGGCCAATATTCCCCTAAAAAGTATAAACATTGTGGCTTTCAAGAAATTGCTGTTTATTTGAGAATTCCGACCAACTAAGTATAGCAACACTGGCTCAACCAATAGAATGAGTTTAGGGCAGGGCTACTCCAACCAACAGCAGCAAGGAAACCTGTTTGAAAACATTTATTTTTTACAATTCAGTTGAGCAAAATAGCATTTAGGTTAGCCATACAGATGCAGAAGCACTTACTGTGTTACAGCAGGACAACCTCAAGGCAAATGTCATGTTACATCACATGACGGGTGAACATAGATCTTACAGTCTGAGAGCTGAGTCAGCCAGACTCCCTACCCGAGTCACGTGGGCCAAAGCCTCTCGGCCAATGACAGCTGTCGTTCACCACACCTCCATTCTGCTCACCACATGCTGTCGTGAACAGCTCTCCATTTGTTTCATGTAGCTGCCAATAGCTGTCTTACTGTACATGGTCATAGCCAACAATCTGGACCACAGCAGAGAATTATGTTTGAGATTTTAGACTAAAGCGTGACAGTAGATTAACAACAGGATTCGGATAATTACGTTTTGCGTAATTATGTCAAATGCGAGTGCGATGCAATGCAGTGTCTTTTACTGTTTCTGTTATACAGTGCATGCATAATTATTAAGTCGATATTCTGATAATATTTCTAGCGCATTTTACCAATTCCAAACCACATCAACAGCTTGTGATTCTTATTAAGTGGGGGTCATGTTTCAGGATTCTTTACCTTAGCAAAGTCTCTGACACCTTGTTCTTCTGGAGACTCTAGGTTGCACTTCTGGAAAATGGTGGCACTGGAGACTAAAGGGTCCCTGTTGGTTTAATTATTCTAAATTACACAGAATTCTTCACCTTAATTCTTGAAGTCTTTTGCAGTTATTACCTTTTCTTCTCAACCTGTTCCTCCAAAGAGCATTTCCTGTCCAATGTTCATGCCTCAATTTAGCAATTTCTATAGTATTGCAGTATTCAGGGTTTGACATTAAAGGCCCAATATACTTCAATTGAAGTCAACTGAATGATTTGATGTGATGTCATTTCGAACAAAATCAGACCAAAACGAACTTCGTTTGCAGCTTGCCAAAGCGAACTTTCTGGAAAAGTTTGCTACGACTGGTAAACACCGTTGTACTACCATTGGTCCGTGCCAATTACGTAATAAGTAGGTGTTTGCGGCCGTGGAAATCTTTTCTGGTTAATTCCTCCTGTTCAAGTCCATTGAGGTCAGACATCAGCGAGTGATGAACACACCGAAGAGCTGATTTATTTCAAATTAAGTTGTACTTCTGATGAAACAAGACAATGACACTGTTTTTGATCTATTGTACACAGTGCTATATAAATAATCGTGACATTACTTTACTAGAGTGTGGAATTGCAGCGCTCGTGCAAACATATCTACATTGCTATGATCAGATGCTTTTCTTATGGCCCTGATATACTCACGGTGAAGTTCTTTTTCGTTCTTCGTTTAGGGGTAAAACAAAGTTCGAAATACGTGAGCAATATACTGCTATCGGACATCCGATGCCGCCCACTCTGCTGAGAGTGAAGTTTAGATGTATGTAAATATGTACTGCGGAATTTCCTTTCAATAACAAAATAAACAGAACAAAATTGAGAAAACAGCAAGCATTTTAATAAAGCATGAGAAAAGCATCTGATCATAGCAACAGGTATGTTTGCACGAGCTCTACGGCACTCCAGTAAGGTCACGTCACTTTATTTATATATCACTTTATACAATAGATAACTTAAAATCAAGCAGCTTTACCGTATTAAACTTGAAAAACAGTGTCAGTGTCTCGTTTCATCCGACTACTACAATTAATTTTCTACTATAAAGCAGCTCTCCAGTGTGTTCATGTTTTCACTCGCAGACGTCTGACCTCGACAGAGTGAACAGGCCAAAGGAACCAGAAAAATGTAATCGCCATGAACCAATGGTAGTACAAAGGTGTTTAGCAGCCAGAGCAAACTTTTCCGGAAAGTTCGCTTTGGCAAGCTGTTTCGAACTCCCAAAACGAACTTCGTTTCGGCCTGATTTTGTTCGAAATTACATCACTTCAGATCGTTCTTCGATTTCACTTGAAGAATTTCAGGGCCTTTATGCTTTATTAAACTGCTCACATATTTCAAACTTCATTTTACCCCTAAACGAAGAACAAAAAAGTGAGTATATCGGGGCCTTAACACCTGCCAAATGTTTGTGGATTTTAGCAACTTTAGCGGTTTGAAATTGATAAGTATTATTTAAAATTTTCGATTTTAATCTTTTAAAAAGGCATCTGAAATGATAAACTAAGTGCAATGTGTTGTCAAAAATATAAATGTTTCAATACAGATCGATACTGAAATATCTGAAACACTTCCAATACTAATTTTCTGCAGAATAGATACCATGATACCAGCTGCGCTTTCTTACTCTCGTGATCTCCCCCCGACAGCGAGTTGACACACAAACCGGCCTTTTTTATTATTGGTGTAACAGGGCTTTCATTTCGGCATGGTATTGCGCATATTGCACATAATTTGACTCATTCCCGCAGATTTTGTGCTCACACCCAAAATGCGCGCACATAAGTACTACATTTAGTTCTTTTTCGCTGCTTATCGCGCTTAAAAAGTCAAATATACACACAAAATAATGTCAAAATGCTGGTCTTGGCGAGTATTCACGTGAACAGTAAGTTTATTTTTAAGGGAACATAAACAGTTGAGAAAGAAAATGCATGTGTAACAGCATAATGGTTCCATGCGTCAGGTCTTAAAGTGACAGTAGCCTAATATGCCTGCTGCCAAATTATGAGATAATATTAAAAATATCTATGGCAGTTTGTCCCCACGGTACTGATGTCAAAATTGTGGCCAGTGAAAATGCTGATTGGCTAGTAACTTTGTAAAACCACTAGCCACAGAGGCTGGTGAGCAAAAAAGTTAATGTCAAGCCCTGGCAGTATTATATATATATATATATATATATATATATATATATATATATATATATATATATATATATATATATATATATATATATATATATATATATATATATATATATATATATATACACACACACACATACTAATAGTATAGTATTACATATCACTTATAAATGATTATATACAAAATTAATAGTACTTATCAAGCCTGTTGTGTTTTGGAATTGGACAAATACGCTAAGAAAAAAAATATGATCAGAATATCGACTTGCATGAAAATTATGCGTGCACTGTAAAGGTTCAGATGGGTTTCAATGAAGAAAACATCTAAACGCCTCTATGACACTTGCACCACACACACATACAGGGCTGAAAAACGCACAGTAGCTGCACTGATGTGGAAGGCATTCATTTGGCCCAAAATAACAACTCTCAACAGAATGTTGCCCCTGGCCCCTTCTGCCAATTTGCACAGTGAATGTTGAGTGCGCACACCACAGCTACACAACAGCCAATGATTGTACTCACAACAACAACAAAAAAAATCTAAATTTATCAAACATTTGGACTAGAGTAGTGCTATGATTGCTGTTAATAGCATTTCTGCGCTCTGTCCAATTTGGATATAATGCACAATTTCTCAGGTGCTCATTCACAGCTATGGTTGACGGATGAACTCGAGCATTTGATCTGAGAGGTGGACGTGTGCGCTTTGTGGCCTACTTGCAAATGAACACTAACTGAATTAACAGCCTGCTATCGCCGCAAGGCTTCTCACATATTCTGCGGGTTATCAGAGCACTGGAGAAGACACAGTGAAAAAGAGACAATAAGAGGAAGGGGAAAAGATTTTTTCCCCTCACCTTGTAATATGTGAAGAAACAAACAATCATGTAATCTGTAAGTTTACACTTTATTTGTGATAGTTTACCCAAAATGAAGATTCTATCATCATTTACTCACTTTCATGTTGTTCTAAAATGCATATGACTTTCTTTCTTCAGTGAAACATAAAAGAAGAAGTTTAGCAGAATGTTCATTCTGCTCCTTTTCATACAACGAAAGTAAATGGTGACCAGTGGCTGTCAAGCTCCAAAAATTAGAAAAAGACAGTAAAAGTATCATAAAGTAGTCCATTTGATTTATGTGAAGCCATATTGAAGCCATAAGAATTTCTGAAAAGACCAAAAATTGAATCAATTATAGATTATTCACCTCCATTTCAGCTTTAAAATGTAATTTGAGGTATCATCTATTGAAATATGCTATAAATTTTATGCAAAGTTTGACGTCACTAATGCCACCATTGGTTGTCACATTTCTTTTGTATACAAAACTATTGTACAGCTTTAATATAGTGCACAAGCAGTATGTACTACTTTTATTGTATAAAAACAGAGCAGTGTGAACTGTTTGAACTTTGTGATTTTGTTTTCCACTTAAGAAAGAAGGTCACATGGGTTTGGAACAGTGTTGTTATTGTTAACTAAAACTAAAACTATTACAAATCGTTTTTGGGAATTGAAATAAAGATGTTATGAATATTAGATACTAATACTTATACTAATATTGAATATTAATACTATTAGATACTAATAATAATATTTATATAATATTAGAAACTTAAAGTACTAAAATTACTAAAACTTAAAAAAATTTAAGATATATAGAAATATAAAAAAAACTAATAAAAATGTAAAATTACAGAAATTTACACTAAAATAAAAATTTGAAAATACAAAAATAAAAGCTAATTCATAATGTTAATGAATACTGTATTAGTTTACATAAATAATACTAGAATAACACTGGTTTGGAACAACATGTTTGTTGGGTTTTGTTGGATTAGGGTCGGTGTGACCCTCTCAGCGTCTGTTGGCATTGGTCGGGGTTTGTTTTCACCCAAATGAACATGTTCAATCAGCATTTGTCGGTGTCTGTTGGGGCAGTGTGACATGACAGTTATTTTTAATAAAATTGTAAATCCAACGGCCATCTTGTTTGATGGTGTTTGTTGCCGTTTGTCAGTGCAGTGTGAATTGGCCTTAAGGGTACACAACAACAATGTGCTAAAAACGGAAAAGTTTTTTGCATACAGGCACAAAGTTGTCAAAACTATCCCTGTTCACACGGATCCGCAGAAACGATTAAAAACATTGTAATATTCATGCCAGGCCAGTAGTTGACAATATCACTTTGTAAAGAAACCCTACGCGCCTATAGACTGAACACATAACACGCATACGCATGACGTCACCGTTTTCACAAATTCGTGTTTTTGTAGTTTACACGGAGACGATAATGGTACCGTTTTCAAACACGAGCACTTTGAATCCCGTTTTTAGTCCCCCAAAACGCCGTTGTCGTGTGAATGAACGGCCAAAATGCATAAAAAGTCTTCAGTTTTTAGTTGAAAACGGTGTTGTGTAAACAGCCCCTAAATTATGACAGAAGTGTCTGTTTTGCGTGTACTGTACCTTTAAGATGCAATGTCAGTGAATGAGAACATGTTGAATGTGTGTGCTGGTGTGTGTTTGTGTGTACACACTCACATGGCCTGTCCTCGTTGGGTTTGCTTGGGATCTCTTCCACACATTCTGCTGGGAACCAGCCTACATTCCCTCGGGCACTGCCTTCCCAGAATCCCCCTTCTCCAATACTGAGAACTATAGAGAAAGTCAGCAAAAAAAAAAAATATATATATATAAAACACTGTTCTCACTATTTACATACTGCATATATTGTGCAGTCCTAAATATGACACCAGGAAAAATGACTGATATTCTAACCACTTCCCTACCGATGTGTATAAATATACACATGCCAATTAAATATATGAGGCCTATGATGATCTTCTCCAGTGAAGTCTTTACTTTTATCCACTGAAATCTTTCTAGTTCATCTCTTTCTGTTCGTAAAGTGTTGCTAGCTCTGGCCAAGCATTGCCTGGTGCCGAAGGGCAGAATCTGTGAATTCTTGTTCTCCATATGGCAGGAGAAACTGTACTCCCTGTTACAAACCAGCTTTTCCCTTAATTTGGTGCACACACACTTAAAAATATCCATATTTACTATCAATAACATATGGCTTAATTGAGTAAAGCTAAACTGAAATGTATGTTTACATTTTACACACAATATTTGTAGAGATACATTTACCTTTCACCCTGTCGTTCTTGTACAAAGCTATTTCACCCTCGGCCTGTGGTTGGTAAGACTTGACCACCACATAATGTCTTCCTGGCACAGCACTGTACAGCTTGCGTTTGGACCCTGGGGTGTCCATGCCGGAAAAGGCATCCCTGTTGGCACGGGGACTGGGAATACAAGCAACATTATCTTTATATTATTATGAATTACGAATACACACACACACACACACACACACACATACACACACACATATATATCTAATTTTTATATTTTTTAAAATAAAATATATAAAATATAATATATATTCATTATATATACACACATTTATAAGTTATATGTTATATATATAAAAATTATATTATATATATATATATATATATATATATATATATATATATATATATATATATATATATATATAAAAATTATATTATATATATATATATATATATATATATATATATATATATATAAAAATTTTATTTGCAATATAAAAATTGTATATGTACATATATTATATGTATTTTTATATATTTCTAAATAAATTATCATAATATATTAAAAAATTATATATACATAGTATAAATATAATAATATATGAATAAATAAAAAAATAAATATTTATTTATATATATATATATATATATATATATATATATATATATATACACACATATATACACAGATACACATATATAAACGTATATTAAAATATTAAATATTATTTAAAATATTTAAATATGTTTTTCTGTTTAAAAAAGAAATCTAGCTCTAAAGTTAATTAAGGAAATAAGAAGTAATCTCAGATGTTTTACTACAGCAAACATGAAGGGAGATCATACATTTCTAAGGGCGTTGACAGTTTAATCGCTGATTTTAAGAGATGAAGACGGAAGGATGAAGCCCCCTAAACAGGGTCTAGCAATGTCTGTGGTAAGCATTGAGGCACACTAGGATGCTAGAACACAGCTATTAAAAGTATAAGAGCTCCCTCTGCTGGATAGACATCATAAATATACATTAAAGCCAAGATGTACTCCTAGACATGTTACCTACAAGCAGAGATTTCGATTCTTGCCCTGGGTCAGGCTGAATCATTAACTTATCCAGTGACAGCTCACAAGAAACATTACCTCTAAAAAGCAGCTGAGCCCTGTCCTGAGGTGACTCCATTCACTCAGAAGGAGCAGACGGCTCCCATCCCAAAAAAAAAACGTTCTCCAGAAAAATGCTGACATTAAAGACTCAACAAAAACAGTCCCGACGATGCTGTTAATGAAGGTGTTAATGAGGGCGCGATGGAACTAAAAATAACATTGTAACTCTCACTGCAAAAGAACATCCAGTTTTCGATGATGACATGCATAATCTCAGAGGCACATATTGTTCTTTTTCATGCTTTCACTTTAACTTATAAATGCAGGCCTGGCTTCACAGGGAGGCCAGAGGATGGCCAATTGCAAATCAATTTCAGATTGCTTTTAAAAATAAAATAAAATAAAAGTAAGTAAATAAAAACAGAAAAAACATTTGACATTTTGGTCATATATATAGGTGAATATACTGTATACAGTATCTAAATTAAAAAGGGACCAAATTATTGAATTACCTTTTATTACCTACATGTACATATATGGTAAAAGACATATATAGGGTAAAAAGTTTAAAATTGGCCATAAAGATAAATATAGTCTATTCACAAACCTGAATTCTGGTATCATGAAGCATATCTATCCATGCTGTATGTATAAAAATCATATAGCGTCATACAAGCAACTTTATGTTCACATATGACATGCCCTACCTCTCAACCTCTCAATGTCCCCGTGGCATCTGGCGACTTCAGCCTATAGGAGCAGATGAAATTGGGACAAAGCACCTACATTTGCCCTCTACGTGCCTTCTGCTTTTTTAAGCCTCCACTGAGACCCTCTCAATGTCAGCGCCCAAAGTCAACACACCTAGATTAGCCTTGTTACATAACAAAGCTTGACGAAGATGATATTACAGATGTGATGCTTTTTTTGGAGCCCAAAAATGTGTTTGTGCGCTAAACAGTCCTAAACAGATACACCTGGTTTATTATTTTAAAATGAAACATGAGAAAATTGTGATGATAAATGGAGAGTACCAAAAAGTGGTAACACAACCTGCAACACCTGTGAGAAAATAACCATATGAAATATGATGCAATCAGCACACCAAGCCAATCAGAAAATTATCCCACCAATCTTTTAAGCATAAAAAATAGCAGTATTATCAGATCTGTCCTTGCCACCAACTGTAGTTACATGAATAAGTGCAAAACACTCTGCAACAGAAATCCTAATTTGTTTATATTGCTTGTCGATATCTAATAATCAACTTTCAAATGGCCTCACGTACAGAATCTACACCAGCTGGAAGAAAAACAAGCATATTTCAGCAAACCATAAATGAGTGGCTTACTCATTTAGAGCACCGCCTATGGCAGCCAACCGGTCTGCCAATGCAACTAGCTGTCAAGCGAGCAGCGAAGCTTTCTTATCCAGCTTCATCCAAAGACGATTACATAAGCTGCGCTTCGCATCTTATTTTTGGAGAAAAAAAGCAAAAAAGAGTTAATGTGGGCTGAGGTATTTATGCAAAACAGGGAGGAAGGAAACAAGGCCAGTAAGTGTTAGAAATCAGTTCAAGCGCTGCACGTATAGTCACATCTACAGGTCTATTTTTAATCAAGCTTGAAGGAAATAAGGTCTCAACATCTTTAAGATTTTGAGGCAGCAATCAAAATATGACCACAGTGGCAGAATAGCTGCTACACTTGGCTAGCACATAGCTGCAAATCCGTACAGAATAATCATGTTTATATTGACAGCTATAGAGTTAAACTCAGTCCAAGCTAAATCGGGCTTCATTTAACTCTGTAGGAGTTCATTAAACACTGGTAATTTTACTGGGGTCTGGCTGTGAGTATTGTTTATTTGATTAGTATGTTGCCAGCTATAGAATTCAAGCTACAGAATGCATATTCAACAATACTGTTATTCAACTTGTCCGAGACTTTATGCCAAGAGTTGTTCTATTTTTAATGACAAAGGATGAAAATGAATGATTTGCAAAATAGTACTTTACAATACCAATTTTTAAAACCTCTTTAGTAAAAATTGCTAATGTTAAATCCATTATGCCAACTAAGGAAGAAGTAGAAAGTGTTCCTTAAAATGTTTTCATGAAAAAAAAAAATATTCATGTCATATACATAGTAGCCTATCCATACTAGCCTGTTTAATAGATTATATATATATATATATATATATATATATATATATATATATATATATATATGTATATTCTGGAGTCCCTTGTTTGTCCTGAGCATTTAAACTGCCCAACGTTCTTCAGAAAAATCATCCAGGTCCTGAAAATTCTTCAGTTTTCCAGCATCTTTTGCATATTTGAACCTTTTCCAGCAGTGACTGTATGATTTTGAGATACATCATTGACGATAATTAAGGGACTCAAACACAGCTATTAAAAAAGGTTCAAACATTTACTGATGCTCCAGAAGGAAACACGATGCATTTAGAGCCAGGGATGGAAATTTTTTTTAATTTGAAGATCAAAGTAAATTGTACTTAATTTGTCCTCCAGGAAACATGCAAGTATCTTCTGTTGCGTCCGAAGGGCAGTACTACATGAAAAAAAATTATATTTAAACAAAATAAGAAAAATTTGGTCCTGTTCAAAAGCTCAGTGAAGAGCATCAGTGAATGTTTAAACCTTTTTTAATAGTTGTGTTTGAGTCCATAAATTGTTCTCAGTGTGAAAAGATGGATCTCACAATCATACAGCCACTGCTGGAAAAGGTTCAAATGTGCAAAAGATTCTTGAAAACTTAAGTATTTTTGGGACCTGGAGGATTTTTCTGAAGAACATTGGGCAGTTTAACTGCTCAGGACAAACAAGGGACTCAAGAACAACCATGACGCTGTGGATCGTCCAGGCAACGACACACAGTAATAAAAACTTTTGAACGGGGTCATTTTTTCAGCAAAAAAGTTCAGCAAGTTCAGCAATTTTCTGTCTTGTGGACTATATGTAAACATCTTTTATGTAAAATATCTTATTCCGGACAGTACTAAATAAAAAACAGTATATACACATGTATTATATATTATTTTAATATACATATTATAAATATATATAATATCTATCCAGCTTTCCATCATCCATCCATGAAATAAATTATAAATTACATCAATAAACTACTATTGTTTTATATATATATATATATATATATATATATATATATATATATATATATATATATATATATATATATATATATATATATAAGAGCTGCACAATATATCGAAATTATCAAAATATCGCAAATGTATGCATATCAGGCTACTTCAACATTCTGAAAAGTGTACGTTTTAGGTCGACGCACATATCAGAGAATAGACTGGGCACACGACTGTTACTTATGTGACTTGCTTGACGTAAAAAGAGTTATTAAACGCAATAACTTGCGAAAAACAACTCCTTGCAGTCTCGCACTGTCTGACACACACACACCGAAACGTGCGCACAAGCCGCCTCTCTGAAAGCGTGTGATCCCGTCAGTTCTTTTTTGTGCCTTGTTACACACTCAAACTGTCAAATATACACACAGTTATGTCAAAATGGCTGTCTTGACGAGTATTCATGTAAACACAGTCGGTTATGCTTTAAGTGAACGATATCAGTTGGGGAAAGAAACCGAATGCGTGTCAATAGGATCCGTGCATTAGGTCTTAAAGTGAAAGCCTGCTAATATAGTAAACCTACTGCTCTGTCTGTCAAACAACAAAAGAAAAAAAAGAACATCACTCAGTGCTCTTGGCTGAATAACCTTTGTAGCTTTATTATGTATCAATGTATATTTAATTCATGTGAAGACTACTGTTTTTAGTTCTTATTTTTAATAAAAAAGATAAATTAAAATAATAGTCGTCCACCCCTAGTTCAGGTGTCTTTGTTTACCTGGATGTTCTTGATGTTAAGTTTTAGGTTGATATAACTATGTTACCAAGTCAAGCAAAGAGGTTTTTGTATTTAAATATTGGCATTACATTTTTTGTTTGTTTACATTGATGTTAAAATTATATTGTCAGATTTGTGACATTCATTTTTGCTAAAACACTGCTGGTCACTTTCAGAAGTTGTAGCGATGCTTTCTTTTCCCAGAAAGAATGTGAAACACATAAATGGTATCATTCTCAGTTTTTAAATATTTTTTCTGTAAAGATTTTACACACTTAAAGCAATATCGCATCGCATATTGAATATCGCATTATTTAACAAGGTATTGCATATCGCATTTTTCTTCAATAATCGCACAGCCCTAATATATATATACATACATACATACACACACACACACACATATATACACACACACATGCATACATACGTGTGTATATACAGTATATATACACTGTATACATATATACATACATAATCAATATTCAAATTTACTAATATATATATATATATATATATATATATATATATATATATATATATATATATATATATATATATATATATAGAGAGAGAGAGAGAGAGAGAGAGAGAGAGAGAGAGAGAGAGAGAGGGAGAGAAAGAGAGAGACAAAGGGAGAAAGGCAGAGAGCTTGAAGTGCCCTGTAAATACCTAAATGTAAAAAAAAAAAAAGTACTTTTTTTATACAGTAGGTCTTCAAAATATATCAGCATCTTCAAACAGCTCTGAACAAGCAGCATGGCGTGTCTACAACATGACCTTTACTGGCACGAGACGGAGCGTCTCGTATTTCCCTTGTTTATAGCGGTTTACAAATGGCAATATGACGCTACAACTGACTACATCTGCTTCGGTTCCATTCTGAGCCTCTGAAGAGCAGCCACATTATCTAATACACCACGGAGTAGAAGCCACATAGAAGACACATAGACACTGACTGAAAGTGACACACTCACACATGTACACACACCATACGGACATAGCCATAGCAACTGCTGCTGTAACTAAGGGATGGCGTTCCATTTGAGCTGCACATGCAGGCACAAGAGCCAATGATATTTCCACGGGTTCGACACTGGCACTAGCTGAAATCGAAGTCCCCGGTTTTGGAGGCGAAAGACCAGCTGTTTAGTCTTTGTTTTTGGTTGTTGTGTGTTTTTCATTCGTAAAATGCCATCGTAAAACACGTCTAGCACAACAAACGGAACTATATAGGCTGCAGCGTGAGAAACGAGAGGAGAACAGGGTCAAATACCAGAGGAGTTAATTCTTCCTTTTTAAAATGACATCTAATTAGAGTTTTTTGCAGTGGAAGTGAGTAATTGGCCTGGCCCACTTACTGTACCGAGCCTTCTCTCGCGCTAGAACCCCTGTTGAGTGACAAGATTCGCACACCCACTGACACACATGCATGCGAGCAGACGCACACAAGCGCACACACTCATGCACACATGCATGCTGAACTTTCACTACACAACGAGCACCCACGCATGCATTCACTCACAGGGAAATATATATATACATAAGCATGGCCACACACACACACATGCTCTCTATCTTTCCGAGCAGATTCTTGCCTCTCTCTGTGGCCTAATTGTTTGCCAAGTCTCCATATTGCACCTTTGTATTATGTGCTGCTGCACCCAAAGTCACAAAGCTAAAAAAAACAACAGCCCGGGCGTCTGTCCAATCCCATCCTGGATCAGGTGCATGTCGCATTGCAAATGCAACCAAACCCTGGCTGATTGTGTTATTTTACAGACAGATGTCCAAATATTTGTCACTGTTTCTTTTCAAGGCTATAAGCAAACCTCATGGGTTTCATTGGTACTATTACACACAGATGCACCAGATAAAGTCTAGTCTTTCATTACAAGGTTACAGTCAAGGTACAGTAATGCTGCAATTGAAATTATGGCATCATTTATTCCCGCATGTAAATCCAAACCTGTTTGACTTTTTCTTTTGTGGAACAAACCTAGGAGAAATTTTGAAGAATGTCCCAGCTGCTCTTTTCATTACAATTACATTAAATGGGGTCTGAAGCTTTCAAGCTTCAAAAATTACTTTTTTTAAATCTTACTTTGAAAACGTAGCATAAAATAGTCCACTACAAGTGTTCTGAAGCCATGCAATAGCTTTGTGTGAAAATTCTAAAACTATCACTTTACTTTTATAAAAACTCACTGGTGCATGCAAATTAATTTTAAATATTTTTCATTATTTCTTAGAATTACTCTTATCAAACTTATATAAAAGTTATACTTATGTAAAAGAAACCATAGGAGGTTTTAAACATCCTTTTATCTTAAAGACAATGCACTTTAAATATTAATAGTTTATGAATTATTCAATAAGTCGCCAAGGGAATGACTGTTCATTCAAAAACAAAACAAATTTTTTTTTTTTACTTTCTTTAAATATTCACTCAACAGGATATTTCTTCTTGTATAAACTAAACTACATCCCCAGAATATGATGTGTTGCAGACGCCTGTATTAAAACATGTAAAGCAATAATTCACCCCAAAATTAAAATTGTGCCATAATCTCACCATCATCTAATTCCAGACCTGTATGAATTTCTTTTTCATTCATAACAGAAAAGATGGTATTTTGAAAAATGTCTATGGTCCATACAATTAAAGTCACGGGGTCCAATGTTGCTGTTTTTTTTAACTGTTGACACAGTTTTGTCATTCTTCAGAATATCTACTTACGTGTATGGTTCAGTATCATACCATATATAGTACTTGTAATTGTAATATCATAGTACTTGTAATTTGGAGTCTAGGTAAACCCCTTTTTTTTTCCTATTCAAGTTTTTTGATAGACATCACACAAATGTGCATCTCATGCAAGGCCCTAACCATGCCTTGAGGTAATAATGTAAAAGACGTTCTAGGTCTAATTGTAGATGTGCAGTAAAGTAAAAAAAAAATACAATCTCACAATTTAGACTTTTTCCATTGTGAGACAAAAAGTCGCAATTACCTTTTTTATATTTCATTCCATGGCAGAAAAAAACCCTACAGGACTGTGAGATAGAAACTTGAAACTGTGAAGAAAAAAGTCTGAATTGTGAGGTATAAACTCACAATTGTGAGAAAGAAAGTTGCAATTACCTTTTTTTTTCCCTCTCTACGACAGAAACAAACTTAGGGTGTGTTCACACTTGCTTATACCAAACTGTGATGGCAACAATTATGACGAGAAAAAACAAGTATGTTTGAGCATTTTGTCCTTTTTAGGGTCGCATCTTGTGAGATCATGTCCCGTTTTTGGTTTGTTTACATGTCTTTGGTCCACGTTGCATTCATATTTCATTCTAACCGCACCAGAGTTCGTTTGGAAGCGGACCGAGAGCCATCTTTTCAGGGGTTTTCCGTTTGTTTGGTACGCACCAGGGTTTGAATGGCGTTCACACTTCTTCAAATGAACCGCACTAACAGAGTAATCGCACCAGGGTTCGTTTTAATCAAACCAAAAATGTCAAGTGTGAACACACCCTTACATACTGATCTAATATCCTAAAGACTCCAAAAAGTATATTTTATGAAAAGCCAGACAGAGGGCATCTCTGCAGTCCAGTCTACTTCCCATACAGCAATTCCCAACACTTGACCTATTTGCATTCATACATGGCCTTATAAAAACAACACAGATTTGCCATAAATAGGGCCTCTGGTGGCAATAGTTAAAAACAACTTTGTCCTCACAGAAAGGGACACACTCTAGCCCGGACATGAGGGACCCACACAAAAGTGGACACGTGGTCAGACATGGGCATGTTGACAGTTGTCCTAATAAAATCAGTCCTATTGCTCCCTTTTGGGATGGCCACTGACCTGCTGTGGCGCTGCGGGGTCTGTCTCCGGGTGTCTCCCTCCCCCAGTCGGCCCAGGGAAGGGGAACGGCTTCGGGCAGAGCGTCCCCCCCGAGCCATAGTCTTCACCGTGCCATTGGGGCTGTTCTGCATCTGCTGGGGGTGGCGGGGCAAGAGGCTGCGCAGGGGGGAGGCGACAGGAGATGGCGAGCGAGAGCGGTCCAGCGGTAGCTTGTTGACGTTCAGGTTGTTGTCGCTGTTGGAGCGGAGCAGCACGCGTGGGGCGGCAAGTGTGCTCCTACCCTGGTGCTGCGGCGGCGTTTGCTGCAGCGGCCTGCTCCGACCCGTGCCTGCCGGTGCCTCCCGGAAAGGCACTGGGAGACAGACAGAAAGAAAGAAAGAGAGTGATCAAATAAAAAGAATAGAAACGACTGTTTATTTAAAGTGTAAAGTGGACTTTCAAGTACTCCGCCGACATCAAAGTAGTTCAGCTTTTTTAGGTGTCCTTCATTCCATTGAAAGTGGCAATAATTAGAGCACTGTAACGAGTGTTCAAGTACAAGCTGCTAGACTGCGCTTCGGCTTCTTACTCATATGAAGAACTTTAAAGTCACATTAAAAGACCAAACACTGTCTGCTCATCAAGTTCACAATCAGCCAGTTCGATGCTCATTTACTGAATAATGAATACATTTGTTGCTGTTCAATTTATGTGAGCTGTCAGAACTCAAATCGAGCCATTATTGCGCAACTAAATACATGGTCGAATTCTAGTTAAAGCAATACTCCTGATTTAGTGTGCTCAATAAATTGTTAACACTTTACAATAAGGTTTAATACGTTAACTTTTAATTAATGCAACAGCTAACATGAACAAACAATAAACAATACTTTCCTAGTATTTATTAATAAGGGTTAAATTTGTTATATACTAATACATGTTAAAATTTCAAGTTGCATAAAATAACATTATTCACTGTATTATGAAAGAACATGTTTTTTTAAGTATACACTGTAAAAAGTTGAGGAAACCCTCATGCGTAATTGAAAAAATTAAGTTATGTGAACTTGACAATTGCACTAATAACTTAATTTTTTCAAATTACGCATTAAGTTTACCGTATTAGTTCCAAATATAAGACGACCCTCTTTTTCAAGATGTACCTTTTTGAAAAAGCCTTTTTGATAAAGAAAATGCTTTTGTTTGAAACATTTCATACTGCATAGTTTTCATATTTTAATTTATGTATTGAAAGTATGGTAAATACCGGTAAAATGTTTTGTAGCCTACCAAAATTTAATTTACAGTAGAAGTAAAATCTTATGGTAGTTTTAAAATCTGGATACCTTCTTACGTTTTAAGTACGTACGGGGGAAGTTTGGTCCCGTCAGCGAGGCACGCAAACATGACAGTCATGCGGCTCTTAGGGCTCGTTCACACAGAACGTGTTTTTTAAAAAGAATGTGAAACACGGCAGTGGAATCTGGAAAAAACACAAGGTCTCGAGACAAAGTTTAACTGATTTTAACTTGATTTTAACATTTAACCAGGGTTAATAATGCTGTAAACATTTAACTGTAAACTAAACAAAAACACACAAAATACATATCTGCAAACTGGAAGCATTAGAGACAATAATACTGATATATTCAGTAATGTTTCATTCAAAAATGGTTTTGAGGTAGGCTTACTTTTCTAGGTCAATAGATTTTATAATTTACTAATGTATTCCTCTCTAAGTTTGCACCATGTAAACACATATACCAATTTTCGGGATAAGAAATTATTCTAATATGCTGATTTGGTGATAAAGAAACATTTGTTATTATTATCAATGTTGAAAACAGTTGTGCTACTTGATAATGTTCTGGAAAGTATGATACATTTTTTGGACAAATTTATGAATAGAAACTTCAAAATAATATTTACTTAAAGTACAAATCTTTTGTAACAATTTTTTATCTTTACTGTTAATACGGTAATAAATGTAATACATCCTTGTTTAATAAAAGTATTATTTATTTTCTTTTTTTTAAACGTACTGACCCCAAACTTTTGAACAGTAGTGTAATTGATCATATAATATGCATTGACAACCATAACTAAGCTATTTGTAGGTCTCCTCAAAACTTTAAACACCGTGTGTATGTGGTCTGAAAACAATCTTTTTTGCAACTCAGTTTGGTGTTGCTAATGGTGCAAAAACTACACACTTCAGCTACAACTTTTACTTCATCGCCCCATTGACTTTGTAAAAGCTTTACTGTTTGGGTCTTTTTTTTTTCAAACTGAGAGATGAGTCAAATACATTTCTTGTGGAAATCAAAGTTACAGCTTAATATTCCTTTAATAGAGTAAACAACATGTTTTTGGTTTCTTGAACAACAAGAATATGCTGATCACAAAGTCTCCAGAGACATACACCCACAGCAGCCAACTTCTGTGGTTCCAAGGTGATATACACAAATTTCAGGGCCAGATGAAGCCACAACCAACACCCCCCATCTCGGGTGTAGGATATTCCCTTGAGTTCTCTGTTTGCTCTGTATGCATTATGAATGCCTATATTTATTTATCCACTGCCATGTTAAAGGTGGCCCATGTTTTTCCAAAGAAGCTTGTTTCTCAGAAACACTAGGCCGCTGAAAGACACAGTTCACGCATGAACTAGATATCACTGGCTGGGTGAGACAAACGCTATAAATATATTCAGATGTGCCGATTATGCCGCTAAACACGCAGTCTCCCCTGTTCGTTAATGTGCTGACGTAATGGCAACTTGGAGCATTAGATCACCTTCGCTGTCATGGAAGGCTTTCATTGGATGATGTTCATGACAAACGGTCTCAGAGGTACATATGCTCCCGTTCATTATTTAAAAGGCTACTGTAGGGGGATTATTACGGCACTAATGTTCAAACCCAACCTCCACAAGCCGTGAAGAAATCCACCAGCCCCCCACTGATGTGGCAGATGATGCCACATGAAACCTGCCAATAAAAAGAAACCAGCATTGATAATGTCACAAGAAGGAACTAGATGGTTTATATGGGCAGCCCCACAGAGCACAACAAGCAGGGTTTTTCTGGCACCAACTGAAGCCGATGACATCACAAGCACATTGGCTGCCGGAACACGCTGGTTTTGGAACGCTGATGATACAGTCATTTCCTTCAAACAAGTGAAATCAAAGTGGCAACATTCCAATTGCAGCATTCTAATTATAAAATGTACCAATTCCACTAAACAAAACTGTAGGAAAGGTATAACAAACATGTTAAACAACTCTTCAGGAAGGAAAATCCATGAGATTTCACAGCATGAAGTTGATTGAATTTCTTGAAGACTGAAATGACTCTCTCACAGTGATGTTCTTTCCATCTCAGACTAATTCACTCTTGGCCTGAACTTTTGTTTCATTTTTGTAACCTGTCATATTTTATAATAGAGCTCAAACACACTTTTTCCTCACCTAAGAAAAGTCTGAACACCTTTTGAGCATGAATCCCATGGAACAAAATTCACCAAAGGTCAGGAGACCCCCCCAAAAGATAACCTCTTACCTTCTTTCTTGAAGGCATTCAGTAAAGACTTCATATCTCCTCTTAGTTTATTGCTCAATAACTCCCTTGAAATGTCCGTTTCGCCTTGAGAAACTTGGAAACAGAAGGTCAGGTTCTCCTGGACTGGGGTTCCTCGGTCACTGAAGCACAACGGAGAGGGTTATGGAGAAGGCAAGCACTGTGGTGACAGTGCCCGCTCCACATGATGCCGTCTGTGACTGCGAGAGGAAACGGCAGAGCGCACAAGCCTCGCACGTTTCTCTGCTCAGTACTCTCTCTCTCTCGCTGACACACATACGTGCACACTAACTCTCTCACTTGGGCTCCGTTTCTTTCCGTTTCGTCCCGCCCCCCGTTCTCTCTCCTCAACGCTCTTTTCCCTCACAGAATCATTCACTGTACTATCAGCTGATGCCTCCCCCATCTGGATTCCTCTAGGTAGACAAGGCAGAAGACTGATTGGAGTGTGTCGTTGAATCAGCTGGTTGACAGGACCATGCTGGGATAATTTGATTCAAAACACCACCATTATGAGACAAAGTACTGAGATAAACACAATTGCCCAAAATCCTTCAAGTTCAGCCCATCAGTGGTGCACGATACCATCAGAAGTGTTTTTAAAAATTGCTGGCGACCGCCCACCGAACAGCGCAATCAAGACGTTTGAATCAACTTGCGACAACGAGATGATGTTATTGATTAGGGATTTTAACCCTTGTCAGCTAACCAAAACAGCTGTATGGGAATCAAGCCCCCAAGTGTTGCTAAGCAACCCAGGGATGGATGTCTAAATTAGTCAGTGTAAGTTGTCGGGTTGTGAATTCTCCCGTTACCCATGTATGTGGGCCGTCCTTCCTTTCACACTAGAAATTCACAATTGCCTCTCTCGCTCTCTCTCTCTTTTTATCCCCTCCTCCCATTTTCTGGAATGAGATGAAAAAAGATCTTTGAGGAAGAAATTCTTGCATATTAAAATCTGTGTCAGGGTATGATGTCATCAGCATATAGATGGATATAGAGTTGATACATACAGTAAGATCCCAAAGTCTAAAACCACTTGTGAAAATCCTTATATTTTGCATTACATTCTAATACAAAATAGAGCATATAAATGAGTGAAAAGTTGAATTTAAAAATGAACATGAACTTTAAAATTTGGTTTAATGACAGCAGTCAAGCTGACATGAACTTGTGCAAAACTGGATGATCCATGAAAGCAAGAACATCTGACTATTTGAATGACACATGATGAATTGTTTGCCAACAGTGTTATTGTTAAATAAAACAAAAACTATTTTTTTCGGTAATTGATAAAATAAAATATAATAACAAAATAAAAATTATTAAAACTTAAAAGAAAATGAGAAAAAGTTGAAGTACTAAAATTAAAAACAAAAAATTTAAATAAAAACACAATGAAATAAAACACTAAAATTAAAGACTCAAAACTGAACATATTAAAAAAGTTAATTCTAAATATTAATAAATACTAAAATATTACTGTTTTACAGATATTTGCTACTGATATATACAAACTTTTGTACATAATCTGTAATCAATTTTTCAATATCGGATCAGATAATCTACAGATAATCACTGTCATTTGGTACATTTCCAAAGAATCTCACTCAAAAATGCCATTTCATACTGTTTAAGACTAACTATAACTAACTTATTGTTTACATAATTTAATAACATAACATTTTTATTATTATTGCAACAAAAAGCAGAAATAACAAAAAACAATAATACAATTTAAAATAATTAAAAAATGAATTAAATCATTACAATTAAATCTGATTACTGACTTATAAAAATAATGCAGAATTAGCATTAGCTAGACCTGGTTTCACAGTCAATGCTTAGATTAAGCCAAGATTAGGCCTTAGTTTAATTAGGACATTTAAGTGGCTTTTATAAACATGCCTTAGAAAAAAAAACACATTACTTGTGTGCATCTTGAGACAAAACAATGGTAAGTTGCTTTCAGTTAAAGGATTAGTTCACTTCAAAATGAAAATGTCCTTATATTTTACTCACCCCCATCTCATCTAAGATGTTCATGTCTTTGTTTCTTCAGATGAAAAGAAATTACGTTTTTTGAGGAAAACATTCCAGGATTTTTCTCCCCATAACAGACTTCCATGGCAACCAAAATGTTGAAGATCCAAATCAATGCAGTTTCAAAGTGTGTCGAAGGGCTTCAGAGGCTCTGCGTGATCCCAGACGAGGAATAGGGTCTTATCTAGCGAAACGATTGGTCATTTTCAAAAAATATTTTTAAATGAATATACTTTTTAACCTAAATTGCTAATTTTGCGCTTCTCTGCGACGTCCCATGGATTGCACAATCATGGCGGAGAGGTCACGCAAGACGTAGGCAGAAGTACCGCCCCAAGCGAACGTTCGAGGACTAATACAAATGCCCTTTACCAAAAAACACTCCATCTTCTACTTCAAAGTTGTCCGACATCGTTGTTTTAACTTTTTTTGCTAAAGGGCGTTTGTATTAGTCTTCGCATGTGCGCTTTGTAAACATGGGGCGGTACTTCCGCCTACGTCTACCGTGACCTTTCCGACGTGATTACACGTAGCAGAGCAGTGCAAGATGAGCAATTTAGGTTAAAAAGTATATTCATTTTATTTATTTTTTGAAAATGATCGATGGTTTTGCTAGATAAGACCCTATTCCTCGTTTGGGATCGCACAGAGCCTCTGAAGCCCTTCAGAGGACTTTGAAACTGCATTAATTTGGACCTTCAATATTTTGGTTGCCATGGAAGTCTATGATGGGGAGAAAAATCCTGGAATGTTTTCCTCAAAAAACTTAATTTCTTTTCGACTAAAGAAAGAAAGACATGAACATCTTGGATGAGATGGGGGTGAGTAAAATATCAGGAAATTTTCATTTTGAAGTGAAGTAATCCTTTAAAACAGCTCAAACATGCATTTTAGTCTGGAATAGGCTTGAGCCTTGTCTGAAACCAGGGGATAATGTTTATTTCCAGATTTAAATTTAAATCAAATTAAAACATTTTCAATATGGTCTCAGACTTTTGGGCCCATATCTCCCAAAGTACACTGCTTAATAGACGATTTATATACAGCAGGAATGGACCAAGTGGAACAGTAAATCCAACATCATTTGTGCTTCATTAGAAATCTAAATTCCATCTCTGTGTTCTAATGAGCAAGCAAAATTACAAAACTGACAGCTTCTTATATCTAACTCAACTCATACAAGTAATAACACAGCAAAATCGTTGGAAACTGGTTCCCAGGGGGAGCTTTAAATGTGCTTTCAGGGAGCAGTTGTGATATGGCCATGATTCAAAATAAAACAAGCTCCCCTTTAAAATAACCCAACGCAAACCCTGCAAGTTAACTCTCTGCAGATGGCCTCCTCTTTCTTTTTGCTTTCTTCTCATTCTTCTTCTCTTTGTTCACGCCATTAACAAACCCAGAAAAGTGCAGATCGACCTTGCTTCAGTAGCTTTGATTAATCTTTCCTGATAAAGAAAACATCTTTTCATACGTGTCAGCAATTTCTAAATCCTCCGAACGTCCAGAGCTGAGCTAAAGATGAATAGACATTTTCACCCAATTAAGGACTCTTTATACGTAACAAACAATTCCGCCGGGCCTCCGAGAGGCCTGCCAGCGCAGCTGGTATCCACAGTCTTATTAAATCAATAGTCATTAAATTGCACTTGAAAGTATACCTCAAACTAAAGAGCTCAACCTATTCGATCGAAGCTGGCGCAGGTTTGAACTTGGGTGGTGAACTGAAATCCATCACTCTGTCATGCTTTGAATTTGGTCTTGTTTATAAACCATGATTAAAACTCAAGATGGTGTATTATATTTCCCAGCGGCCCCAATATCTAATATAGACTGGCGTAATGCAATATGAGCCTGCGTGTGTGTACTTTTGCATGTGTGCACGCATACATGCATATCTTCCCATAATTCACACAATATTTGAGTGCTCTTTGAAATCTGCACCATTTCAAATGCTTTACCAAGTAAGTCGATAATAAGCCAGGCTCCAAGACCTCCTTGGCTTCTCAACCGCGACAAGTGCGCACAAGGCAAACTCACATGCCTTAAGCCAATTATTGTGCGGATTCGGGAACCATGGCAACCACCGAGTGGCATTAAATGGGATGTACATTTACATACATAACTACAGTGCTCGTTTTAAACATATAGGCATGGTGGCCGGCACATAAACAAACACAACCCAATGGATTTTGGTGGATTTTAGGAATGCAAAGCCCACCCAAATGGTTTGAATTTGTGAAGATCAAAGCTCCAACACTGTGCCCTCTGCTGTGGTCTAACATGTGACACGTAATTACCGGATCCCTTGCTACTATGCGCAAGAAAATAACAAGCCGTTCCTGTTTTCTCCCTGAGTGACGCATTAGACACAACGACAAACTGTGCAACTATTGAAGATTGTTCAATCAAAACCTTATAAAAACAATATCAGTGCACAGCTGGCCAGCCAGTTCATTCTGTCAAAGGTTCCTTGAAACATCCGGAAGCCTGCTGATTCCCATATTCCGCTGATGGAATCTCTGTGTTTATGTCAGAGCTGTTACCCAAAGGTATAAGGAAAACCTGACAGCTGTAGCAAAGAAGATGCATAATGCTACATCTACACTTCAGGTCAGTGCTATTCCCCGAATAGCTACACTATTAAAAATAAAAGGTTCCAAAAGGAGGTTTTCACAGCAATGCCATAAGATCCATTTCGGGATCCCCAAAGAACTTTTAAGTGAACAGTTCTCAAAAGAACTATTTTTCTTAGGCCCTGTTTACACCTGGTATTAACTCTTTCCCCGCAAGCATTTAAAAAAAAAAGTTGCCAACCACCACCAGCGTTTTTGATCATTTTCCACAAAAATGTCATGGCCCCCAGACTATTTTGTTGTATGAATATCTGAACATGCAGTACATCCAAAGAAAGAGCCTCTGCTTTAAAAAAAAAAAAAAAAAAGCTTTATTCTAGCTACATGCATTCTTTTTTTTATCAACACTTGAATATGGGTAAGTTTCATAAAAAAAGCAACATTTTGAACAAAAAGCTGAGAAAATCACAAGACTACATATGGATTGGATTCAGAATGATGATCAAAACACAGATGGAGCAGATCAAGTCCATCAACACCCCCAAAGTTTCACAGACCTATTGCTCATCCTGGGTGGACATTTCATTCAGTAACATTTAGCAGTTTTGATTTATATGCTGTTTAATGTTGACGATCGCATTATTTTACAAATGCATTTGATTACATATGATATCGCTTGTTTCTGAATCTTCATCTGTGTTTTTATCAGGAGATTCAGTAATCTTTCAGAAGATGCGTAATAGCGTCCCCTACCTTATAACAGTGAAAACACGGAAAGCCAGAAACTTCTGTGTTTGGCGGGGAAACGCTTTCTCACAAATTCCGTGTTTGAAAGACTTAAGATGCATTTTGGTTGATCGGATCACAAATGGACGACGCTAAATACAGGTGTAAAGGGGGTCTAAAACGTTTTGAGCTTGTCCACTTTCGACCACTTTCAGAGGTAGTTAAACACATTCGACCGGCTTGCTTTCGTAGTGTAAACGTGTGGTCAAATGTGTTTGAACAGCCACAAAACCACCTACTGACCTAATGTGTAAAAATTACGGGAAGCGCGTTAGCCAGATGGGATTTAAACTTTGTCAGCTGAAGACCCAAGTTTGTCTTGAAGACGAAAAACGTAACAAGCACACTGTTCTCTCACCATTCCTAAATTCTAACACATATTCACAGTGTTTGCCGTGGTCTTGCATCTAGCAAGAGCAGAAACGAAAGCTGCTGCTATCCGTATGTTTTCTGTCATCTCCAGGCGCATTCATATGTAAATTGCACGAGCTTATTTTGTCCATTAGATCGAAAGAGCTAAAAAAAAAAAACATACATTTACCCACTCATAGACCCTCCCCTCGAATAAAACAGGACAGAAGTGGTCTAAATTGGACAAAAGAGAGGTGTACCCGCCAGGTGTAAACGGGTATGCGTCTCCCTCGTCTACTTGTGATCCAATCGACCAAAACGCGTCTTAATACCAGGTGTAAACAGGGCCTGAGTGTAAAGAACTTTTTAATAATCTTTTAATAAACTTTTTCCACTATAAAGAAACTTTTGTGCAATGGAAAGGTTCTGTGAATGTTAAATGTTCCTCACTGAACCAATTGACGCCAATTTTTTTTTTAGAGTGAAGTCCCAGAATCATTATCCCACATTTCTATTTTACATCAATATAGAGGGAAAATTAACTGACAAAGCAATCAAAGTCACTCAATGTCATTCAGTAAGCAGGTTAACAATTTGATGGCACGTCAGTGAAATGAAGATTAGCATTGCGGGTCGGAAAAACCAGGACAAATGTGACAAAAAACTTGAACGTGACAATTCCGATCAGAAAAAAAAAACGTAGGACTTGATAATGGCCTAAATTCAGTACAGGAAATAGTAGGAATTCTGCTGGTGTGCAAGTGCCTGTGTGTGTGTATATGGATGAGTCTCCTCTTCCTGTAAGGTCTGTAGCTTATGTAGGTCAGCCCCACTGAGTAACGCTCTCTCTAGATGCATGCTTGGGTTCGGCGCATGAATCCATCTATAGGGTGCAACACCTGTATACACAACCTTCAGGGGCAAACATATATCACTAATATTATAATTTTTAAAGCATAATGCACATGGATCACATATTATATGTGAAATTCGGTGAAAATGTACATGCAAAATGCCTGTTATGAATAATTAATATGTAAATGAGTTATTTATGTCATGTCATCTCCACTCTACATTGTACACAGACATATCCGTGGCGTGTGAAGTCCTTCAAAATCTGATTTACCCAGAGCAGACTTCATTTTATCCAAATCCTTTCGTTTAATGATGTCTAATGATTAATTAAATCTGTTGTGCCTTCCCTGCCTTTAATGAGGCAGATGATTATGCGGTCCGTTAATTGAAACGAGCACGTTCAATCACTGAATTCCTCAGAGTGTGGCTGAGAGTGTCAGAAAAATATACGGATGCATTTTACTTTTGGTAAATTAATACTGACATCTGCTACACGTGTTAGAGCTGTGGGAGTAGAGAGTGCCGTGCGAGGTAAAAAAAATCATTTGTCATCTGTTTTGGTCCAAAATATTTAGCCGAATATGCATAATCATGACTTTTTTCTTTACTATATACAGTACGATCTTACAAGAATATATATACACAGTTATATACACAGTTGTAATTTTATATATATAATAAAAAATAACTTTGAATGACCCCAGAAACAATAAAAGAGACTGTGTGTTCACTAAAGGTTCAGATGCACAATTATAAGTTAAAGTAAACCACTTCAGGAGCCCTAGAGGCACAAATTGCTGAGGCCCAGCATTATAACACTGCATAATTATGGGAGCCGCTGGAGATGACGTCTGTTATCTCACTAGCAACAATAGAGGAAGCCCATTTTAGCTTATGTTAGCCTTTAGCACATAGTACAACTTTTGCACCTGCAGCATCAGCTGCCTGCCTGAATCATATCATACACCTTAATAAATATGATACTCTCTTGGGCATTTTGCAGAGGAATAGCTTTTGAAATTAATTAAATTATTTGGTCATGCTCATTTTCAGTATAATCAAGACTTTAAGACTTTCGTTCAACTTCAGAACACAAATGCAGATCTTTTTGATGAAATCCGAGAGCTTTCTGTACTCTCATAGACCGCTATGCAATTGACACTTTTGACACTTCAAAAAGTTCATAAAGAGATCCATAAAACTAATCCATATGAATTGAGCAATTTAGTCAAAATTTTCTGAAGAGACTCGATCGCTTTATATTATGAACAGATTTAATTTAGGCTTTTATTCACATTTAAACACTGATCAGCGAACATAAACAGAAGCTGAACTGAACCTGCTTGATGCTCAAATGTGCTGCGTAACACGAGAATGAACCTCATTGGTTCTTGCGGAAGCTCAAACATGATACAAAACATGAGAATGAACCTCATTGGTTCTTGCGGAAGCTCAAACGTGCTGCATAACATGAGAATGAACCTCATTGGTTCTTGCTGAAGCTCAAACGTGTTGTGTAACACAAGAATGAACCTCATTGGTTCTTGCTGAAGCTCAAATGTGCTGCGTAACACACGAGAATGAACCTCATTGGTTCTTGCAGAAGTTCAAACGTGTTGTTTAACACAAGAATGAACCTCACTGGTTCTTGCTGAAACTCAAATGTGCTGCGTAACACATGATAATGAACCCTTATTGGTTCTTGCGGAATCTCAACCATGCTGCATAACACAAGAATGAACCTCATTGGTTCTTGCTGAAACTCAAATGTGCTGCGTAACATGAGAATGAACCTCAGTGGTTCTTGCTGAAACTCAAATGTGCTGCGTAACATGAGAATGAACCTCATTGGTTCTTGCTGAAGCTCAAATGTGCTGCGTAACATGAGAATGAACTTCATTGGTTCTTGCGGAAGCTCAAATGTGCTGCGTAACATGAGAATGAACCTCATTGGTTCTTGCTGAAGCTCAAATGTGCTGCGTAACATGAGAATGAACCTCATTGGTTCTTGCGGAAGCTCAAACGTGCTGCATAACATGAGAATGAACCTCATTGGTTCTTGCAGAAGCTCAAACGTGTTGTGTAACACGAGAATGAACCTCATTTGTTCTTGCAGAAGCTCAAACGTGTTGTGTAACACGAGAATGAACCTCACTGGTTCTTGCTGAAACTCAAATGTGCTGCGTAACACATGATAATGAACCCTTATTGGTTCTTGCGGAATCTCAACCATGCTGCGTAACACAAGAATGAACCTCACTGGTTCTTGCTGAAGCTCAAATGTGCTGCGTAACACACGAGAATGAACCTCATTGGTTCTTGCTGAAGCTCAAATGTGCTGCGTAACACAAGAATGAACCTCATTGTTTCTTGCTGAAGCTCAAATGTGCTGCGTAACACACGAGAATGAACCTCACTGGTTCTTGCTGAAACTCAAATGTGCTGCGTAACACACGAGAATGAACCTCATTGGTTCTTGCAGAAGCTCAAATGTGCTGCGTAACACAAGAATGAACCTCATTGGTTCTTGCTGAAGCTCAAACGTGCTGCGTAACACACGAGAATGAACCTCATTGGTTCTTGCAGAAGCTCAAATGTGCTGCGTAACACACGAGAATGAACCCCATTGGTTCTTGTTGAAGCTCAAATGTGCTGCGTAACACACAAGAATGAACCTCATTGGTTCTTGCTGAAACTCAAATGTGCTGCGTAACACACGAGAATGAACCTCATTGGTTCTTGCTGAAGCTCAAATGTGCTGCGTAACACACGAGAATGAACCTCACTGGTTCTTGCTGAAACTCAAATGTGCTGCGTAACACACAAGAATGAACCTCATTGGTTCTTGCAGAAGCTCAAATGTGCTGCGTAACACACGAGAATGAACCTCACTGGTTCTTGCTAAAACTCAAATGTGCTGCGTAACACACAAGAATGAACCTCATTGGTTCTTGCAGAAGCTCAAATGTGCTGTGTAACACACGAGAATGAACCTCACTGGTTCTTGCTGAAACTCAAATGTGCTGCGTAACACATGATAATGAACCCTTATTGGTTCTTGCGGAATCTCAACCATGCTGCGTAACAAGAATGAACCTCATTGGTTCTTGCTGAAGCTCAAATGTGCTGCGTAACACAAGAATGAACCTCATTGGTTCTTGCTGAAGCTCAAATGTGCTACGTAACACACGAGAATGAACCTCACTGGTTCTTGCTGAAACTCAAATGTGCTGCGTAACACACGAGAATGAACCTCATTGGTTCTTGCAGAAGCTCAAATGTGCTGCGTAACACAAGAATGAACCTCATTGGTTCTTGCTGAAGCTCAAACGTGCTGCGTAACACACGAGAATGAACCTCACTGGTTCTTGCTGAAACTCAAATGTGCTGTGTAACACACGAGAATGAACCTCATTGGTTCTTGCAGAAGCTCAAATGTGCTGTGTAACACACGAGAATTAACCCCATTGGTTCTTGCTGAAGCTCAAATGTGCTGCGTAACACACAAGAATGAACCTCATTGGTTCTTGCAGAAGCTCAAACGTGCTGCATAACACAAGAATGAACCTCATTGGTTCTTGCAGAAGCTCAAACGTGCTGCGTAACACAAGCATGAACCTCATTGGTTCTTGCGGAAGCTCAAACGTGCTGCGTAACCGTTTACCATAACTGATGTATGAGTTGAATAATGTTTATATGTGAATAAAGGCCTAAAATCAATCTGTTCATCACATAAAGCAATCATGTCTCTTCAGAAAATTTTGACTAAACCGCTCAATTTTTATGGATTTGTTTTACGATCTCTTTATGAACTTTTTGAAGCGTCAAAATGGTAGTTGCGTAGCTGCCAATGGAGGATCAGAAAGCTCTTAGATTTCATCAAATAGATCTTAATTTGTGTTCCGAAGATGAACGCAAGTCTTACGGGTTTGGAACGACATGAGGGTGAGTAATTAATGACAGAATTTTAATTTTTGGGTGAACTATACCTTTAAAGCTAAAATGCTGCATGACACAACACAAATCACATCAAATCAAAACATCTACAGTGCAAGGCAGCACTGTATTGATATTTATCAAACATAATTCTTCAATTAATCCAGCATTAACCATACATGATTGGCTTTAAATCAGTTTGTTTTGTAGATCAGTTGTCTAAAGTCTATATTTGTTCTATAAACTTCTATTGCCATTTGGCTTACACTGATAGAAAGTTAAGCATTCAAAGGGCCTGTTTACACCTGGTCACTTCATGCATTTTCTCTGATTGGATAGCTATCCAATCGTAAAAAAATCAGGTGTAAATGCCCTCCGAAACGCTTTCGAGACAGATTTAAATCTGATCGCTCAAAACCACTTCAGGAAGTGGTTTGAGACGCATTCCAAACAAAACTGGACACGTGTTAATTGATCTGGTTGTACTCAAATTTAGTACTCAAAAATTCCAATTGAAGTATGCACACATTATCATAATGTTTTGTTGCTTATTGCCAATGGGACTGGTTAGGGGGGAAAAATTATTAACACGGATACAAATTTCTTTTAATATTTGTCCCTTTTTACATTGCATGTGTATCTAGCTAAGGAACATTTCTGGTATTCATGAAAGAAATCATTCAGGTCACAAGGTGGTTTTCATAAACATCAAGGAAGATGCCGTAATCCAACTTACCAATATCAGCGTCTTTGTGATTCTTTATGAACTCTGCAAGCTCAAAATTTCCAGCAATTATTGCCACCTTTGAAAAAACACACATATAGCATATTAGATTCACTGGCTTCATCACATTTTTTCTATCAATTTTTCATTTTTTTGGTTGAGGCTGTATAAAACAAAAAACAAATTATTGGTAGTACAAGTACAAAACAAACAACATGAAAGTGTCTGAGTCTGCAAACTTGCAGTCAGACCAACTGAATCAAAAATAAGTCATATAACACCTAGATGCAGATTATATTTTTTTGTGAATGTAAGTATTATTTTAGTCAAAATAATAATAATAGTCACACTTTAGATCAGGGCTGTAACCACCATAGACATTGAGGGGGACAAGTCCCCCCGAATAATGGCCAAATTGTCCCCCCCAATATTTGATATTGTTGATGCTGCTCTGCTGTACTCCATTACACACTGCTCTGTTTGTTGCTAGGATGACAAAAGTAAAATGTTACATTTTTAGGTTGGTCTGCCTCAGCGGTCTAACAGCACTCGTCACTGTCAGAATGAGTGAGCTGGCCAATCAAAACAAAGAAGGCGGGGCTTACTGTTAGTGCGAATTCCAACACAGCACTTTAGTTGTTTAGTTATAGCAGTGAAAGTGCGTCGTAAGAGTAGCTAAACATTTAATATTTGACAACTGTTTTTACGATAAAAACGTTCAGCGACCAACAGTAATATCAAGTGATGCAAACAAATTTCACCATTTTGAATTGAAAAATGGCATTATTTATGTAAATAACTAAATTTTTGATGTGACAAGAAACGTTTTGCATTTTTACATATTAGGCAGATGAAAAGAAGAGTGAATGTGTGCATATTTAAAAATATATATTTTTTGCAAATAGTTTACTTCATAACTACAATAGAACTGGAATTTTTACTGCTCTTATGTCCTTTTCTTTATTTCCTTAAATCCCTTTTAATCATTTAATTCCTTTAAATAAAGCAATAAGACCAAGACCCCCCACCCACGCCCCCCAACTCCTAATTACTGCTTATTAATAGTTAGTAAGATAGTTGTTAAGTTTAGGTATTAGAATAAGGCATTAATATGTGCTCTATAAGTACTGATAAATTGGACCCTAGAGTGTTACCATATAAGAATAATAATTACGCCAAATATCTGACTACAAACTTTTTAAAAAAGGTCATGTGGGTTTTGAGGGCAAAAAAAATTACAGAATTGTAACTTCTTAGTGAACTATTTCCTGCAAAGCTTAATGTAACCTCGAAAGAGACTTCACAGCAATGAAACAAAAAAAAAGAAGTTCAATAGCACGACTTCCCATTCAGCAGATGTTCATTTCTATTTAATGGCTTTAATTTTACCACCCTTTAAAAAGCTAGTTACGCAGTCTATTATAAGATCTATAATTTACTCATCAGTCTGGTCACCAAGTCTGGTCGTGAGAACAAAACCGGGTTTGAAATGGTGCACCAAGGCAGAGTAACACATTACGCTTGTGGGTTTTGGAGTACTGTATTCCTAAGAGTGATAAAACAGACTTCATTCACATCACACTAAATTAGTTGCTAAGATTTATGTAATGAGTTTGAGAAGAGCTGCATTCCTTTTCGAATAAAATACGGTGCTTGGCTACAGCGTAGAGCTAATGTTAGACGAGTTAAGAAGAAAAATTCAACAGCAAGCTAAGTTAATCAACACGGTAAAGGCCTAAAATTGAAACAAATAGGTTAGGAAATTAGTTCAACTGTTCAATACGATTCACACAAACAGTTCTGTCATATGAACGCACACATTATTAAGTAAGAACTGCAGCTTTTCGGTTTGCAGTTGAAGTTCTGTTTAACCAGGCGAATCGGAACGTTCCAGAGGAGAGCCTGAAGTTTCATGAGCTGCTTAAATGAGTTGTAATCGAGCAATCGCCGAGGCGTGAAATATGACTTTAGCAGCATGAGATGAATAATACAGCGCATTAAACAACGCATCAGGAGAGCACTGATATGTACATTACGTAAACACTTTACTCCTACGTCAGGTTTAGAGTGAGCAGGGTCAGTTCAAAGCTTTAGAGGTTGTAAACCGAGCACAACTAGCACAATGAGGCCAGCCATGAACACTAAATGTAGCAGCAAGTGTTGCTAATGTTTGACTTAATGCGTTTAACTGTAGAGCCGACTGCAAAACTAATGATCTCAGTTCTATTTTAATGTTTTTGGAGGTCTGCCATTGGACTACTGTTGCGATATGTGCCATCTTGCTAATAAAAGCCACAGTTTTCCTTGAGGCACAAACAACAACATATATTTGAGTACTGTACAAACCAAGTATTTTTCCACTCTGGATATTGCACGGAAGGTGTTTAAACTTTAACCATCCTCTTAATATATGCCACAAATGCCACATTGTAAAAAGGCTTTTGCTGGATGAACGGGTCTGTGCACTATGAAATCAAACTATGAATAAAGACCCAATGTAATAGAGCACAAAGATACTGTTATTTCTGTCAAGGAGGTTGCATTTCTAAGGGTTAAGCTTTCATTATGTGGGTGGTCTAGTACAGTATTGATGTTGGCGGGTTTACTGTACATGGTATTTTGCTATCAGCATTTGCTTTGAATCTTTAATAATTCATTATGACAGTGATATGAGGGGTGGCGATTATGGGTTAGGATTATGTTATTTTAATAGCAACTGAACTCAAAATAATCAAAAAATGTAATTAGAAGTAGTAATATTTTAAGATCTAATCTTTAAAGTACCTATTATAATATATTGCAATGTAAAATCAACCATATAAATTAAATATCATAAGCTCCTATATCATGATTTTTCCTGTATCAACCTTGAAATACTTTTAAACACATAATTTTAGTTTTATACCCCTGAAAAGTGTAAACACTGTGTCTTCTGTGGTGCAATCAAAACATTGCTGTTTGTTTCAGGATTCAACCAATGATGTGAGTATAGGGCGTGGCTATCTGTTTGGAATGGGCGGGGGCTATCCAAACAATTGAAGATGGAGTTTGAGAAACCGGTTTGAAAACAATCATTGGCCATCATGAAACACAAGCTGACGTTTCTGTGTAAATTGTTCATAAATTATCATAAAAATATTTGGACTTTATATTTAAAAATTACCTGAAGTTAGCACCAGCTATCTAGTTAGCTAGCCAGTTAGCATCAGCTAACATTTTGGCTGATTTTCAACATGGTTCATTAATAAATATTCATATTTATCTACTGTTGTTTTAGCTTGTCTTTTTCATTTTAAAAAACTGCTTGCACTCTGATTTTGGTGTAAATGTATAAAGCTAATTGTTTTGTCAGAGTGGGGGCATTTTACCCCACCTGTAGGGCAAAACGCCCCCATTGGTACAAATTGAATTTTTGTTAAAAATCCAATAATATGAAAACTTTGGACATTTTTCATACTTTGTTTATAATTTATATAATTGTCACTGAAAACTAGGATAACCATTCTAGATACATTTAACTTTTGTTTCACAGAAAACATGCACAGTCCTTAAGGGGGGGTGTTTTCCCCCACTCTACCCAAAATGTTCTGCTTAATTCATAAATGTGTAAGAGAAATTCCTTCTGCTTGTGTTGGCGCAAAAATGACTTCAGTTTTACCATTTTTCTAATAATAACCATTATTAACTACAATATAAACCCTAATGTTGTCATTAATAAAGTGTTATGTTAAGTTACCATAACTTAGCAATGCTTTGTTAAAATACAACGTTTTGGTATCATAATTTAAACGGGTATGTTTAAACTGGAACTTGAATGTTAGAACTTATTTGGCATCAAAACCTACATTTTAAGTGTTAAATATCTCCGTTTAATCTGATTGGTCATGAAGTTCACGCTTCAAGATAATAAATATTTGGTCTCATAATCGCAACTGACTCATAATGAAGATGAAAGTATGTTAAATTTGTAGGTAGATGTTAAAATATGTATACACTTTTCTTAATCACCTTGTACATTTTAATTCTAATGTCATTTGATTGAAAAAGTTTCTCTTGAGAACATCAGAGAGTGCGCTTAATTTTCTGGTCAAACCATGCCAATGTCTGTGACAATATGCACTAATGACTACTGGTGCAAAAATTACTTCAGTTTGAACTATATTTCTAATAATAAGTACTAATAACTACTGGCACAAACATTAAAAATAAACACTAATAACTATTGCCACAAATACTACCTCATACCTATATTTCTAATAATACACACAACTGCTGCAAAATTTCAGATTTAACATGTATTTCTAATAAGCACTAACTACTTCAGTTTTAGATGGATTGTTAATAATAAACACTAATGACTATTGCCACAAAATTAGGCTACTTCAGTTTTAACTACATTTCTTATAATAAACACTAATAACTATTGCCACAAATATTACTTCTTACCTATATTTGTACGAATACATGGTAATGCGACAAAATTACTTCAGATTTAATACGTATTTCTATAATAAGCACTAATAACTATTGCCGCAAAAATTACTTTAATTTTAGATGGATTGTTAATAATAAGCGCTAATGACTATCACCACAAAAATTACTTTGGTTTTAACTACATTTCTAATAATAAACACTAATTAATATTGCCTCAAATATTACTTCATACCTATATTTCTAATAATACACAGTACTGCCACAAAATTACTTCAGATTTAACATGTATTTCTAATAAACACTAATAACTATTGCCACAAATATTACTTCATACCTATATTTCTACAAATACAAATAATGCAACACAATTACTTCAGATTTAACACATATTTCTAATAATATGAGTTGACTACTGCCGCAAAAATGACTTCAGTTTTACAAAGCTTTTTAATAATACTCACTAATAAATACTGCCACAAAATTACTTCAGTTTTAACTATATTTCTAATAACTGGTGCAAAAAATGACTTTTTTTAATATAATAAATCACTAATGTTTACAAGCATAGCAGTCACAGCATTATTGAAGGCTACTGAACAGTAAACGCAACACTGTCATCAGCCCATGGCCACGGACTTGGATCATGTCCATTGCTGTCAGACAAGCTATTGAATGTCACAATCTGACATTTGAGAAAGAAACTCCTAAGTAAACAAACACAAGATCCAGAGATTTTTACCGGGGAAAGAATCCACTGGCTGACTTCAGCTAAAACATTTAAGAAAACTACAAGAACTGATTTGACGTTCTTTATTTCTCCTCTCCAAAATCTAACTCCTAATTATCAGAAGATACCAAACCCATGCAAACAATCATAATAAAATGATTAATTATCCTCATGCTCACTCATTGTTCTCTGAGCTGTCTTACATAATGTCTGTGCTTTCATGTGACATTATCTAATTAATTAAGAACTCTGCGTGACAGAACAGCAAACAGAAGTTCATTTTGTGCCCATCATTTTTTCCAGAACTAATCCAACAAAATATAGCAAACTTCCATGAGCAAGCTTATTTTAAAAAAAAGTAGCCAAGCCAACACGTTTTCATACCTGAAAGGGCGTTTGTCCTCTGTAGTTCTTGACGTCTTTGCTGGCTCCACGAACCAGAAGAACCCTGGCACACTTTTCCTTCAGAAGAAAAGCAGATGATAGAGAAATTAATTCAATATGATCCGACTCTAACAGAAAATGTTCTACTATCTGTGTTTCTTGACCTTCTAAGAGCAAAATTAGACACGTCAAGAGGTATCCCATCTCACCCAGATCCAAAAGTGACAGACTTCTCCCTGAGCTTTGTGAAGTCCAATTCAAGTGTGATGCTACAGCAAAGTCTACACCCAAAAAGAAAGGAGAGGGGGGTCTCTGCAGCAATGCCTATGTGCATGTGTGAATGTGTATGTGAGAACCAAAAGCAGAAAGACTGAGAGAGAGAGAGAGAGAGAGAGAGAGATCCAGGGCTCTGTAGCTCTCCAGCCCACTATATCCAGCTGGATTCAACAGCCCACCCACGGAATGCCTCACCACTAAACCGACACACACACAATCGCATGCATACACACACACACCTCCATTGCCTTCTCCTCCTACCTTCCTTCTAATACTAGTTTCACAGCTGCTGCCAGCCCTTGTATATGAGACATAATCACATGTGAGGATGCTGCTTCTATTCCTCGCACATGAAAATATCCCTGGCCTGCATTTGGCACCGGTTACAGTTTCCTTGTTGACATGGTGACGGATCGGCGCAATAGGGTTTAATCACAAACAATTGAGAACCTGGTAAGCGAGACAAATTAAGCATCTTTCGCCAAAGGTTTCGCCTCGTTGTGGTCGATCACTTCAAATAACGGCTCAGGATAAACACATAAATACATCATATGTGACCACCAGTGAACTCAAGAGCCACCACAAATCAATAAATGACACTCGCCATCGGCAGGGCCATTTTCGCACCTTAAAATAAACTATGTTTTCAAGTCATAACATTTTGTTGGTGGTGTGATTTTGTTTCAACCGCATTTAATGGTATATTTATTTTGATGGTAAATGAAAAGTAGACTGTGAGAGACGTTTCGTTCAATTTCGTTGTTTGTAATGTTTAAGTACATAGGTTATGACTTTAAGACAGTACAACATATTGAATTCTATGTTTACGTCTTTACAGATCTCATATATAAAGGCCTGTTCACACCAAGAACGATAACTATAATAACTATATTAGCATCCACACAAACACACAATAACGTTATTTTTATTATAAGCGTGCACTGCAGTTTTGTTGTCCGCCACTTTAAATGCTCAAGCTCTTTAAAGCAGGATCGATTCTGATTGGCTGTCAATGTTTTTATCATGCATCAGCTTGAACAAAAAATCATTGTGAAAGTTATTCCAACGATTGTTTCTCTGTGCTGTTATTGTTATAGTTGTGGTGTGGACTATTCTTTTAAATTTAGAACGATTTTTAAAACTATATATTTATCTTTATCATTGTAGTTAGCGTCTTTGGTGTGAACGGGCCTTAAGACACTGTGGATGTTGGATCAATATGACCTATGACACAGCAGGAACATGATGTTATATAGAGAGCAGTTCCAGCAGACAATGGCGCCTATGCTGTGACCCCGAGCTGACGGAGCAGACTAGATCTCCCACAGAGGAAACATACGGTGATTATCTGCCTGGCTGCTTAGTGTCGTGAACGTAATGGGCCGTTGTCCATTCATAAACACTGAATGCTGGTGCTAATATTCATGAGCATTCCAGTTCAGTTTGGGGTTTATCATGGATAGAATGGGAGACAATGGTGAATACTGAACAGTGTAATTAGTGGCAATCACTGGCATTTATACAAATGAACATGGCATCATTTCCACCCTGAACCTTCCCATGAGACAAATGAGACAAAGATAAGACGCAAATATATTTAAAATATAATAGTTATTATAAAATAAAAATGTTAAAATAAAAACAATATGATATATGCATTTAAATTATTTGTACAGTACATATATATATATAAGAGCTGTCAAATCGATTAATAGCATCCGAAATAAAAGTTTGTGTTTACATAATATATGTGTGTGTGTGTGTACTGTGTATAATTATTATGTATATTTGAATACACACACATATTTAAAAAATATATACATATATATTTAGTGCAAAGCAAAATTATATATTATATATATATATATATATATATATATATATATATATATATATATATATATATATATATATATATATATATATATATATATATATATATACACACACACACACATACACGTACAGGTGCTGGTCATATAATTAGAATATCATCAAAAAGTTGATTTATTTCACTAATTCCATTCAAAAAGTGAAACTTGTATATTATATTCATTCATTACACACAGACTGATATATTTCAAACTAAGGAAAATCCCAAATTCAGTATCTCAGAAAATTTGAATATTACTTAAGACCAATACAAAGAAAGGATTTTTAGAAATCTTGGCCCACTGAAAAGTATGAACATGAAAAGTATGAGCATGTACAGCACTCAATACTTAGTTGGGGCTCCTTTTGCCTGAATTACTGCAGCAATGTGGCGTGGCATGGAGTCGATCAGTCTGTGGCACTGCTCAGGTGTTATGAGAGCCCAGGTTGCTCTGATAGTGGCCTTCAGCTCTTCTGCATTGTTGGGTCTGGCATATCGCATCTTCCTCTTCACAATACCCCATAGATTTTCTATAGAGTTAAGGTCAGGCGAGTTTGCTGGCCAATTAAGAACAGGGATACCATGGTCCTTAAACCAGGTACTGGTTGCTTTAGCACTGTGTGCAGGTGCCAAGTCCTGTTGGAAAATGAAATCTGCATCTCCATAAAGTTGGTCAGCAGCAGGAAGCATGAAGTGCTCTAAAACTTCCTGGTATACGGCTGCGTTGACCTTGGACCTCAGAAAACACAGTGGACCAACACCAGCAGATGACATGGCACCCCAAACCATCACTGACTGTGGAAACTTTACACTGGACCTCAAGCAACGTGGATTGTGTGCCTCTCCTCTCTTCCTCCAGACTCTGGGACCCTGATTTCCAAAGGAAATGCAAAATTTACTTTCATCAGAGAACATAACTTTGGACCACTCAGCAGCAGTCCAGTCCTTTTTGTCTTTAGCCCCGGCGAGACGCTTCTGACGCTGTCTGTTGGCTTGACACAAGGAATGCGACAGCTGAAACCCATGTATTGCATACGTCTTTGCGTAGTGGTTCTTGAAGCACTGACTTCAGCTGCAGTCCACTCTTTGTGAATCTCCCCCACATTTTTGAATGGGTTTTGTTTCACAATCCTCTCCAGGGTGCGGTTATCCCTATTGCTTGTACACTTTTTTTCTACCACATCTTTTCCTTCCCTTCGCCTCTCTATTAATGTGCTTGGACACAGAGCTCTGTGAACAGCCAGCCTCTTTTGCAATGACCTTTTGTGTCTTGCCCCCTTGTGCAAGGTGTCAATGGTCGTCTTTTGGACAACTGTCAAGTCAGCAGTCTTCCCCATGATTGTGTAGCCTACAGAATTAGACTGAGAGACCATTTAAAGGCCTTTGCAGGTGTTTTAAGTTGATTAGCTGATTAGAGTGTGGCACCAGGTGTCTTCAATATTTAACCTTTTCACAATATTCTAATTTTCTGAGATACTGATTTGGGGATTTTCCTTAGTTGTCAGTTATAATCATCAAAATTAAAATAAATAAACATTTGAAATATATCAGTCTGTGTGTAATGAATAAATATAATATACAAGTTTCACTTTTTGAATGGAATTAGTGAAATAAATCAACTTTTTGATGATATTCTAATTATATGACCAGCACCTGTATATATATATATATATATCCGACTCACCTATGTTCCATGAAAGTTCCCACCACCACTCCATCCCCTCACACTTGCTTGGATTACTATCCTAATCAGAGATATGGGGGGAGTACTCTGGGTTCGGGCCAAAATTCCTAGCTCGGAGCCCTCCTCTCGGACAGCACGTCAAATACGCATAGGATTTTTTTCTACCTGATTATTTGTAAGTGTGAACTCGTAACTTAGAAGTTAGAGGTTCTCCTATGACATCTGGCTGTAAAACCCCTTCTGCAACCTTTATTTTTAACAGTTCAGTCCCAAAGATTCTCCTAGAAAGTTTCCCTGCTGCACTCAATCTCAGCTTTCTGGCCCTGGGGTGCTATTGATTCCCCCCCCCGAATTGTTATTGATTTTTTTTTTTTTATATTCTCCTATTGACAGTGTATTCTGTTGTATGACGCCAATAACCTCTGTTTATTGACTGGTTAAATAGAGTTGACTTCAAATCATTAAAGGTACAGTGTTGAGTAAATACCTGTTTGTACAGGGCGCAAATATGGAGAGCCGTATTTCCAGATGCATTTTCTACACTCATGTCCGCTCCGTAGAACAAGAGGTGCTCCAGGTGCTGGACGTGACCGTATCGACAAGCCTGACAAACAAATGAGAACAACTAATTTCACACATAATTTTTTGTGAGGAAAATAAGAATCTTGTAACAGTTTCTGCTGGAAGAAAAGCTTTTGTGAACCTTAAAAATTCATACAGTCGCCTACGACAGATCCAAGTCTTTTGAAACATAAAAACATCATTAAGCCTTCAGTACGCTGTCTTCTTATATTTTTCAAAGTGTCTGAAAGTAAACCCTACATGCTGCTTTTCCATTTTCCCAGTAGAGTGTGATCAAAAACACCACAGAAATAATGTGACTGGCATCCTGCAGTCCACCTGTCACAACACTAGATGTCAGTACGCCGTCACAACAGACAGACTTGATGATTTGCTCACGTTAAACTAGTTTGATCCCCTTACCTGTCCATTAATTGAACAAAGCTGCTGTCATATAAAACTGCAGCTCTTTTATAACTTCCACTGCTTCACTCCACGATGCATACATTACCCCACGCAGCCACACTCAACATTTTTAACCAACAAAAAGCTTTAAGATCCCTTTTATTATTAAATGTCATCAGCTAACTACTCATAATGTGAAAGATAGCACCACCTGGTGGATCTCGTGCCAGCCGTTCTCATCATGGCAGGCGACGCTGGCATGGGCACGCAGTAGAACCTCGCAGCAGCTGGGGTCTCCACCTACGGTCACTGTATGGTAGAGTGGAGTCAAACCCTGACTGTCCTTGTAGTCTGGAGATGCTCCCAAATCAAGCATAGTCTACAGAAGAAAGAGACATAGGATTAGGTTTCAGCTAGAGAGGGAAAATACATCAAATACAGTTTAACGAAAATGTTTAAGCAGAGAAAGGTTTTTGGAAGGGTCTTAAAGCGTGAAATGAACTATTTTTTCTTGTCTGCTGTCCTTCACGTCACAGCTCAAGATAGTGATGGGTTTAAGAGAGTGTGCTGGGACCTTTTCAATAAAGTGAACACGTGAATAAAGTTCACGTGTGACAAGCCAAATTAAAAATATAATTTGTGCAATCTAACCCTTTAGTTTTGTTGTAACTTAATGTCTGTAGGTTAATTCAGTGATGTTAAATAATATATTTGACTTCATTTAAAGTCAATTAATTTACACTAACATTAAAAAGTTAGGGGATGTAAGTTTTTGTAATGTTTTTGACGGCTGCATTTATTTGATAAAAAAATACAGTAAAAACAGGAATATTGTCAAATATTATTACAATTTAAAATAACTTTTCTATTTTAATGTATTTTCAGCATCATTACTCCAGTCTTCAGTGTCACATGATCCTTCAGAAATTATTCTAATATGTTAATTTGCTCCTAAAGAAACATTTATTATTATTTTTATTATTATCAATGTTGAAAAAGTTGTGCTGCTTCATATTTTTGTGGAAACCATGATACATTTTCTTTGATGAATATAGAAAGGTTAAAAGAGCAATATTATAAATCTCTTTACTGTCACTTTTGATCTATTTAATGCATCCTTGCTAAATAAAAGTATAAATTTCTTTAAATAAATACTGACTCCAAACGTTTGAACGGTAATGTGTATCAGAAGAAGCGCCTTGAACTATTATAACCGATCATTAAACTGACACTTAACATCTTAGTAGCCAAACATAACAAATCTAAACTTGTAAAACCTACAGATTTAAAGGGATAGTTCACTTAAAAACACAAAAGAAGATAATTTTGAACAATGTTGGTAAGCAGTTGATGGTAGCCATTAACAATTTGTCAAAAATCGTCTCGGTTACGACTGTAACCTTAGTTCCCCGAGTAGGGAACGAGACGCTGCGTCACCGCTTTGGGAACGCCTCTGCGTGATTGCGTCGTGAAGCACATGTGTAATCAGTCCAATGGAGAGACGGAACGTCATAGGCGGGTGACGTCATCGACCCGGAAGGTATAAAGCATACCGGCAGACAAACGCCGCTAGCTTCTGTGGTAGAGTGAAGCAAGACGCTTTTGCGGGCATGCGGGGAGTATGGCAGGGTGACGCAGCGTCTCGTTCCCTACTCGGGGAACTAAGGTTACAGTCGTAACCGAGACGTTCCCTTTCGAGGGAACTCGAGCTGCGTCACCGCTTTGGGAACGAGAATACCCACGTCCCCATAGGAGCCGGATGCCCGCCTGTGCATTGTCTAAAAGGCGAGCACCCGAGCCCCTGGAGTAATGTCAAGTTCGTAGAACCTCACGAAAGTGAGCGGCGAGGACCACCCCGCCGCCTCACAAATGTCTTGCAGGGAAGCCCCTGCTAGGAATGCCCGAGAGGCAGCCATACCCCTAGTCGAGTGTGCCCGGACAGCCAAAGGGAAAGGCTGCCCGACCACCTCATAAGCAAGTGAAATAGCCTCAACTATCCACTTGCTCATCCTCTGCTTAGAGACCGGACCCCCTCTCGAGGGTGGACCGTAACACACAAACAACTGTTCCGATTTTCTCCACAGGGCAGCTCTGTGGACATAAGCGTCTAGTGCGCGAACAGGGCAAAGCAGATTAGATCTTTCCTGGTCAGACGTCAGAAAGGGAGGTGGACAAAAGGCCATAAGTACTATGGGTCTCACAGTATTAGTGGGAACCTTAGGAACGTACCCCGGTCTGGGGTGCAGAAAAGCTTTAGCCATACCGGGAGCAAATTCCAAGCACGAGGGTGCCACAGAGAGGGCTTGTAAGTCCCCTATTCTTTTTAAGGAAGAGATAGCCAGCAAAAAGATGGTCTTTAAGGTGAGGAGTTTCTCAGAAATTTCTTCAATGGGCTCGAAGGGAGCCTGAGAAAGGCCCTGAAGGACAATAGCTAAGTCCCAGGCCGGCACCCTGGTGCGTACTGCGGGCCTCAGTCTGATAGTGCCACGGAGGAAACGAGTAACTAGGGGGTGTCGCCCGAGGGTAACACCATCGAAAGGAGAGTGGTAAGCTGCTAAGGCCGCCACGTACACCTTCAAAGTGGAGGGAGCTAACCCAGCGGAGAATTTCTCCTGCAGGAACTCCAGCACCGCGCTCGCAGGGCAGTTTACTGGATCCCACAGGCGATCTCTACACCATAAGGTGAAGAGTCTCCATTTCAATGCGTACAGTTTCCTCGTGGAGGGAGCTCTAGAGTGTAGGATGGTCTCCACAACCTCGGTTGAGAGACCGGAGCTTAGGAGCTGGGCCCCCTCAGAGGCCAAGCCCACAGATTCCACAGCTCTGGGCGTGGGTGCAGGAAGGCACCGCCCGACTGAGAGAGCAGGTCCCTCCTGCACGGAATCTCCAGGGGAGAGCCGTTGAGGAGCGACACAATGTCCGAGAACCAAACCCGGGCTGGCCAGAACGGAGCCACTAGGAGCAGATGGGCCCCGTCCCGACGAACTCTCTCTAGAACTCCCGGAAGCAGAGCGATCGGGGGGAAAGCGTACAGGGGCAGCCTCGGCCACTCCTGTACCATGGCGTCCAGTCCCAAGGGAGCTGGAGGAGTTAGAGCAAACCATAGACGACAATGAGTGTTGTCTTGAGTGGCGAACAGGTCTACTTCTGCTCTGCCAAATTCTTGCCAGAGGAGCTCCACCACCTCGGTGTGGAGTCTCCACTCCCCGGGCCTCGGCCCCTGCCTCGACAGGATGTCTGCTTCCGTATTCAGGCGCCCTGGGATGTAGATTGCCCTGATTGAGAGCAATTTCCCCAGGGCCCACAGGAGGATTTGACGAGTCAGCTTGTACAAAGGGCGAGACCTCAAACCCCCCTGGTGATTTATATAGGAGACCACCGATGTGTTGTCTGTGCGAACTAGAACATGATGGCCCCTGAGATACGGCAGGAAATGTCTCAGAGCCTGGAACACAGCAAGCATTTCCAGGCAATTTATGTGCAACGCACGATGAGCGTCCTGCCATAGGCCCTGGGCCGAGCGACCACTCATGGTCGCCCCCCAACCCGTAAGGGAGGCATCCGTGGTCAGAGTGACCCGCTGGCACGGTGCCCCCAGTAACGGGCCTTGGGCTAGAAACCGAGGGTCCTTCCACATGACTAAGGCGCGGAGGCATCGCCGCGTTACCTTGATCACGCGAAAGGGATTTCCCCTCGGGGAAAAACCCTTGGTCTTGAGCCACCACTGTAAAGGTCTCATGTACAACAGGCCACGAGGAATGACGTTGGACGCTGCTGCCATCAGGCCTAACAGTCTCTGATACTGTTTGACAGTGAGTGGCTGGTCTAGTTTCACCCCTTTCACCGCTGAGAGAATCGATCCTACGCGAGGCTCTGATAGACGGGCCTGCATCAGGATCGAATTCCAACACACACCCAGATACGTTATTCTCTGTACTGGAGAAAGAACGCTCTTCTTGAGGTTGAGCCTCAGCCCTAACCTCTTCATGTGCGCGAGAACAACATCTCGATGTTGAACCGCCAGACGTGCTGACTGAGCCAAAATCAGCCAGTCGTCGATATAATTGAGAATGCGGATCCCCTGCATACGCAAGGGGGCTAATGCCGCGTCTACACACTTGGTGAAGGTGCGGGGTGATAGGGCTAGACCGAAGGGAAGCACCCGATATTGGTACGCTTGTCCCCCAAAAGCGAACCTCAGGTACTTCCTGTGCTGCGGAAGGATGGAGATGTGGAAGTAAGCATCTTTGAGATCTATCGTGACAAACCAGTCCTCGGACCTGATCTGGGACACGATATGTTTGAGTGTAAGCATCTTGAACCTGAACTTTGCCACTGCGCGATTCAGCGAGCGCAGGTCCAAAATGGGGCGCAACCCCCCATCCTTCTTTGGCACTATAAAATAGCGACTGTAGAAACCTGACTCCCTGTCGGAGAGAGGAACCTTCTCTATGGCCCCCTTCCGTAGGAGGGTCTGGACTTCTTGAGTCATAACCAGAGCCTGCTCGGGGCCCACCAAGGTAGGTAGGACCCCCTTGAAACTGGGTGGACGACACCTGAACTGGATGGCGTACCCAGATCTTATTATCTGCAGGACCCAACGAGATATATTTGGCAGTTTTTCCCATTCTGGCAAAAAATCTACTAGGGGTACCAGTCCCTCGAGACTGGCCTCTGGTATACTGAGTGCTGGGAGCACAGCGCCCTGAAGCGGATGACCGGCAGGGAACGGCTGACTCGACAGCGCCACCTCCTTGTCTGGAGGACGCGGGCCATCCTCGGATGACTCGCGAGGGCCTTCCACGCCCCGGCACTCGGGCGGGGTTAGTGGAGAGACCCTGTGAGGGTACCGGAACAGGACGGGCACCGTATGCTGAGGTGAACACCGCCTGTTCCCGAAGGGGGAAACCCTCACTGCCCTGGGCCCCTGGCGTCAGGGCCTCTTAGACGCAGCCTTTCTAGAGATAAGAACAGTCCGCAGATCTGCTCTACCCCTAGAGGGCTGCGTCTGAGGGTGTCGCCCACCGCCCCACCCTTTCTGAGGGGGAGTACGAGTGGCCACACTTTGTTTCTGTTGCGCCCGGTGTACGGAGCTCGTACTCGGTGTCTGCTGCTCCCGCACAGCAGCAGACGAGGCCTGGGGTTTTCTCGGGAGGAGCTGCTTCAGCGCCGCAGATTGTTTCTTTGCCTCCTGAAACCTGTCGGTGACGGTTGTGACAGCGTCACCGAACAGGCCGTCAGGAGACAGCGGCGCATCAAGCAGAAAGCTCTTATCTCTCTCCCGAATCTCAGTCAGATTCAGCCACAGATGCCTCTCCGTAGCCACCAGGGCTGCCATAGAACGGCCTATAGATTTGGCCGTCTCCTTGGTGGCTCGGAGAGCTAAATCTGCTGAAGATCGGAGCTCATTAACTAAGTCTGCTCCGATCTCCTGGCTGGACCCCAGGTCTCTTAGCAGGTCGGCCTGGTATGCCTGCACGATGGCCATAGTGTGCAGACACGCGGCGGCCTGACCCGCTGCCGAGTACGCCTTGCCCACCAAAGAGGATGTGGTTCTTAACGGTTTGGTGGGCAAGGTCGGAGTTTTAATGGCCGATGCCGACTGAGGAGAGAGATGGCTCGCGAGCGTCTCCTCCACCTTCGGCATCGGACCATACCCATGCTTCTTCAGCCCCTGTATGTTGCTATACACTGACGTTTGGGGGCTGAAGACACGAGAGGACATGGGCCGCTTCCACGTTCTCGACACCTCAGTGTGGAGATCCGTGAAAAACGGTAAACTCCGACGTGGAGGCTGGGCAGAGCGTGAGGGGAGAAATCGCTCGTCCAAACGGCTCTTGGACGAGACGCTCTCTTGATTTTCTTGTGGCCAGTCAATGTTTAGTTTGGCCACCGCTCTGCACAGAACCTCCAACAGCTCCTCACCAGCAGGGGATTGAAGTGGCGAGTCTTCAACCCCCGCGTCAACGCTGCAAATATCGATCTCATCAGAGCTCGATAATAGCAGCGCTGAGGCTGCCCCCTGGGTGGGAGAAACCGCAGGGCGGGCTCCCGAACCCAGAGAGGCAGCACTGGATCTGCCAGGTGAGGGCAGAGAAAGGGCTGGGCCCGTCTCTAACCCCTCTGACAGATCCATTTGCGAACCCCACGACATAAGCTGCCGCTGTGCCTCAGCAACAGCGGGGCCTGTGCCGCGGGGAACGCGAACCGGGACACCCTCCTCAAAAAGTGCCCGGCGGGATCGCAGCACTCTCATAGGCAAAGCCTCACAATGCTCACAGCCGGCCCCCTCGAGAGCCGACTGAGCGTGCTGTTCACCCAAACAAACAACGCACATCAAGTGTGTATCCCCGCTCGTGATGTGACGAGAGCAGGGAGGAACACACTTTCTGTAACGCTGTTCGCTCGCCATAGTGTCTCTTTAAATGTCAGTGTGTATGCAACTTGAAATAGAACGAGAGAAGTCTGAACTCAGACACAAAACACAAATCTGACAATGACAATACACAGAGCGCTTGCTGAAAGCAACAGAAGCTAGCGGCGTTTGTCTGCCGGTATGCTTTATACCTTCCGGGTCGATGACGTCACCCGCCTATGACGTTCCGTCTCTCCATTGGACTGATTACACATGTGCTTCACGACGCAATCACGCAGAGGCGTTCCCAAAGCGGTGACGCAGCTCGAGTTCCCTCGAAAGGGAATTACTATTTTCTTCCTACTATGGAAGTCAATGGCTACCGTCAACTGGTTACCAACATTCTTCAAAATATCTTCTTTTGTGTCAATGTCAATGGCTACCGTCAACTGGTTACCAACATTCTTCAAAATATCTTCTTTTGTGTTCAACAGAAGAAAGAAAATTGTGGGTGAACTTTCCCTTTAAGTAAACATGTATTATAAATATGCATGTAAACAAATGTGCTTGATTTTTTTCAATTGGCATGACAATGTCTAGGTTTTTATTAAATTGTATACAACCAAGCAGTTTTATAATTGCATGACTTAAAGTACATTTGAGTTCCTAACTAAATGACTACAAGCTCTTTTTTCCTACTAAAATTACGAAACCCAGCCTCTCCAGTAATGAAAATAGGAAATCTATGGCTGTAACACTATGAAGAGACATAATCTAAGATTCTGCATGAAGCCTTTTTAAATAATCGGCCTGCAAGCAATATATTGCAAGTACAACGGCAGAGAGGAAATTGTGTTTTACAATATTCAGGGCACAAAACTCCAGTACATCAGCAGTATTATTTCCAATTGTTGTCAAGAGAAGAAAAAAACTTAATTACTGATTCCTTAAAAAAAACAATACAGAGTGTGATTTGAAAGGATGTAAACGGTCAAGGTAATAAATGTAGCCTGTGTAAACTCAGCAGAGTCACTGACACCATAAGACATCACTGTACTGCTCTGTTTTAGATCAGCAGTAGTCATTCTTTAAAAAAAAACAAAATGATAATCAAAGATGAGGATCACTCTAACACAGCCATAAACTCAAGCCGCTGTTCAGGATGAGGTCATTTATTACCTTAAGAGCTATCTGGTTCTTTGCCCTGGCTGCTTTGTGCAGGGCAGTCATCCCATCCCGAGAGCGGAAGTCTAAATGAGCCCCGCCGTTTTTCAACGTAACGATAATCTCCACCATATTGTCCAAGTGGGCCGCAAGGGTTAGTGGTGTCTCTGCAGACCAGAAGAGCAAAAAACAAGTTTATTAATATGCATTAGGTAAATCTCTTTTAATATAAGCAAGATATTAATCAAGGGATTTACATGTTTCATCAAAACAATAATTAGACATGTACAATATACTGGATTATATACTGGTATACACAGTTGTGAGAAACAAAGTGATGATATAAATCACATTGTGATATTGTAATTGCGACTTTATTTGTGACTTTAGACAATGTAAATGTAGTTAAAATAAAAATGTAAATATACTACCATGTAAAAGTTTGGGGTCAGTAAGATTTTAATACTTTTATTATTAATTTATTAATTAATTAACACTTTTAATCAGCAAGGACACATTAAATAGATCAAAAGTGACAGTAAAGACAATTATAATGTTACAAAAGAGTTCTATTTCAAATATATTCTGTTCATGTAGCCTTCTATTCTTTAAAGAACCTTGAAAATGTATCTTGCTTTCACAAAAATATTAAGCGGCACAACTGTTTTCAACATTGATAATAATAAAAAATATTTCTTGAGCACCAAATCAGTATATTAGAATGATTTCTGAATGATCATGTAACACTGAAGACTGGAGTAATGATGCTGAAAATTCAGCTTTGCATTACAGGAATAAATTACATTTTAAATTATATTAAAATAGAAAACTTATTTTAAATTGTAATAATATTTCACAATATTACTGTTTACTGTATTTTTGGTCAAATAAATGCAGCCTTGGTGAACATGAGAGACTTCTTTTAAAACCATTTAAAAATCTTTCCAACCCCAAACTTTTTAATGGCAGTGAATATATTATATATATATATATATACACACTCACCTAAAGGATTATTAGGAACACCTGTTCAATTTCTCATTAATGCAATTATCTAATCAACCAATCACATGGCAGTTGCTTCAATGCATTTAGGGGTGTGGTCCTGGTCAAGACAATCTCCTGAACTCCAAACTGAATGTCAGAATGGGAAAGAAAGGTGATTTAAGCAATTTTGAGCGTGGCATGGTTGTTGGTGCCAGACGGGCCGGTCTGAGTATTTCACAATCTGCTCAGTTACTGGGATTTTCACGCACAACCATTTCTAGAGTTTACAAAGAATGGTGTGAAAAGGGAAAAACATCCAGTATGCGGCAGTCCTGTGGGCGAAAATGCCTTGTTGATGCTAGAGGTCAGAGGAGAATGGGCCGACTGATTCAAGCTGATAGAAGAGCAGCTTTGACTGAAATAACCACTCGTTACAACCGAGGTATGCAGCAAAGCATTTGTGAAGCCACAACACGCACAACCTTGAGGCGGATGGGCTACAACAGCAGAAGACCTCACCGGGTACCACTCATCTTCACTACAAATAGGAAAAAGAGGCTACAATTTGCACGAGCTCACCAAAATTGGACAGTTGAAGACTGGAAAAATGTTGCCTGGTCTGATGAGTCTCGATTTCTGTTGAGACATTCAGATGGTAGAGTCAGAATTTGGCGTAAACAGAATGAGAACATGGATCCATCACGCCTTGTTACCACTGTGAAGGCTGGTGGTGGTGGTGTAATGGTGTGGGGGATGTTTTCTTGGCACACTTTAGGCCCCTTAGTGCCAATTGGGCATCGTTTAAATGCCACGGCCTACCTGAGCATTGTTTCTGACCATGTCCATCCCTTTATGACCACCATGTACCCATCCTCTGATGGCTACTTCCAGCAGGATAATGCACCATGTCACAAAGCTCGAATCATTTCAAATTGGTTTCTTGAACATGACAATGAGTTCACTGTACTAAAATGGCCCCCACAGTCACCAGATCTCAACCCAATAGAGCATCTTTGGGATGTGGTGGAACGGGAGCTTCGTGCCCTGGATGTGCATCCCACAAATCTCCATCAACTGCAAGATGCTATCCTATCAATATGGGCCAACATTTCTAAAGAATGCTTTCAGCACCTTGTTGAATCAATGCCACGTAGAATTAAGGCAGTTCTGAAGGCGAAAGGGGGTAAAACACAGTATTAGTATGGTGTTCCTAATAATCCTTTAGGTAAGTGTATATACACACACTGCTCGGCCAAAAAAAAAAGTTTCTATTTGGATTTAAATTGGCAAATGCTTAAGAGTCTATGATTGGAACATTATTGCAGTGATTATTATGTTTCTAGCATGTTATATGTTTGGCAACAGTTCTTCTAACCCTAATTGATGGAGTGTGTAGCTTTTCATTTCTTAAACAACCATGTAGGAAGACACATCATGGCCATATTCCTGTGAAAGAATGGTTGTGAGGGAGCATGAAGAATCATTTTCACACATGAATTGGCACCTCTGAGTCCAGACCTTAAATTCATTGAAAGTCTTTGGGATGTGCTGGAGGAGACTTTACAGAGTGCTTGACTCTTGAATTGCACAAGATCTGGACCAAAAATTGATGCACCTCTCGATGAAAATAAATGCTGTGATGTTATTTCTATCAAGAGGTGCATCATTTTTTGCTCCAAATCTTGTATTGACAATACAAGAGTCAAGCACTCTGTCAAGTCTACTCCAGCACATCCCAAAGACTTTCAATAAATTTAAGGTCTGGACTCAGAGGTGCCAATTCATGTGTGAAAATGATTCTTCATGCTCCCTCACAACCATTCTTTCACAATTTGAGCCTGATGAATTTTGACATTGTCATCCTGGAATATGGCCATGATGTGTCTTCCTACATGTGTTTAAGAAATGAAAAGCTACACACTCCACCAATTAAGGTTAGAAGAACTGTTGCCAAACATATAACATGCTAGAAACATAATAATCACTGTAATAATGATCCAATCATAGACTCTTAAGCATTTGCCAATTTAAATCCAAACAGCAACTTTTTTTTGGCCGAGTAGTGTATATAGTCTATGAATATAGAGTTATAGTATTACTTTTAATGTAATTTATAATATCAGCCATCATATCCGTTATCAGACAAAAAACTAATATTTATCACTAATGGTATTGGTGCATTCCTAACAATACATGCCATGCAAAATAGGACATAACCGCTGGATTAAATCAGTGAGTAAATACGTTAAATATAAACTGCTGAAATATAATGTAATGGTCTGAACAAACAGTATTGATTAAGAAGAAATGTAATCGATCAAAAACAGTAGAACTGAATAGGGCCTGAATAGCCATTTATGGGCAATTTTGGAGGTTATCTGATATGGAATCCCCTACCACCAGTGTCAGGGTCATGATAGTTTGGGTCCAACCCTCTCTCCAACATCTTGGCAACTTTGTCCACCTGATGATGTTGGATGTAGTCCATAAATTTTCTCAGGTTGACCTTGCAGAAGGTGTGAGAGAAAACGAGAGAGCAGGTGAGGTGAAACAAGAAACATTGACAGCTAATGATGGAGGAGGAAGTTAACAAGTGTTGGAAATGAACAGTTGACGAGAGTGTGAAGGGTCTCTGCTCACTTCCTCTCATGGTGAGATCTCTGGGACACGCATGCCACAATACAAGGCTGGATAAAAATAGATAGGAGAGCAGCTCCCAGTACAGAGACATCAGAGAGAGAGAGAGAGAGCGAGAGAGAGAGAGAGAGAGAGGGAGCACAGCTGATTTGGCAAGACAAAGAAATATGAGCGAATTACGGCATGCTACAAACACAGATCAACACACGTCAACTCTAACACACAGCATAGTGCACATGCAAAGGCCTCCAAGAAGTGAGAGTATTTGCCATAGCTGCACAAAAATATTAGAGTTTGCATTATTTAACTTCTGGATCCCGTTTTACCAATACAAGCTTTCAATAATTCACACCTTGTTGCCAACTAACAACTTTAAACCCATAAAGCTAACTACAAAGTAGATGCAAAGACTTTATTTATAGGAAGACGGTGCACTCTAATTACTTATGAATGGGAGAAAGTGCAACGCCCAATATGGCGAATAAGCCCCGCCTTCTAATGAAAAGTCATTTAGTCACTGCAGCTTCCCTAAGAAGCTCTGGTTGCTATAGAAACAAGCAGTGTTCTGAGACGCGTGTTTAAGACTGTGCTTGCGCATTAGCTTTGTCCAGGCTGAAAAATGCAGTTTTTTTGTCATGATTCGAGAGTTTAGAAACTACATTTTGAGACAGTTGTTGTCAGATTTCATTGGTGATTTCAAATATGAAATTTAATCGTAAGCTTGGCGAACAGTTTTGGAGAATTTGATGTTTCCCCATTAAAAGAGATAGGAGCTGCACTTGCATGCCCGAGAGGCGTTTCAAAGATGGCCGCCGAGTGAAATTACTTGTCTTAAAGGAACTTTGGTAGATGTCACCTAGCACAGCAACAACATTCGCTCTCCTACACTGTTTTGTCAGTGATAGCCTACAAAAATCATCTAAAACTGGTTTTATTCATTCAAAAATATTAGTAAATATGAATTTAAAAAAATTTTGGTTACACAAAGGGATCAAAGACTGAGTGGTTAGCATGGTTAGCCTCTACTCTACTTTTTATGGTGGAAAAAAGCATTCTGCATATTTCATATTTATGAATTAGGAAGTATAATTACAACTTCATGTGCATTCAAAACACTTTAAGCAAGAAAGATGGTGATATACCTTTACTATAAATGCGCAATATGGCAGAATAAGTCCCGCCTTCTAAATAAAAGAGCCAGTCGCCAATTAGTAAAGTCATTGTGTCACTGCAGCTGCCTTTAGAAGCTCTGTTTGCTATAGAAACAGTAGAGATGCATGCTTATGACTGCACATGCTCATTGGCTAGTCCAGCCTAACAATTTTTATATAATTTATGAATGTGCTATAAACTAAAGCATTATATTTTCTATCAAAATTGTACAATACTATCAAATTTTGTACATGCAACTTTGCTACTTTTATTGTAAGTAAAAAAAAAGATAATTTCATACATTTCAACAAATGTACTCTCAACTACAGATGCTGCATCCATTGCGTCTGCCATGTTTTCTCATAAATACAGTCTTTTCGACATGACTTGAATGCCTTATGAGAGCAATAAGCAAAGATGGCAGAATTCATGTGCCAGCCGAGCAACTGCTATTGAGTTGAATGAGAAGAGTCAGTATTCTTCCGTTATTACAGTTTTCCATGGATTAAGCCAATAAAATACATCTTAATGGGTCAGATCAGGTAGAAATAGCTCTTTAAAGGTGCTGTATGTAATTGTACTAAAACATAAAAATACCATGATACACTATATTGCCAAATGTTTTGGGACGTCTGCCTTGCACATGAACTTTAATGACATCCCATTCTTAATCCGTAGGGTTTAATATGGAGTTGGCCCACCCTTTGCAGCTATAAAAGCTTCAACTCTTCTGGGAAGGCTTTCCACATGGTTTAGGAGTGTGTTTATGGGAATTTTTGACCATTCTTCTAGAAACGCATTTGTAAGGTCAGGCACTGATGTTGGACAAGAAGGCCTGGCTCGCAGTCTCCGCTCTAATTCATCCCAAAGGTGTTCTATCGGGTTGAGGTCAGGACTCTGTGCAGGCCAGTCAAGTTCCACCACACCAAACTCGCTCATCCATGTCTTTATGGACCTTGCTTTGTGCACTGGTGCGCAGTCATGTTGGAACAGGAAGGGGCCATCCCCAAACTGTTCCCACAAAGTTGGGAGCATGAAATTGTCCAAAATGTCTTGGTATGCTGAAGCATTAAGAGTTCCTTTTACTGGAACCAAGGGGACAAGCCCAACCCCTGAAAAACAACCCCACACCATAATGCCCCCTCCACCAAACTTTACACTTGGCACAATGCAGTCAGGCAAGTATGGTTCTCCTGGCAACCGCCAAACCCAGCCTCGTCCATCGGATTGCCAAACAGAGAATAGTGATTCATCACTCCAGAGAACATGTCTACAGAACAAGTCCAGTGGCGGCGTGCTTTACACCACTGCCGACGCTTTGCATTGCACTTGGTGATGTAAGGATTGGATGCAGCTGCTCGGCCATGGAAACCCATTCCATGAAGCTCTCTACGCACTGTTTTAGAGCTAATCTGAAGACCACACAAAGTTTGGAGGTCTGTAGCTATTGACTATTGCAGAAGCTACTGTACTACTGTAGCTATTGCAGAAAGTTGGTGACTTCTGCACACTGTGCGCCTCAGCATACCCTGACCCTGCTCTGTGATTTTACGTGGCCTACCACTTCGTGGCTGAGTTGCTGTTGTTCCCAATTGCTTCCACTTTCTTATAATACCACTAACAGTTGACCATGAAATATTCAGTAGTGAGGAAATTTCACGAATGGACAACCTATCACGGTACCATGCTTGAATTCACTGAGCTCCTGAGAGCGACCCATTCTTTCACAAATGTTTGTAGAAGCAGTCTGCATGCCTAGGTGCTTGATTTTATACACTTGTGGCCATGGAAGAGATTGGAACACCCAAATTCAATGATTTGGAGGTGTGTGCCAATACTTTTGGCAATATAGTGTATGTTTGCAGATATTTAGGAAACATGCTAGTTCACATACTTGTTTCTCTGAATAACAATGCTACAGTCAGTTATTCTACTCTGAATTGTCACTCCGTGTCGGAATGTTTCAGTCTGTGTGTTCCCGCCCACTGCCAATTTACCCAATAGTATTTCGACACTCTTGGGTTGCCAGTTGGCGGAAAACACAGCATATTGCAGCTACGAAAGTCAGCAAACAAACTGGGTCAGAGATTGCAGATTCTACCTAACCTAAAAAGCCTCTATCTAAAAAGCTCTAGAGGCATATTAAAATGCGGATAGACAGTATGAGGCTTGTCTCCTTCGATTGTCAATTGCACTAATTCCTGTTGTGTGTACTCAATCTGGCATCCCACGTGAGCGTTGACTCTGAGGAGGAAGGGGCTCCAATATTTCAACCACTAGCTGTCAATATTACATACTGCACCTTTTAGTTAACAAATTCACCTTTTTACTTTTCATAATGCAGTCAAATTTTAAAAGCAAACCCTACTAAACATAATTATAATTCGTTGACATTTAGTATGAAGTGGGGTGAATATCTAGCCTGGATGCCAGCCAAACTAAGTTCGGTCTGGACTTGATCCGTTATGGAGCAACTATGCTCGAACCAGAGCTGTTTGGACCAATCAAATTGTCAGGGCGGGCTTTATATACGATGACGGACAGATGATCAACAGTAACGTAATCATCCACGTCACCAAAGAGCACTTGGGTTGAATTTGTTTAATAAACAGAGAACTTGTTCGTATATGCATTCACCTTTACTATTTCTCTAAAAAATTATGATGGTGTCGGTAAGTGCTCCGTGTATCCTTAAATTATTTTTACAACACGGCAAAGATCGTTTACACTCATCTTCTTCTTCCAGTGTGCGTGCAGTTAAGTTCTGATGACAACTATGCGTCGCTCAACATACGTCACTTACTCCGTTGCTCTGATTGGTTGTAGGTCTATCCAATTGAGTGCAGAGGCATTTTCTTTCCTGGTTTGGTTGAAACACGCCCCATAATCACAGCCGAATGGAACAGTATCAGACTCATATTCTGACTAGAATCAGAGTATGACGACGTCAGGCTAGTGAACATCTGTTCCTCCGAAACAAAGACGTACACAAACCTGTTCCTACATCATCCTTTGCAAACCCTGGTGGCTTACGGAGCTTTAATATAATAACTTATTAAGGGAGCTTGAAAGCGCAGAGCAATGAGAGGGAGAATTTTAAATGCTGAGGGAAGCAGTGTGGGGATGGAAGATAAATAGGCTGAGCAATAAAGACCGAGCACAGGACACACAGTGCTGGAAGAAGTCAGCAATTAAAACTTGGTTCGAAGCTTCAGGGCTGCTTTTGGGCGAGGACCATGGAATAACCTCCACCGGTGATTGCAAAAACGCTCATGACGACAGAGCAAAAACTGGCCAAAACACTAAAACGTCAACATCAATGACCATCTCGACCCGAAAGTCCAAATATATGCAAATGCTCCGGCCTGCTGCATTATTTAGCAGCAGAATCTAAAAATAATGTTGTATGTTAGATATTCAATCCTAGTGACTGAATATAAAAAGCAAGATTTTAAATGTTACTTTTCTGCTTTAACAGTCGTATCCCAAGACGCCCTCTTCTGCTTGCAATTAAGCAAATAGCTTCTATTTGATATGTATGTAAAAGACTAAATTATCATAACGGATAACAAGTTAATCACCACCTGCGTGTCAAAAATAGACGTTTTGATGAATATGCATAGTAGGCGAATCTACATATGTCACAGCATAATATATATATTTTTTTAAATCTCACCTGTGTGTGGAGTTTTTCGATTTGCTTTTCATTGACGTTTGGTTGCTGGTACACTCTGCTCTTGTAGCGGAACTGCAAAATTAAATCATATTGGTGTAATTTGGTAATTAATATCATCTTTAAAAATTCATTGTTTTAATATAATAAACATTTTAACCAATACACTTGAAATATAGCATTAACCAAAAAATAGTACTACTACAATAAAAAAAACTATTTTTGTATTACAAATATAGCATACATTAATTTAGAATTATATTCTATTTCATATCAAAGTACTATAGTATTATCATGTTACCGACATGTTTTTGTAAGTGAGAGAACATATAAATAATCTTGATAATGTTTTAAAATAATTTGTTTAATCTTTAGCTCAAACAAATGATAAAATAGAAATATGTTTCATTATACTCCATTTGCAGCTCTTTTTGCCTGGTCGCTGCCTTGATAGTGATATGATTATATCAAGCCCTGAGGCTTGAATGAACATACAGGAGAACTACAAAGGTTCCTGTTACACCAGCCTGACATCAGCCTTTTCACAGAGAGAGCTGGGAATGCTCCTGTACAGAAAGCACATCTTAAGAAGGACTCCGTCCTTATAACGCTGCATCGGTTGCAATTTAGAGCAGTTATCATCACTGTCAAAATCATTTTGTCACTGTGATCATCCTTGACATGAATATTAAATATGAATGGATATTTCATACTCACAATAAAATTATTATTACTTATATTAATGTTTTTCATGTTGATTACCACATAAAACTTTTTTGATTTGTTCCTTTAATTGTAAAAAAAAAAAAAAAAAAAAAAAATACAATAAAATATTTTTTTTTTTGTAATACACTCACAATGGAAGTCTATGGGGCAAGTATATTAAAACTATTTTGATAATCATTAAAGATTATCACAGAAAACAAATCTGGTTTTCATTTTTATGTTAAAAAATAGCATAAATAAAATAAAATAAAATATAAAACAAATATAAAAACTAAAACAAAAGCTTATCATCCTTTACATAAATTATAAATATGCATGGTCGTTTTTATTCACAATATTTTTTAATTACTGTTGATTTCCACATAAAACAATTCTGATGTTCCTTTAATTATAAAAAAAATTAAATATACAAGGTCAATTATACTTATTATTTTGATTATTTATATAAATTTTTGTTCATGTTGATTACCACAGAAAACCATTTTGATTTGTTCCTTAATTTGAAAAAATGTGGTCTCATTTGTTAACATTAGTTAATGTGTTGTTAACTAACAAACTAACAGTAAAACATACTTTTTACAACATTTATTCATCTTTGTTAATGTTATTTAATAAAAATACAGATGTTCATTGTTTGTTCATGTTAGTTCACAGTGCTAATTTGATTTAAAAAAAAGTATTAGGAAGTGTTGAAATTAACATTCGATTAATAAATGCTGTAGATGTAGTTAACTAATGTTAACAAATGAAACCTTATTGTAAAATGTTACCAAATAAATAAAACAATAATAGCAATAATGCATTTTCAATGAAAGTCTATTGGGAAAGTATACTGCAGTTTTTAAAAGCTTAAATCTTTAGCTCATATATTTAATAAAGCACTTAAATTGATTGTTTTGTACAAAGATGTGTGCTATTTGAGTGTTAAAGTTGCCTAAATCTTCCTTTTAGTGACAGGACTACTGTTCAAGGCAGATTAACTTCTATTTAAGCATCTACCAGCATAATCCCTGTGGATGTTTGTGGAAGTACTTTGCAGATAGTGAAGACCCATGTCCCTTTCTGGCATCCTTGCATGTATTGTGCCAAAGTTACATCATGGATCGAGCTTAAGTTGACTCCGAAACATTCAAGCAACAAGCTAGCCGACGCGTTACCTCAAGGCTCGGAACGCCTTTATTAGAGGATAGTGGATAGTCTCTCAGGGGTCGTTCTTCCTCCAGGAAACCACTCTCCCTCCCGTCCACGGCCGGCTGGAAGAGCCCGTAGTTAAGCACATCCCTCAGACTCTGTGTGAGTGTACACAGGATCTGCTGCTTAGCAACCCATACTGTGGCATCAGGAGTGAACCTCATGGATTTCTGGCAAAGCCACAGAGAGAGAGAGAGAGAGAGAGACAGAGAAACACTCTATCAGGCTATAGCAGGTGTGCAGATTAACTAGGAGAAAACATTTGTGTTCTGAGGGAGAAAACAACAAAAGAAAACACGAACCGTGCTATTTGACATTATTTGGTGTTGGTTGACTGACAGAAAGACATTTTATAATAATTCAAATAAGTAGTATTATAATACTAGGTTGTTATTTCATTTTTCATGAACATTTTCAACCCTCTCTTTGACCCTAATAAATAAACGTAATAACTATAAAAGTGCAGTCACATTAGCAAAATTTTGGCAAAAATTTGGCAAAAAAGGTCCATTGTCTATTGTCAGTAGTGTTGTGGTGTATGAAACAGCTCACAAAGAAGTCACTTTCAAACCAAACTGCTTTCTGTTGGTCAGTTCAGCAAATCTTGAACCCGCTGCAAAATCAGTGTGGAAAAATCTTTTCACTGTGATCGAAGTTCCCGATCACAAGGATTCCTACGCTCTCAAAAAAAAAAAAGTAAAAAATTTTACCTTTTAAGGAACAAATGCCCTTCCGGCAAACTCAAGTGTCCGAATTCACTCACTCGTTTTCTTTCACTCCTTCAAGTGGATGATATTAGTGGAGTAATGTAAGGAATAGTGAATAAGGGTATAGGGGGCGATTTCGAACACAGCACATGTATGCTTTGAGATCATTTATATGCTAATGAACTCCTAATTATTGACAAAATTCAGATATATGCATTTAAATTGAGTCTTTTCCTTCAGGTAAAACAAATCATAAAAGTTGATGACTCATCCTGCACTTCACTGACTTTTGTCCAAATAAATGCTCTCTAGAATGAGAATGTCCTTCACACTAATGCAATCTGCAAACAATTAGCATATTTAACGTATATTGACTAAAGTGTTGATATGACCCACCTGGGATACTTTGAAAGAATACTCTTATCAGAAAAATAGCATATTTTCAGTTACTGTGACTGAGATGGTATTGTTGACATGTGAATGCACAATATGTACCCCAGGATAATTGTAACGCTCAATAAATGTGACACTGGAAATAACACATTATGCTAACCATAACCTTATCAGCTATGTGCAAGCACAATTCAATCCTCTGCCTCTTCCCAAAATAACAGTTTCAGTAACAACAGGCACAGATATTTTTAAAGAACTTGTTTTGAGCAAGAGCAGTAAAAATGGCTTCTATTAGTGATATTTCATTAAATCTAATTCTACACCATATTTAGCCTGATTTGGTTGCAAAATTACAATATAGGCCTGTCTCTACATTATATTGCCTTTCTAAACTTTCTTCATTTAATGCATGACAATGTAATTTTCTACTTTACGTGTGTAAAATATGTCAAAAATACTTGTTGCCTCTCCCAGTTGCATACGTTCCCATTTTTTTAGTCCACTAAAACCCAAACAGCTCTCTAGAGAAGGTTGAAGCTATAAGAGGAGAGCAATTTCCTGTAATAATATAATTTTGAAAGATCCACATGGCTCAACAGCCTGAGGTGAAACATGAGTGTTTGTATGTGTGTGTGAACGCACAGACTGCTGTAGGTCAGGGATGACCACACAGATGAGAATTGTGTCTCGCAGGCTGTTGTCCAGTCGGCCACTGGTAGGTCGATCCAGCCTGGGAGGCTCATCTCGGGAACTGTCTGATTCCGAACTGGCTGAGTCCGAGAAACTCTGAGCCATTTCCTCCTCGCTAGACATGGGGCTCCGTGGCATGATCAACACTGCAGAGAGAGAGAGCACATTTTACAATAAATTCAATGGCATGCATAATGCCTAAATTAGAAACTAAACTAACTAAATTAAATTCCACAAAAATATTTACTAATAAATAAATACCCAATATACTTCAATAGCAATATTCTAGCTTAATATTAGTAAAGATTACATGCAGATAAAATCAACAATGATTTGTAATGTAAAGATTAACATGCACTTAAACTGCAGCATATGAATATAATTGTAATTTCCAAAATACACCAAACATCACCTATTTGTCTTTATAAAATGGCAGTGGAAAGAAATAAAATAAAATAAAATATCTTTTAATAAAATACTGGAATTAACTGGAATACAACTTGGAAAATAAAATAACATTTTAACCAAAAATAAAATGCTGGAAAATAAAATAAAATAAAATCTTGAAAATAAATGGAATATAAAGTGAAAATAAAATAAAATAAAATAAAATAAAATAAAATGTTTTAATTAACTTAAAAAAAATATAGGAATTAACTGGAATACAACTTGGAAAATAAAATAACATTTTAACCAAAAATAAAATGCTGGAAAATAAAATACTGGATAAAATAAAATAAAAATATTCTGAATAACCTATAACATCACATCACAAACCACAACTGAGACCTCTAGGTGGTTAAAATGGTTATTTGAAGGTCATTTGATGGATCAGCCTATTGTCCAGTCTAAGTGAAGTCATTTCAGAGTTAAAGTAAGTTATTATAACTTTTAATACTTATTATAATTGTCAAGACAAACTTGTTTGAAATAATGTGCACCAATGAATCACGCACAATAAGACCAGAAACATATTAATAAAGTAAAGAGGGGCAATTTTGATTTCCTGTTGACTTGAGTGCTTACTGTTCCCATACATAATATTTTTTCTGGTCATTCAGCTCCACTTGTTTATCTCTCTGTGGCCTTTTGTGAATTCACTGGGTTCACCAAATGCTCTGAACAGTCCCTATCTGCCAAGACTGAGCGCGCTTATATTTCGTCTGTGGATGATTTTAGGAGCGCAGCAGTACACTGAAATGTCAGACTGTATATCACGTCATTTTAATATTTCTACTCTACATCTTTGGGGTCTGCACTACCTTGCAGGGATGATTGAACTGACACTCACCTGAAAATGAAAAAGGCCTTGTTTATCACAAACTTTTGATAAATGAACAGATCAGCCATGCTTAACCTAACATGTACAGTAATGCTAAATCTTTTGTTTATTTTCATTATTTCATTATATAAGTAGTTATATAACGTAACGTAGCCATGTAGACATTACATACGATCAACAATCATTTATTATGTAAAGATTATTATGCACTTTAAGATAAAGCATATGAATTATTATATTTCTCAGTGGTGGACAGTAACAAAGTATTTTTACTTTGAAACTGTACATTTTTCAAGTATCTGTACTTCATCTGTGTATTTTTATTTTGGGAAACTTTTACTTCACTATATTCCAAAGCATAATATCGTACTTTTTTAATATTGTAATTATCAAAAATGATCTAAAATAAAATAATATGCTGAAAATTAAATGAAATAAAAAACCATGAAGAGGTTACATGCAGATATACTCAAAAATATAGAAATATAGATTATCTAAAGATGAGCACGCACTTTAAGATGATGCATATGAATTATTATCATTCTAATTCCCAAAATCCACTTAAAATCACCTTGAGTGGCCTTGATTATTTTTATAATTTTATTTTTTAGATATTTTTATATTATTATTTATGACAACAATAGATAAAACAAATCATAATAAAACAAAACAAAAACTGGAAACTGGAAAAATAAATATAAAAAAAATTATTGGAAATTAAAATTAATTAAATTTAAAAAGTAAAATAAATAAATAAAATAAAATAGTGAGGTCTTGCATCCTAAAACCTTTTTATTTTTAGCTAATTTTTAAATCCCACCTCATGGGGCTCACCGACTTTTGGATCCCATTGTATATTTTATTGGCTGTTAGGGTTAGGCTTTAAGCCAATTTATTACATTGGACTAAAGGTTTCCAAGAGGGACAGATGGAGCTGTTTTCTATGTCTTGGGTTAGCACACGCCATATTTCTGAAGTATACACAAGGCTTAGAAATCACAACAAGATTTTTGAATGGCAAACAAAATGTCTGGGTGCTTGCAGGGGGGGGCAGGGGGGGTGACGGGGGGGGGGGGGGTGACTTGGGGGGCAGGGGGGTTGACAGCAAGCAATATCAGACAATGACGGTGATGTAGAAAGAGAGAGAGGTTCAGACAGTAACTAAAGCAAAGAGGTCAGGTGAAATATCTGACTAACGGCACTCTGCTAAAGCCTAAATCATCATGGCATGTGCGAACGAGACGATGCAAGACAGATGAAGAATAATTAGAAGCGCTCACCACATTCCCTGTGCATTTTACCCTGTGAAAGGTTCAGGAATAATAAAATTGACCTTTCCGTGCTAGCGCATCTTGATAATGCTAAACTACCGTGTGTAGGTAGTCTAATAACTGCTATTGAATCAAACATCACGATACAACGATTAGGGGGCTTTGGTGTAAGAATATGCTTGTATGAGATGTTACACAACTAACAATCCGCTTATGTAATGTGTCGAAGTAATGTTCAAACATTATACTTTGAGTGCGACCATGCTTGTTAGCGAAACCACTAAATGTCGCATGCAATAATGCACTGGTGAAAATCAGCCGTTCTTGTGTCTCTCTCCCCAGTGGCTCAGTCAGAAGGCCCTGTCATTCATCAGGGCTGTCAGTGTTGGTTTTCTCGCTCGACCTTTACAATCACCCGCCACCAAGACAGGATTCAAGAGGCAGGAAGCATTTGTCGACTATCGCTTGAAGGGTGCCACCAATTAAAACCTTACAGCGTGGAGAGGAAATTGCACCCACATGCACTTTAGTGCTAAGAAGCTGCCAGCAGATTTAACACAACTTCAGTGTTGGCAGATAAACACACAGACACTCACTGAAGTCCTTTCACAGCCGTATTATTGTGCGCTGGATGATATATTGGTTTCCTGTGAAGTGAATATTATCCAGTTGTGGGCATTTAAATAAATTACACAGTACATGCTTTCATCTTGCAGAAATAATTAGATATTATTTGCTTGTAAGAAGTTCAAAGGAACACTATAAGCATAATATAACCTTGCAGAGGTTACATAAAGATACAATCAATAATATATATACAATTTATTATGTAAAGAATAGGATGCACTTTACTCATTTTAATTCCCAAAATCACTGCAAAAATCACCATGACTGGCCTAAAATGGCAGCGATAAAAATTAAAACTATAAAATACTGGAAAATAGCCTAACTAACATGAAATGACAAAACATGATATGATATAATGATATAAAATTATCTAAAATTAAATATTAATTAATATGCTGAAAATATAATGAAATAAAATTAAATCATCGGAAATTAAATAACTGGAATACAAATGGAAAATAATATAATACGATATATGAATGCAATCATAATAATATATACAATTTTAACTAATATGCTGAAAAATAAAATAAAACAGCTACTTGGTGCATTAATATAGAATATGTGGTCACAGGTGTGCAAATTTTGTCAGTTTATGATGGCTTCAAATGCTTGTGCAATCATAATTCATACATTATACATTCGATTTCATATTTTAAACGTGATACATTTTGAAAGATCATACATTAGAATCATACATTAGATTACAAAATCATACATTTAATTTCCAGAATTTATTATTAGTTCAGACACACTTTCAAGCAGATAGTGACCTAGAAGCAAAATTTACTGTAATTAAGTTAAAGTTTAGTGTTTTCCCTGTTAACTTCAAAAACACACAGATGCTTTTTCATTATGGCAATTATTTATTAAAAGTACTGCCAAAATATTCACTCTGAATGTCTGCCACTGTTGCCACGACAACTACTAAACACATCTGCATTGTTATAGTTAATGGAAGTGATGCACTAAGCATTAAAAATGGCAGGTTTGGTATAAACTGTCATAATGTGTGAGGCTTAAAACGTAACTTAATATATCCTACGCTCATCAAGGAAAAAAATAAGCATAAGAAGGATTCTGAACGGAAATTAAGCTCACCCTAATATCCTGAAAAACAACAGAAGTAATATTTTCCTTCCTGAGCTTTGTTGAGGAACATCTCATATGAAGGTTAGTTCACTTCTACGTAGTCACTGTATCATTTTATACCAGCAGTAGCAGTGAACACTAGGTTGCTCTATTCCAAAAGCCTGCCTGAGGGCAGTCAAACTTGCTGTTTCAGAAACATGGACAGTACCAGGAACTGACAGCTCTGCAAGAGCTCAGCCTTCCCATAAACATATATATAAGAGAGAAACATCTAATACAGCACCCTTCATTAAAACAATGCACAACCATTAATATTTCATACCCAAATTTTTTCTCATCAAAAAGTGATGTGGATGTTGCATCAAAAGCTCTTGGGTTCATAGTTTTTGCAATATAGCAACTCTGAAACTCAAATCCCATCCTCATAAAACCAAACAAGAAAACGAGCAATAACTACATTTTAGTGCTTGCTCATGCAAACCTCACCACCATAATGCTAAGACAACTGCCAGGGTGTTGCTATGGTGTTCTAGATGGTTTCTAGGTTGTTCTAGATGATTGCTAGGTCATCAAAAGAGCCTGTGCTTAAGTCTGTATAGTGAAAAATGTTAACCTAAAAAAATTCTAATTCTAACCTATATACCATTCAAAAAAATGGGGTCAGTAAGATTCTTTTTTTATTTTTGAAAGAAATTAATACTTTTATTCAGCAAGATTACATTTATCAAAAGTGATAAATTGCTACCTCAAATAAATGCTGTTTTTTTCTATTTACAAAACTATTAAGCAGCTGTTTTCAACATTGATAATAATCAGAAATGTTTCTTGAGCAGCAAATCATCATATTAGTAATGATTTCTGAAGGATCATGTGACACTGAAGACTGGAGTAGTGATGCTGAAAATTCAGCTTTGCCAACACTTTCAGTAAATTGTATTTTATAATATATTCAAATATAAAACAAGTTCCTTTAAATTGGAGTAATACTTCACAATATTACTGTTTTTGCTGTATTTAATTATCTTATGCTCACAAAGGCTCCATTTATTTGACTTCTTTCAAAAACATTTAAAAATCTTATACCATTTTCGAATATTCCCTATCATGCAGTGTGTAATAAAGCTGTTTGTGAATGTAAACATTCTGCAAAGTTGTAAAGATGAAACTGCACAATAAATAAAGTTATTGTCTCCCAAAAGAAAGAATCAATTCTGAACCACCTAAACAAGTCGTTGTATTTCGAATCCCACTGTTACAGTTCTACGTCACTAGATAAGACATTTGCATAATGCACGCCTATGTTGTATGCTGTCCGCCAGCGAACAAATTGACCCACCCTTCAACGCGGGATTTTACTAACAACTGCTTCTCAAATCTTGGAGTTCAACACGGGATTCGCAAAACACTTGCTCGTGAAAGATCAGTCAGTACCTAGTTTATTTGGACCAACTTGCTCCTAAGAATCACAACCTGTAAGTATGAATAATTATTGATGTATATATTTTCTACCGGGTGTTCAAAATATAGTTTTGTGTTTTATATTGTGTAAGTTTCCAGCTAACCGGTTAACTCACGTATGACTTACTGAAATACTTCTGCTAAACAGCTGTGGGCCACTATTACCTAAAACTGTGTCTATTAATGCAGATTGTCTGTCGTTCTTACTACTTTGAGTAAAGATAAAGGATGGAGCAAGATTTGTTTTACAAACTTTAATGTTACATCAGTCATTCACGTTAGTGCTCAGCTAACATATGTGCCGTTATAAATACAATTCCCACATGTGCACCGCAATAAATTAGAAATGTACTCATGGGTTTGTTGACAGACACACACTTGTTAATGCTGATGTTGAGGAATTACAGCTGCGACATCTCATAATGTACCTCAAACTGAGTAACGCATCACTGAGAAACGTCCTGCTCAAGTTGTCCTTGCGATGGAGGTTCGGGTTGAATAACTAGTTCTTCCAATGTTTCATCATCTGACTTGCGCTCTGATTGATATGGTAAAATCGATGTCATCTTTACTGTCTTTACAGTGTGTACAATCGCTGAGCATTTAGGAAGCCTCCTGAGCTAAAGTTCAGTTATGGTAATGAGCGTTAGCTTCCGACACGCGCTGTAAGCGGTAGACCAATCACAACAGACTGAGCCATCTGGCCAATCAGAGCAGAGTAGGCTTGCAGAAAGGAGGGATTTAGAAAGACTGATTCATCCGATGAGTCGTTTGAGAATCATGGAAAAATGTGGTGATGTGCAATGTATATTATGAGAAAATTAAAGTGTTTTTTGACCTTTAATGCATGTAAACCTGTTGTAGGAGAAATTAGGAACCTTTAAAATAGCATAATAGAGGCACTTTAACATCACTGAATTAACCAAAATACATTGTTACTTACAACAGCAAAACAAAAGGGTTATGATATTAGAAATAGCTTCTTTACAATTGCAGGTTACCACTTTTTACAGTGTTTGAAATGCTGGTCTGCAAATATAGCTGATTCCCTCCTTCAAAGAGATTTCTCAGCTATTTTATCCTCCGCCAGGCGACGGTCCTAAGTCCAATCTCTTAGAAAAGAAATAGGACAGCTCTCATCAACAAACCGCACGGTGTGCGATCATTCATGTCCATAGCCGTTAGATGCCATATTTGAGTGAGCAATAGAAATGAAGCTTCTGTGAACTGTCTAAAAAGGAGAAGGGTAACTAAAGTATGGGTTTCATCTGGGCCAGCGAGTAAACCACAGAGAAGAGAGGAAAGAAACAGAGCTGTGGGACTCAAAGGAGCAATAGAGTGAGACGGAGGGATAGACAGTGGCATACAGAGGCGAAAAGAGAGGGAGAGCGAAATGGGAGCGGGCTGGCCTGGATCTGCGTCCGCTTGCCTTACCCCTGGTGACTTAACAGCACGGCAACACCGCACAGCTGTAAAATAGGGCAAGACTGGGTCTCGCGTATACGCTGGTGCAGACTAGTAGAACGAATCACAGTCTGAACATCAGTGTTATAAACAAGCGAGGTGAAGCTGATGAAAAATAAATGAGAAGCAAGGCCCAGTTCTATCACAACATGTCATCTAACCCCTCCCATGAGCTGTGTTCAATCTGAGCTCATCGAGGAATCCATACGTCAATACGGGGGACAATTATTACCCCGGAGGACCGCCTCTGCTTTACACCAGTACAAACAATGGCAGTATATTGTTTCTCAGATAGGTTTTCATCTTTTTATTCATCAATCCATTCAACCGCTCACTCTCTAGGGAAAATTGAATCAATTTAGAGGCTCCATTTAATGATTCCTTCACTCCACGTACTGTCAATTACACAACAGCCCTTAACTAAAGAGCATATAATATAATAATGAAGCTATGATCAGAACTTAATGAAATGCACTTATGTGCATTAATTTGATAAACGGATGCTCAGTGTTGGGGAACTACTGCAGCAGATAAACAAAACAAGGGAGCAACATTTTACAGCATTTTATATTATTTTTTGCATTATTGTTGTTACATTTTTTTAACTGTTATATAGTGCTCTGTATTTGACTGTTATTAAACTAAAAAAATTTTTTTTTTAATGTTTTTATAAATAAAAAAGAATATTTTGCTAGCTCAAAAACAATGAGGGTTTTTAAGGTGACATTAAGGTGACAGAATCAAACACCCTAATTTATATAACCAAGTCAACATACGGCACAAGGACTTGAATTTCCACCCAGCCCCCCTAAAAATTTGCAATTAACTCAGTAATATGTACACTAATTCATGTTCGCCTCAGTCTCCTTTAAAACCTAATATGAAACCAACGACAGGCTTTGACTCATCCCCACATTTTAGTCTGTGCTATTGAGTGTGTTCTTCAATCCATAACAGTGCAGCGCCAGCGTCAAAAGCATAGGACAACATGTGTGCATTTATTGATAGATGCAATAAAATTTGTCATAATATTCATTTTATAAAAAATCCAAAAGCAAAACATGCGAAAAGAAGTATAAAAGGGAGTGGAAATGGCAAATGAGATAATGAGTGGTCCTCTGCAGCCATCTACTGGTTATAGTGGTAATTTTATGTCAAACATATTTGTTTTCTACCAGGTGACAGAAATCCTCCACTAAAGCATGGCACTTTATCCATGTTATCTCCATGAATGAAAATGATAAATATAGATCTTTAAAGTTTTGGGTTTTTTTACTGCAGAAATGTAGTTAAAGAAATAATAGTGTTTAAAACATTACATTTGTTGAAAAAATGTGTTGCCTACCCTAGTATACAATATATAAATAAATAAATAAATAAATAAAAAAATATATATATAAATATATATATATATATATATATATATATATATATATATATATATATATATATATATATTTTTTTTTTTTTTTTTTTTTTTTTATCATACCCTATAATACCCAATAATAATGAAATCCTAGAAACGGCTTGGTAGCTGAGATCCATTTCGGACGAACCAATTCAGCGACGTGAGGGAATTTTTTTATGGAGGTTGATAAATAAATATGTAAACTGATGTTTAACGTTATATTGTATAATTTTATCATTATCTTCCCGTACATAAAATAAATACTTTAAGATATCCAAGATACCCCGTCCCTCCCCCAAACACAACACAAAACATGTTAGTGTAGTAAACCAACGGATACAAATCTCATAGCTTTAAATACTGTAACTAATATAAACATTTATGTATGAGAACATCTACTCACCCATGCGCAGAACATGCTCTTCGTTGTTTATCAAATCCTTTATTCATTTATTTCATCAATATTTTGGCTAACTTTGAAAGTTTCTCTGTACCTAAATGTTTGATGCACTACTAAGAGCTGTTTGGCTTGAATGGTTACATTACTGGTTTGAGATATAAGTTATGCGGAAAGAGGCAACTTTCTTTTAGCATTTCGGTCAGACCTCCAGTAGACGTAGCTGCTGCGTCATTTTAATAGCGATTCTGATTGGTCAGTTTAATATGAGAGGCGCCTTTACGCTTGTTTCTTCTAATGTTCGTGCATGGTTTAAAACTTGCCTGGGCTACCGCGTATAAAACAAAACGAAAACTAAATATATTTACAATATATGCATCTGAGTTATTCACTTTAATTGGTTAACTGACTAACTGAGCCATTGAACCACTGAACCGATTCACTAGAACGAATTCAATTCAACCCAACATGAGGACCGTTTAGAATGATCCGATGATTCACAATCACGACTATACATTTGACTTTCAAAATGAGAGAAAGTCCCGTTAAGAACGATTCAGTAGAATGAACTTTCAAACGCTACATGAAAGAGAGGGTCCTTGAATCAGACTTTCAAACACTACACGAGGAGCGCTTATGAACCGATTCACTAGAATGAATTGATCGTTCAAACGCTATATATTAGAGAAGTAATCGTTTTTAAGGTAAACCGATTCTCTAGAATGAATTGCACTTTCAAATGTTGCATACAGTGTGAGATAGTGAGTGAGAAAGAACTGTTTATGTGCATTTGATACAGCATCCCTCAGCACATACATGGGAATAGCTCGTATTTGAAAACTATACTCGTATATAAAAGGCTATACTACTTTTATTTAGTTACTCCCCAACACTGCAGCTACTATGAATCAGACAAACAGAGTCCTGGAATCACCTACTGGGCCTGCTTGTATTCATAAATCGCTTAGAAGCCTGAAGTGGACAGTGTGTGGCTGCAAATCTGTCTGCTAAAATCCTCCTCTCCACTTCTTATCTCTGTGGGACACAGGATAACAGAGAGCTTCCAACCCCATCCCTGTAATGGATAGATCACCACAGCCGCACAACACAGCTGCAGCTCCTATTTGCTATACAAGCAGAATCCTTGACCGGCACGCTGAAGATGCCTTACAAAACTGATAATGTTGTTTGTCTCCTAATTACCGTTTTCTGGAGGCAATTTGACTGAGATCTTGTATGCACAATCACAACGGCAATCAAACGCATTGTGTTTTGAATGTCGCATGTTGGTCAAACCCCCCACACCCCCGCCCCCCCTTAATGCTTCTGAAATGAAAAGAGAGCTCTGATGTATTTATTAGTACTCTTGAGAGAAAAATCACATCTTGACATGTTGCTGAAATACAGTATGGTAGCAGAATTTGCTGAACAGAGCTGTCAGTGTACGTCAAGTTGAAAGCTGAGGTGGATTTCCTGTCTCTTGACATCTCCTAAACTCAGCCTTTGCTATACAGTTTCCGAAGATACATTTTCATCATGAGATACAGTTTCATATCAAAACATCAGGACAAAAAGCAGAAAACATTGAGAGACTGCAACAATCGCTGAACGTACTGATAAATCCACTGGACACTGCAGTGGTTGGGTTCGGGCAAGATGTCTTTTAAAGTCTCTTGATACTTATCAAGGGAGATACAATGGATTGTGGCTCCAGCGGCCCTGAGAAGTGTCACTAGTGAAATCAGTCTTTTCTGTTGCTATGGAGTCGCAGGTTGGAAAGCCCATGAGACCATCACTACCCAAGCAGTGGATGGGAGAAAACCTGAATCTGCGCATAATGTGGCGTGTCTGAATAATGCTGACCTAAAAACTCTTTTAAGAGGCACATAAATTATTGTCAAAACTCCTAGAGGATTTTAAGTTCCCAAGGGATACTGGAGTCACTTAAGCTTTAAATTTTACAAACATATTTTGGGGGGAGTTTAGTTTTCTTTAATAAACATGGTGTTTCCAGCTTATATGCAGATAAATAGAATCTCCCATTTTCCATTTTGCATCACTTGTCTTCAAAAAGTGTTCATTTTCATTAGTTATAAACTGATACATTGGATAAACCAATAAACTGGCCACTATTTGACCATTTTGATATCACTATTGTCACTTTTTATCACTACTCTTTCTTAAAATGTGCTTGTCTATGTTAGTTAAAGACTGATATTACAGCTAAATTGAAAAATCAGCCACTATTTTGACAGTATATCAACATATACCAATGATAATGTCAATGGATAATATGTGCAAATACTTGAAAATGGCTTTTCGTGTATATGTGTACATTTCAGTTACTTTAACTTTATTGGTTCTCTGGAATAATTGATTCTTGGTCGTTCAGCGGTCATATATTTCAAGAGTATAACCGTATAAGTGACCATGTTTCGTATCTGCATGTGTTCCTTAAGTAATATGATAAAAGAAAAGCAAATCAATATTTCATATCAAGTATTTACAGTATTTAAATGTTAAGTATCTAACAATACTGTATAGTCAAATGGTATTTGTCGCAAAATAAACCTCTTCAATTTGTTTATTATCCCTGACTTTACATTATCCCTTACTTGTCACATATACATATTAGCCAATCTGCTCTCTAGTTATCGGTTTTAAGCCCTTATCGGTTGACCACTAATCTGCATCTCAGCCTGAAGCTTCTTTAAAAGTTTTTTTGCAAAATGATAAGATGGAATCAAATGAGTATTTCTCAACAATTTTTACTAGGTATCCATTGTGAAGATGTGTTATTTGATTTCTTCTTGTATACTGAGGTCTCTTAACTTTGGGCATCGTTTGTGCACCCCATTGATCTACAGACATCATTAAGCCAACGTTTAAATGATCGATCTCACAGGAGGGAAAACGAAAAAAAAAACATCATCCCAAGTCCAAATCAAAATTAGCCTAATATTTATGTCTAAACATCCATTCAGATTCTACATCCCAAGCTTTGACTATAGAAGAAGCACAGCAACACAAAGCTTATCCGATCAGTAGTCTAGGCTATATACTGAGATACAGGAGAAGTTGCCAAGAGCTTGTCCGTCAGCAGCCTCACATCTCCAGCATCACAGCTAGTCAGGTGTGGGCTCTGTATGACAATACAAAACTTCGGAGTTTCTTATTTTTGTCTTTAAAGTAACAAAACCTATAATGAAAATTGTATTGGAGATACGCGTATTGGAGAGAAAACAAAGGTGCGTACTTACAGCACCCAGCGCACTTTTTCCTTTCTTTTGCTCTTTATCCTTTGTCCAAAGGAATAGAAATCTCCGTAGTATCGCTCGGGTTTTGTCGAGTAGTCCGAACAGAGAAGGAAATGACCCCTTTAGCACTTCTTCGGGGGAAGAGGGCTGTGTATTCCGCATGTGTGGACAGTGTTAAATGCGCAGCATCGACCCGAGCGCGCAGCACACGCAGGGAAGCAGGAAATATTTGCGCTGGATTCAGAGGCTCTTCTGACCAACGTCTCCAGCACTAGAGGGGTTTACTAATGCAGGCGGAGCCACAGTCCCCCACCTAACACACCTGCATCTAGGACAAAACGTTTGAATTGGGGGGTTTAGCATTTATGAGTTAAAAAAAAAAACATTTAAATAAATTATGCGTTTGTTTTAAAATTACTATTTCATGCTGGTTCATGTAAATGTTTCAGGATTGTACTTAAAATAGACAAAGTATTTTTTGCACATTCCCTCTAGACAGCTGTGAGTCTAATAAACTAAATAAATAAATAAATAAATGGATAGACAGACAGACAGACAGACAGACAGACAGATAGACAGACAGACAGATAGATAGATAGATAGATAGATAGATAGATAGATAGATAGATAGATAGATAGATGTTTGGTCTGTATCTCTGCTGTTATACACTGTATATTGAGCACCGCATCTGAACTGAGCCAAACACTTTAAGATTGCAATGTTCTGCACTAACAATGAATGTGCTGCATTGTGTGCGAAATAAAGGAGCAGCAAAATAAGATTTTAATAAGCATGAATAGATTTCATAATGGATCTGAGCCTACTTTCTTTTTCTCTTTCTTCCCCTCCCTCTCTCCCCATTTCTCAATTTCTCTCTTTCTCTTGTTGTCTACATGCATTAATCACTGTAACCTCCTAGATGTCTCCACCTTCATTTGTCTTTGATTTCTCCGTCAGTCAGAAGTGGGGCAGCGTCTGCTGTAATAAGTCTGGCTTCTTAACCCTCTCCTACTGTACACCCTTTACATCGTCCAGAACCCACAAAACTGGGTCTCTGTGATATAATTGGAAACTGAGTGAAGACAGTCCCGTCCAGCATATGATACATAGATGGAGACGTGTACCGATTCCAAACCTGTATGAATATCTTTCTTCTGCAAAACACAAAATAAGATGTTTTGAAGAATGTTGTTGTTTGGACGCCATTTTATGAACAAACAAAATCTTACAAATATTATTTTATGTTCCACAGAAGAAAGAAAGTAAAGCAGGTTTGGAATGAGCAAATTATTTTTTAGGTGAACTATGCCTTTAAGTATGCAGCGTTTGAATTGCTTTCTCAAAAGCAGAATACAAATGTATGAATAATTTGTAACAGGATGCTTCATGAGGGATTTTAGGGTTATTTATACAAAGTTCTAAAACAATAATAGAAGCAACTGCAATAGTATTCTTTACCTCACATATTTTTGCCCTAGATTGGTGGGTTTCAGCTGTGAGACAGTGTTCTGTTGCTCAGCCGGAGAGTATCAGCTGTGCCGGCCTACATTAAACTGACCTGTTTTCTTATCGTCATCATATATTTAGGGCTATTGATGATTACAGCAAAACCCCTCAGAGGGCAGGATCAAGCTGAATTATCGGTAGATTAAACAGGCGCCTATTGCCGATCAAATGACATTATAATGTGGTTTAGGCAGGTTTGACGCAAGTTATTTTGCATAAATACTTAAGCAAGTTAGTACACTGATCTCAAGGGTGTATCATGGGTAATATCACAGCAGCAGTCTGCCATCCGGTGGCCTCGGTGAAGAATGATCTCAAACCTGAAAGCTGGAGAACGCACTGTCAGTGCTATATATACAAAGAGAAGTTTATTGAAAATATGTAAATGTATTTATTGAACAATCTATTGTGGCTGTAGACTTGAATTGTTGTACAGGGGAGCTTGAAACAAACGTCTGCGGTACAAACACAAGACGTGACATGGAGAGTCCAGGACAGAGGAGAGTGAGAAGAGGAGGGGTTTAGAAGCACTTCCTGTGGACAATGGAGGGTCCGGCCTCCTCATACTCGTCTTTGCTGATCCACATCTGCTGGAAGGTGGAGAGGGAAGCCAGGATGGAGCCACCGATCCAGACAGAGTATTTACGCTCAGGAGGGGCAATCATCTGTAGTGGACAAAGGATGATTTAATTATCATTATAAATAATAATAATCATTATACAGTTTTTCACAATCAATCAAAAAAGTTTTGGTGGTGTTTTGTGTTTAACTGAGAAAAGAATTCATATAAATTGAAAGATAATATGATAATTGTTCCACAGTTTAGCCCACATAGACTGATGTTGTGCTCAAGTGTGAAGAGTTTTGAAAAAGTGACCTAATAATTGAGAAATGTGTCCCAGCGAAACTGTAATAAACATAATAATACAAATGATTATTATAAATTCCAAAAATATTTTATATTTTAATAATAATAATGACAATTATTGTTTAAATAATTATTATAGTTATTAAAATATCAATAAGCCACAATTTATAAATAAATTATTATTATTTATAATAATATTATAGCAATCATAATATTATTATTCATCCATAGTGCACATTGTACACTAAAAAAAATCTGGTGTAGAAACAATTTTCACTCAGAAATTAAATTTTTTAGTGAATTTAGACAATTAATTATAAAGAAAAAGCAATTATTAATTAAAACAATATTTTCTTAGTTAATGAACACATTTCAAATTTCTTAATTAATGAATTAATGAGTATTATTGTTTTGTTTTAGTTTTATTCTAATCTAATGATTATTATTTATCTTTGTATCTAGAAATGGTCCAGCATATTGGTTAATGGAAACTTAAACATAAAAACAATCTATATCTGTCATTAAAAATATTTAAATAGCAAAACAACTAATAATAAATATTAGTGATAATATTCATTATTAAAAAATATTTTATCATATTCATTATTGTTGTAGTGAAATAATTATCTATTTACTATTGTGTCAAAAACAAAAATAGATTAATAATTAAATATTGGTTCAGCATATTCATATCGGATGGACACTTAACATACAAATAATCTGTAGGCCCGTGATGATTGGTACACTTTTTGCCATTGCGATGACTTGGAAAAAGTGTCCCAAACAACTTGAATTCACCCTAAAGATATAGTTCTAAATATGTTCTAAATTTAAAAGAATAGCAGAGTCCACCCCACAACTATAACAATAGCACCACAGAGAAATTATATGATTGTAATCACTTTCAGAACGATTTTGTTCCAGCAGATGAACGATAAAAACATGACAGCCAATCAGAATCCATCCTGCTTTAAAGAGCGCGAGCATTTAAAGCGACAGACGACAAAACTTTGAATAAACAGAACGATATCATCCGCTGGTGTTGATGCTAATATAGTTATTGTTATAGTTATCTTTCTTGGTGTGCACGGGCCTTTAGTCGTTTTAAAAAAAAGTTGATCTGAAATGAACTAGTCCAAGACTGTACCTTGATCTTCATGGTGCTGGGAGCCAACGCTGTAATCTCTTTCTGCATCCTGTCACCGATACCAGGGTACATGGTGGTACCACCAGACAGTACATTGTTGGCGTACAGGTCCTTACGAATGTCAATATCGCACTTCATAATGCCGTTGTAAGTGGTCTCATGGATACCAGCAGACTCCATACCTACAGACAATGTCATTTAAATGATGAATAGGAATGGAATATACATGAAACATACTTCCATTTAAATACATTACATATGCAGTACCATGCTAATTCATGTAAGTGCAGATTGCATAATAGCGTTGATTTCATTAAGGGAAGAACTGCTGGTGAGCCATTGTCCTATCAGCTCTATTGGATAAGGAAACAGTGATTGATGTACAATGTCAAGACTAAGAACCCTGTACACCATAAATAGCCCCTCAGCCTCTGGCCATATACTGAAACGATCCTAATTAGTTCCTGACAAAAGGAGATCCATCACTGTATCACCTCTCCTAAAAGTGCACTGTAATATAAGAGATATCGCTGAAAAATGCAGTTGTTTTCTCTGAATTTTTCTCTGTGGGAATCTTGACCGCTTTGCTGTGCCCGTGGAAGGTGGGTTTAATTGTGTTGCTGCACATAGACTGATGTGCAAATGATTGAGAATTATTAATAACATGAATTTTTTATCTAGGCTTGGCAATGGCTCAAAAGGGAGAATATATTTTGAGTGTAGGCTTAGTGGGAATGGCTAGAAACTTGCATGAATAATTGATTAAAAAACAAGGCATAATGTAGGGATATTCAGAGCTTGTCTATCATTAAGAAACCTAGTCAAAAATCCTAAAGGAATGTGAACATGATTCTATGGAAGCCCTAAGAGGCCATGCATTGTTATTTTATCTTGTTTTCTTGTGATCTTGACATAACAAAAGTTGTTTTCTCAAAAGCTACATGATTACGCTGATTAAATAGTTTTCAGCTGAACATATACAAATAATAATAATAACTCATTATATATATATATATATATATATATATATATATATATATATATATATATATATATATATATATATATTAAGTTGTGCTGATGGAAAAATAACCATATGAACATATATTACAATTTAGACCCAATCCTAATTGAATCAAATAATAATAAAATAAAATAAAATAAATAATTATTTCCAACTAGAAACTGTGAAAATGTTAGTCTTTATTAAACTATTTTTATTTTAAAATATTATTTTATAATAAAATATTGTCTTTTATATTTTTATAATTTAATCTAATCGTAATATCAATAAGAATGAAAGAAAAAAATGAAATAATAAAATAGTTACTATTTCCTACTGGGAAAAGTGAAATTGTTACTCTTTTATTAAATTACTTTTATTTGACTGTTAGAGATATTAGTAACTATGTGTTCTAAAATATTTTTGTTTTAGTTATAGCTTATACAGTTTCTAGGGTTTTTGACAAGTGAAAGAAAACATCCAAGAAGTACAAAAAAGGAAGCAATTATTCAAATGAACAAATGAGAAACTGACCGATGAAAGAGGGCTGGAAGAGGGTCTCGGGACAGCGGAACCTCTCGTTACCAATGGTGATGACCTGACCGTCGGGCAACTCGTAGGACTTCTCCAGAGATGAGGAGGAGGCGGCGGTGGCCATCTCATTCTCAAAATCAAGAGCCACGTAGCACAACTTCTCCTTAATGTCACGAACAATCTCCCTCTCGGCTGTAACAGCGGGTTACAAAGGTATTAAATGCATTTAAATGATTAAAGAACAGCAGCTGGTACAGTTCGCTTTTCGCAGTTACTAGCGTTGATCATAAGGTGGCGCTGTTTAGCTAATGAAGGCCTATCACTTCTACAGCGTAAACGTTAAAACTAGGCTTACGAGACGTATAAAATAAGCTATATTTAACATTTGAGATACGGTTTATTATCTAATACACGAATAAATTCAAATATGAACCTTTTATCAATTATAATTTATGTGAAAACCATAGAACGCGTTAAATTACCAGTGGTGACGAACGAGTAGCCTCTCTCAGTCAGGATTTTCATCAGGTAGTCAGTCAGGTCTCTGCCGGCCAAATCCAGTCTCATGATGGCATGTGGAAGGGCGTAACCCTCATATACGGGCACATTGTGGGTCACACCATCACCAGCGTCCAGCACAATACCTGGAGCACATAAAAAAAATCATGAAAAACCAAACAAATGCAGTTTAGAACAACTATGATAGTCAATGTTAGGCAATGCTAACCTGTGGTACGGCCAGAGGCGTACAGGGAGAGCACAGCCTGGATGGCCACGTACATAGCTGGAACGTTGAAGGTCTCAAACATGATCTGAAATATAGATAGAAACCAATATGTTTTTAATAGGATTATGGATATAATACTATCATGTCATGATTTGAGTCTTTAAAAGGGCTTGCCTGAGTCATCTTCTCCCTGTTGGCCTTAGGATTCAGAGGAGCTTCAGTCAAGAGAACGGGGTGTTCCTCAGGGGCCACACGGAGCTCATTGTAGAAAGTGTGGTGCCAGATCTAAGAAAATTATTTTGTATTTTTCATTAGCCTACATATGGAGAAACACCATATTTTCAGTTCATACGGTTTTAAGATGCGGTCACATTTACTGTTGTTTGGCAGATTTTCACGGGCAAAATCTATGAGGTTCCATTTGTGTCAAAAAGCATGTTCATTGCAGACTTACTAAGATAAGTCAGTACACTCAAAAAATGATACTTTAAACTAACTTCTATTATGGACAGTGGTTCCACAACCACAACTAAGTTTTTATTAACATTAAAGGTTTATTTTTAATGCAAAATCCTTGTGTTGTGACAGCACAACTCAACTGAGGAAGAATCTATGTAAAAATGTCCAACCAACTCAATTCAATCACTTTGCTGTAACTTAAACTGGTTATGTTTTCTGAACATGTTTTGGTCTAGTAAAAAAAACTCTGAACAGCATCAAAAAAAGCCTTTTTTCACCACCTTTTTTGATTCATTGTGTTCTGTCGTTTAAGGATGGCTGTTTCCAAAAATGTTGTTCCGTTTGTGCCAAAAAGTATACACTACGTTTTTTGTACACTACGTTTGCTACTGTTATTGCAGTTGTTTTATTTGACATCCTCCCTGTTACAACTCTCAGTGAATCCAGGTAAACAAATAGAACGTTAAGATTTTTATTAATTTCTTGGGACAATAGATGTATTCTTTTAATGAACAGAAAAATAAATGCATCTAAAGGTTTTCGAAAACTCATTGAAACTGTAAAATGCGTTGCAGAACCTTCATTTAGAGCAAGCATAAAACTGACCTTGTTTGGCACAAATGGAACGCCATAGAAATCCAGTCATTTCAATAGGAAACATCTCAATCTGGAATTTCGCTATGGCGACCGCACTTTTAATTCTTAAAAGTGAATAATTGTATGGTCTACCTTCTCCATGTCATCCCAGTTGGTGATAATGCCATGCTCAATGGGGTATTTGAGGGTGAGGATGCCTCTCTTGCTCTGGGCCTCGTCTCCTACATAGCTGTCTTTCTGACCCATACCGACCATGACACCCTAAAGGAAGAGACCATAATGCAACCCTCAGTCACAATCCACACGTTCAGGGTGACCCTTTCTCCCCAACTTAAAAATTGTCAATACATTTGATTCAAATACTGAAGCATTTTACATTCCTTTTCTAGAGTTTGATAATAAACATTAGAAATAAGGACTGTCGCCTTTAGAGGTCAAAGCATAAGTACTGTGACTTAAGAGGGGCTTTACCGAGTGGATCAAAGTAAGACTAAGCCCCAGAAGACATCAGTGAACGCCGTGGTCTCACCTGATGGCGGGGTCGGCCCACAATGGAGGGAAACACGGCCCTGGGGGCGTCGTCACCGGCAAAGCCGGCCTTCACCAGACCTGAGCCATTGTCGCACACCAGAGCGGTGGTCTCTTCCTCGTCGCACATGTTTGCTTAGACAGCTGGTGTTTGAGCACCAATGGCATGGGGAGCAAACACATGACGTCCATTAAAAAGCAGAAGGATTTTCTCTTGCCTATTAAATACTTGTTCAATTTATGTAGCACTTGAAGCTAAGCGTAAATTATTCATCTTCTGTGCTTAAAGAGCTTTTCTGACAACTTGTGTTATTCAGTCCTACCCTCCCTTCGGCAGACTCGCAATGTGTTATAAATAATACATATATTATTATTATTTGATATCTTGAGTTGAACATAAAAAGCTGTAGTTTATATTTTTATTGTGCTGCTTCTGTATTTGAAGTTACGAAGATGCAAAATCCAACTGTGTATGTACCAAATAATTCATTAAATGATTAATTAATATACTGTATGACTTTATTTCTTCTGCAGAACACAAAAGAAGATATTTTGAAGTGCTTTTTTGGGTTATACAATGAGAGCAACTGACTTTCAATATACATTACTGTTCAAAAGTTTGGGGTTGGTAAGACTTTTTTTTAAATGTTTTAGAAAGAAGCCTTTTCTGCTCACCAAGGCTACGTTTATTAGATCAAAAATACAGTAAAAACAGCGATATTGTGAAATATTATTACAATTTAAAATAACTGTTTTCTATTTTAATGCAGTTTAATATATAATTTATTCCTCTGATTCAAAGCTGAATTTTAGAAAAGAAAAGCTTTCTTATTATTATCAATGTTGAAAACAGTTGTGCTGCTTGATATAGTTTTATGGAAACCGTGATAACTTTTTTAAAGATTCTTTATTGAATTCGAAACATCAACAGAACAGCATTTATTTGAAATAGAAATAAACATTATAAATGTCTTTACTGTCAATGTTGACCAATTGAATGCATCCTTGCTGAATAAAAGTATGATTTTTTTTTTTTTTTTTTTTTTTTTACTTTCTGACCCCAAACTTGTTTGGACAAATACAGTTCTTCAAAATATATTCTTCTCTGCGGTAGATGATTAGAATGTTCAGTTTTGGGTGAACTAAAAACACTACATATATATATATATATCCAAAAACCAAGCTTCGCTACACTATCTGCTGTAGTCCAACAAACCATCTAACATAAAGATCCATTGAAGTACACTCACCCAGGAGAGCTTGCACAAGAGGCCTGGAAAACTTGCTCCCTCGAGAGCGGTAGAAAATAAGAGAGTGAGCGGTCAGTTCACCTGCTCCCGTATTTATATAGGAGCTGTGTCACCAGGGCTTCAGAACCTCAAGCCTTTTTAGGACACATTACAAACCTACATCACTCAAAGGTGGGCCGTCCCATGTGAAGATGGGGTGTCTCACAATGGATACTGTCGACAGACAGTTGCATTTAATATTAGAAGATAATTTATGGCTCTCGAGGACAGTGTGGACTATTGTTGGAAAGAGAGGTAGCCAGTTCACTGGGAGAGAATGGCATCCCAACGGCTGTTATAAATAAGACGCAGTGCATTGGTCATAATAGACGAATGGCCATTTGTCTGTTGTCTGTTATTTGTCAGTTGTGAGGAACTTCTAGCTGGCCTTCAAAGGAAATGCGCATTGCCGCCCCATATGGGTGTGGACGTTACACCGGGAACCGAAGCCTACCAAATGAGGAATGATTATCAGCGTCTCTTCCTAAAAGAAAATCATGGCCTCGAGGAAACTGTCAATGTGCCACACTTTGTGATGTTTGTAAGGCTGTTGTCATGTGTGGGAGGTCTAACAATTACATGGACACAAAAGCGACTTGATTGTATAGTGTCAAGAAAACGGTATTGTGCTATTGACAATGGCACGTTGACTTTTTTAACTCCGCAAACCCCATCTTTTATGTTATGAGAACTCTTAGACATGTTTGATAAACTACTGTCTTTTTTTATTCCATTTTCTCATTATTTCTGTTATAACTCAACCTTCAACCCTGTTACCAAAGATATCAGAAGAAAATGATAAAATTGTTGTTTTAATTTATGTTCAATATATTATCTACATTATATATATAACATATACAAAATATTACATAGGCCTATATAATATGTCAATATTATCTATCTATCTATCTATCTATCTATATATATGGGTCTGACAGGGCCTGAACCTTGTAAATGGGCCTGCCACATAGTAAATATCTTTCCTATGCCAAAATGGCTTTTACTTGAGGTCATAAGTTAACAATATCACAATGATTGGATCACTTGTATAGAGTCTTAAGGTCAAATGTTAGCCAAAGTTTACATTTCCAAGGGCACCCGGCCATTTGCATTCTTCAGCTCACGCTGAGATAATCCACAGTCTCTCTCGTTTGACTCTCCAGAGCCCTGAAGTTTGGCGACGTGTCCGTTGGAGGCCACCCAGCAACGCACAGTAGCGACAGCCCGCCACCTGGCCTTACATTCTGCTAGTGACACACTGACAGACCTACCAGCATTGACTGTAGATGGTAAAACAGCCACTCGCGCGCACACACACATCTGGTTCACAATCTTTGTGGGGATTCTCCATAGACTTAATGGTTTTCATACTGTACAAACTGTGTATTCTATCCCCTTACACTAACCCCACCCATCACAGAAAACACTTTCTGCATTTTTTCCATTTTCAAAAAAACTAATTCTGTATGATTTATAAGTTTTTTTCCTCATGGGGACCTCAATTTAAGTCCCCACGGTGAGTCCCCATGAGTCAGTGTGCATTCAGGTTGGAGTCCCCACCAGGATAGAAAAACATGTATACACACACACACGATGGGTTTCCATGTTTTATGGGGACATTCCATAGACATAATGATTTTTATATTGTACAAACTGTATATTCTATCCCCTAAACCTATCAAAATGTATACATTTATACATTTTCAAAAAAACATCTCTTTGTTTGATTTATAAGCTGTTTTGGGGACCAAAAAATGTCAGGTACTGCCACCTTTGTGGGGACATTTTGTCTGTAAATGCATTTTCTGTTTGTTTTACACACTGCAAATGCTGTCAATAAAGCTCAACTTGTAACCTGAAATAATAATTTACATACTGACTGATGATTATAAAGCTTATGATTATAATATGGAGCAGTATATACTGTGTACGGCCTGCTTTTTAAAAAAAAGCAGAACGCAGAACAGTACACATTATGAACCGATAAATTATTAAACCAATAATTGGTATTATTACATTAAAAATGTATTAATTTAATGAATTAAACATTTTTAAAATTTGTTGTCACTTGACCTCATCACGTTGCAGTGTCCACTTATTTTGGAATAAAACAAAAAAACTGAATATCTGAAAATTTGTCAGTTAGAACAAATTATAAGTCAAGATAAATGAATAATTAATTAATTCATTAATTAATTAATTAATAAAACTAACTAAATAAATAATAGATAAAAATCACGAGTCATGAGATTTAAATAAATAAATAAATGCACTGTAAAAATGATATGATGATTAAGTTATGACATGTTTCTTTTTTCATTACTTGAACTCATCAAAATATTCAAACTTTTTTATAAGTTATACAATATTCAACTATTTTTTTTAAAGTAAATTTAATGTAATTTAAGTTTAAACGACTTATAGCCAAGTTGATTGTACTTAAAAACTTAAGGCTTTTTTTTTACAGTGTGATTGCATACTGCACATTTTGGCAAATGTCATCCATATATTCTATTTTATATTTGACATATATTTGCATATTGTCCACAACACTACATATGTACATTCTACACATATAAACAGCAGAAATAGTAAGAGTATTAAGCTATTCTAAACATAGTCACTGTATAAATAAACTTTGACTGTATGCTGTTTCTCTTTGAACAAATGGCCCTAAAGGGACAACAGTAGGCTGCAAGAATATTGGTACATGTTTGTACTCAAACAAATGTACAAATACCAAATAACAAGTTAAATAAAGACTGCAGGATTGCATGCAATATTCAACAATAAAAAAAATAACTGCTATTGATAAAACTGATGTGTTCCCAAATGACTGACACTTTACTTCAGAGCCATCACATGACTGTGTCATCGGATTAGAGATTCAGCCTTCCTAGCAACACTGACTTTCCTAGCAACACTGATGTCTCACTTCTGAGGACAAATTTGACCCCAGAGTAAAGGCCACACACCTGTGTTCACTCACTCACACGGGTGTCAATTCCTGCCAGGGTTTGTCTAGTGAATAAAAACAATCATTTTATGGTGGTTCCACGTTCAAGAGCTTCTGTCTCTGTTGGATCATGTGACCAGTCTTCTGCTCTTCTGCTGCCACTGCCTTTATCTCATAGCTGAAATTCCTCCTCACTAAACATAGATGCATCCGTTCTCAATGGATCTTTTTTGGGACAGAGTTCAGAATGAGTTGTGCAATGATATCTTCGAAGAATATTGCTCAGTTATGCAATTGTTAACAAACAGTAAGACTATAGAGTACTTTTGATTGCGCATATGGGTCACAGTTTGTAACATTAACATGCTATACTAACTCTAATTGATGGAGTGTGTAGCTTTTCATTTCTTAAACACATGTAGGAAGACATCATGGCCATCATAGCATTTTTAATATTTCAGCCATCATGGCCATATTCCAGGATGACAATGTCAAGATTCATCAGGCTCAAACTGCGAAAGAATGGCTGGGAGGGAACATGAAGAATCATTTTCACATATGACTTGGCACCTCTGAGTCCAGACCTTAAATTCATTGAAAGTCTTTGGGATGTGCTGGAGTAGACTTGACAGAGTGCTTGACTCTTGTATTGTCAATACAAGATCTTGACCAAAAATGTATGCACATCTTGATGGAGATAACATTGCAACACTTATTTCCATCAAGAGTTCCATCAAGAGAACATCCATGTTCAACTGCTCATTAACGCAAAAATCTAATCAGCCAATCACATGGTGGCAACTCAATGCATTTAGGTATGTAGACATGGGCTGTGTCCGAAATGCTGCCATCGGAGGATGCTTTCCAAGGTAGGAAGGCATCAAGGCACGTAGCTTCTTTTCATGCCTCCTGACACACCTTCATCTGATTGATTTTTGAAGGCAGCATAGATGTACCCTTCGCTGACTTTGATATCACACAAATGTGCTTTTCACCAGGTTCACCCCTACTTTAATTTTTAATGACCACAGATAGTCAGGGCCTTGGTTTCTATCTCATCCGAAGGAAGGTGCTTGTAACAGTACAGTGTCCACGTCACTATACTGGGGTGTTAGGACCAGCACAGACACAAGGTGAGCACTCCCTACTGACCTCACTAACAGCTCTTCCAGCAGCAACCTGGTTTTCCCAGGAGGTCTCCCATCCAGGTACTAACCAGGCTCAACCCTGCTTAGCTTCAGTGGGCAAACAGTCTTGGGATACAGGGTGATATGGCTGTTCAAACTGAGCATCAGAGTGGGGAAGAAAGGTGATTTAAGTGACTTTGAAAGTGGCATGGTTGTTGGTGCAAGAAGGACTGGTCTTTTCATGCACAACCATCTCTAGGGTTTACAGAGGATGGTCCGAATAAGATAAATTATCCAATGAGCGGCAGTTCTTTGAGCAAAAATGCCTTGTTGATGCCAGAGGTCAGAGGAGAATGTCCAGACTGGTTTGAGCTGATGGAAAGGCAACAGTAACTCAAATATTCACTCATTACAACCGAGGTCTGCAGAAGAGCATGCATCTCTGAACACACAACTCGTCAAACCTTGAAGCCGATCTGATGGGCTACAGCAGCAGAAGATCACAACGGGTGCCACTCATGTCAGCTAAGAACAGGAAACTGAGAATACAATTCACACGTTCTCACAAAAATTGGAGAATAGAGGATTGGATGTCATTGCCTGGTCTCGATTTTTGCTGTGACATTCAGATGGTTGGGTCCGAATTTGGTGTAAACAACATGAAAGCATGGATCCATTCTTCCTTGTATCAATGGTTCAGGCTGCTGGTAGTGTAATGTGGTGCAGGATATTTTCTTGGCACACTTTGGGCCACTTAGTACCAATTGGGCATTGTTTAAACGCCACAGCCTACCTGAGTATTGTTGCTGACCATGTCCATCCCTTTATGACCACAGTGTACCCATCTTCTGATGCCTATACTTCCAGCAGGATAACACACCATGTCACAACAATCTCAAACTAGTTTCTTGAACATGAAAATGAGTTCACTAAAAATGGCCTCCACAGTTACCAGATCTCAATCCAGTAGAGCAGCTTTGGGATGTGATGGAACAGGAGATTTGCATCGTGGATGTGCAGCCAAGAAATCTGCAGTAACTGTGTGATGCTATCATGTCAGTATGGACCAAAATCTCTGAGAAATGTTTCCAGCACCTTGTTGAATCTATGCCATTAAGAATTAAAGCAGTTCTAAAGAGAAAATGGTACTAGCAAGGTGTAATAAAGTGAGTATTACTCGCTTGCCTCAGATAGATAGATGTATAGATAGATAACAGTATACATATTACATTGTGTTATTTATTTAGTAAAAATTACAATTGTTTCAATGTACAGTTTTGTTGAATTTTAACAGTATCTGTAATACTCCATGTCTCTGCAAAGCATTTAGTATCTTCCTGGTGACTGGGAGAACTACAGAATGTCAGAAAGAATTTTAATGTGCTTGTTATGGTGGGCCAGGAAGCCACATGAATTTTGAATAAACTGCCAGGAACTGCTTCAGAAGGCTGTTAAATAGATATGCTAAAACAGATCTGTTTTAAGCTCTTTGATGCACCAGAAATGCTTCTGAAATTAGATTAAAAATGTTTTAATCCTTCAGGAATACCAAACCCCAGTGAGTTACAGAAAATGAGATACAACAAGCTAAAGTTATTTTGTAGTGATGAGTATATGCAGAACTGCACAAAAGTTCAACTCAGTGATTTGATTTCTATTAGAAGCGGCAACAAATCACCCCTGAACTTGTAATGAGTAACTTACGCAGCATAATTCATTTACTGGGTTTATTATATTGATGATTAGTTTAATAGAATAACAAATACTATTTGAACAATTTGAAATGTGAAATGACACTGAAATTTGAAAATGTTATCCTGAAACATGCTAATTGTTACTAACATGTTAAGTGTTAACTGTCAATCACAGAGATATCAAGAGAGGAAAAAAATATATAAATGAATTACAAATTAATTTGAGGAATGCAGTCTCTCGTAAGGTCTCTAAAAGAACGTACCTAGATGATTTATAGGGGTTAATTACGGTTCAGCCAGAGGATGAGCTCCATTTAGGCTTAAGGGTAAAAAAATTACATGGTTTGAATTATGTCACTGTTAAGAATAGTTCATTGCTAAGCACCATCTGTGAACACATTGCATACTGTGAGGCACCATGCTAAATCTGTCTTCCAATTCAGGTCGATAAATCATAGAAAAAAGGTTTATTTATGTGTATAAAAGATGCATGCATGTCCTGTATGTCACATGTCCTGTAAACGCATGCAGACATGAATTATAAATGTGCTTCTGGCTCCATGCTGGGTTTCCTACAGAATTTGTTTGATTACAGCTCTTATTCGAGCACATAGATTCTCCAACAGTCATGAATAATAAGCTTTGGGCATTCAAGCATTTTGCTCCATCTTTCACTCAAACAGATAGTCCAGCCAAAAATAGTCAATATTGCAAAGTTAGCTCCTCAAAATATGCACAAGACATTTGCACAATAAGCAGTTTATGACATTTACCTGATAAAAGAAGATTTTAAGACATATACATGATCGTTGTAAGATCATACAATCAGGTAACTCATTTGCAGTTTTTGGTTACACTTTATTTTAATGTGTCCCTGTTACAGTGTAATTATACATTTAAGTACCGAGTAATAATAATTAACTTGTACTTACTATAGGATTAGGGTTTGGTTTAGGGTTAGTTGCATGCAATTATGCCTAATTTATAGTTATTACTATAGTAAATACACGTAACGTGTAACAAGGACACATAAAAAAATTGTATATGCTGCACATTAGGATTCAAAACTGGTATAGGAGAAATCCTCTTACATTTAAAAACTTACACATAGCACCTTTAAGAGCACACCTGATCAACTATAAATACAAATAATAATAAACACACAAATGGAATAGGCATCATAATTTGCAATAAATAAATATAATAGACTATAATTTATGGTATGAAATTATATATATACCGGTCAGGCATAACATTACGACCACCTTCCTAATATGTGTTGGTCCCCCTTTTGCTGCCAAAACAACCCTGACCCGTCGAGGCATGGACTCCACTAGACCCCTGAAGGTGTGCTGTGGTATCTGGCACCAAGATTTTAGCAGCAGATCCTTTAAGTCCTGTAAGTTGCAAGGTGGATCGGACTTGTTTGTTCAGCACATCCCACAGATGCTCGATTGGATTGAGATCTGGGGAATTTGGAGGCCAAGTCAACACCTCAAACTATTCCTGAACCATTTTTGCTTTGTGGCAGGGCGCATTATCCTGCTGAAAGAGGCCACAGCCACCAGGGAATACCGTTTCCATGAAAGGGTGTACATGGTCTGCAACAATGCTTAGGTAGGTGGTATGTGTCAAAGTAACATCCACATGGATGGCAGGACCCAAGGTTTCCCAGCAGAACATTGCCCAAAGCATCACACTGCCTCCACCAGCTTGCCTTCTTCCCATAGTGCATCCTAGTGCCATGTGTTCCCCAGGTAAGCGACGCACACGCACCCGGCCATACACATTCATTGCTCCGTGGTCCAGTTCTGATGCTCACATGCCCACAGTTGGACAGGGGTCAGCATGGGCACCCTGACTGGTCTGCGGCTATGCAGCCCCATACGCAACAAACTGTGATGCACTGTGTATTCTGACACCTTTCTATCAGAACCAGCATTAACTTCTTGAGCAATTTGAGCTACAGTAGCTCGTCTGTTTGATCCGACCACACGTGCCAGCCAGCCATATATATACACTCACCTAAAGGATTATTAGGAACCCCTGTTCAATTTCTCATTAATGCAATTATCTAATCAACCAATCACATGGCAGTTGCTTCAATGCATTTAGGGGTGTGGTCCTGGTCAAGACAATCTCCTGAACTCCAAACTGAATGTCAGAATGGGAAAGAAAGGTGATTTAAGCAATTTTGAGCGTGGCATGGTTGTTGGTGCCAGACGGGCCGGTCTGAGTATTTCACAATCTGCTCAGTTACTGGGATTTTCGCGCACAACCATTTCTAGAGTTTACAAAGAATGGTGTGAAAAGGGAAAAACATCCAGTATGCGGCAGTCCTGTGGGCGAAAATGCCTTGTTGATGCTAGAGGTCAGAGAATAATGGGCCGACTGATTCAAGCTGATAGAAGAGCAACTTTGACTGAAATAACCACTCGTTACAACCGAGGTATGCAGCAAAGCATTTGTGAAGCCACAACACGCACAACCTTAATGCGGATGGGCTACAACAGCAGAAGACCCCACCGAGTACCACTCATCTCCACTACAAATAGGAAAAAGAGGCTACAATTTGCACGAGCTCACCAAAATTGGACAGTTGAAGACTGGAAAAATGTTGCCTGGTCTGATGAGTCTCGATTTCTGTTGAGACATTCAGATGGTAGAGTCAGAATTTGGCGTAAACAGAATGAGAACATGGATCCATAATGCCTTGTTACCACTGTGCAGGCTGGTGGTGGTGGTGTAATGGTGTGGGGGATGTTTTCTTGGCACACTTTAGGCCCCTTAGTGCCAATTGGGCATCGTTTAAATGCCACGGCCTACCTGCGCATTGTTTCTGACCATGTCCATCCCTTTATGACCACCATGTACCCATCCTCTGCTGGCTACTTCCAGCAGGATAATGCACCAGGTCACAAAGCTCGAATCATTTCAAATTGGTTTCTTGAACATGACAATGAGTTCACTGTACTAAAATGGCCCCCACAGTCACCAGATCTCAACCCAATAGAGCATCTTTGGGATGTGGTGGAACGGGAGCTTCGTGCCCTGGATGTGCATCCCACAAATCTCCATCAACTGCAAGATGCTATCCTATCAATATGGGCCAACATTTCTAAAGAATGCTTTCAGCACCTTGTTGAATCAATGCCACGTAGAATTAAGGCAGTTCTGAAGGCGAAAGGGGGTCAAACACAGTATTAGTATGGTGTTCCTAATAATCCTTTAGGTGAGTGTATATATATATATATATATATATATATATACACAAAATATATAAATTATAATATTTGGATTATTATAATATGTCTTACAGCATAATTGTGAAATAAGTGAAAAATAATTGTTTCTTACATATAAATGAATTGGGTTGAATATTAAAATTATTGACATATATAGCTCTGGAAAAAATTAAGAGACCACTTAACACTGATCTCTCAATGTTAAATCTAAGTAAATTTGACTACGAAACCTAGTTATAGTTCCATCTATGAACCCCTAAATCAAATACATTTTTTGGGTAATTATATCCATCCGCCATAAAAATACCAGCCTCATCACCACCACATCCAGAAGAAAATGTGACGGAACCCACTTTTACACATGCAGACTGGTTGAACATAAATGTGATCAATATATGACGAGGCACGTACTCGCTAGTGACAGAAGGCAAATATTTTTTGACCTATATACCAGGTCACTCCCATTTGCAGACCCAACCATTTGAAAGATTGTAAAAGGTTAAGCAGGTTTTGTCCCATGGGCCTTGACCTTAGATTGAAAACTCATGTTCTTTTCCCCCAGTTTGCCCTGAACCAACCCCGTGCATTAGTGTCCAGTTTTAGGAGGTCCATAATCCAGGCATCTTTTTGTGCCCCTTCCATGAACTCTGTCAGGGATATTTGACCTGTGGATGAAGAGGAAGACTGTCTTTAATTAATTCTTTCAACATCCACTCCCTCTCCCTGTCCACTGACAGCCTTATTTTAGCAACAGTCAAAGCCTACACATATTTAGGCTGCTACACACAGGATTATTATATAAGGCTGTTTATTCATCTATGTGCTCATGTGGATTTATAGAAAGTAAACATCATTTTCACACATATGAGTGTCCAAATAGTGTTATTACAGGAGATTTCAGACATTTTCCTCAAGCAACAAATATAATTTCCACCACAACTTAAATGATGTAGGCATATTGTGTGTATTCTTTGATGGAAATTACACACACACATATATACACAGTATTTATCAAAATTATAATATATACACTACCAGTCAAAAGTTTGGACACACTTTCCCATTCTCTTTGATGGGAAAGTGTGTCCAAACTTTTGACTGGTAGTGTATTTAGTGCTCTCAAATCGATTAATCGTGATTAATCGCATAGAAAATAAAAGTTTGTGTTTACAATATATGTGTGTGTACTGTGTATAATTATTATGTATATATAAATACACACTCATTCATGTATATATTTAAGAAATATTTGCATGTATATACTGTATACAGTACTAAGGTACTCATATTTCAAGATAACAAGGTTAAAGGTTATTGGTTTGATAAGCAACTAATTTTCTGTGCTTTGATGTTTGATACACTGGTCACATGTGAATCCCCCTTAACCCCTTGTAATTTCAGGAACTGATAAATATTAAACTAATAAAGAAAATTCTTAATGTATACACTGACATACTGAATTTATGCCGTCAGTTCGTGGTGGGTCCTTTCTATTCTAGCATCACAATGCACTTTTGCTTGAAGCAATGTCCGTAGAGAAATGATTTACTTAGTTTGGTGTGGAAGACCTTGACTGGCCTTCACAAAGCCCAGACCTGAATCCCACTAAACACCTTTGGGATGAACTGGAATGCTGACTGTGAGCCAGACCCCATCACCCAACATTAGCCCCTGACATCCTGATGCTCTTGAATGGAAGCAAATCCCGATAGACATGTTACAACATCTAGTGGAAAGACTTCCCAGAAAAGTGAAAGCCAAAATAAAAATAGAGAACATACTGGAAATTATGTGATATGTATTACATAATACTGTAACGTGTGAGCAGGGATGAAGCGGAGTGAGAATCCAAATGCAGCATGAATGATTTAATAACAAACAACATCAACAGTAGATCCAAGAACAAGGGTATCTAAAAACAGGCAGGAGCCCAAAGACAGGAACACACATACAGGAGCAACGAACAAAAAAACAACAACTGAAGCACTGGGGTATATATACACAAAGGGAAACAAGGTTAACAAGATAACAAGGGGGTGTGGTAAATGGGAAACTAAAAATGGGAAGACTAATCAACAAAGGACTACAAAGGACTACATAATATGGCACAAGAAATAACAAAAGAGTCCACAAACACAGGGAATTTATGACAAATACATTTCCATATTAAGGAAAATAGTGCTTATATTTTTCAATATACGGGAATATATGCATTGACCATGTATGGATCCATATACTGTATATCCATATATATTGTATGTATATACATATAAAAAATATCTAGCAATGAAGACAAAAACTGCACTACATTTTAACATTTAACAGCTTTATTGAAACATTCAGTGAATTTCTTTTTATTGAGCTAACGTATGGATTTTCATAAAGCTGAACACATTTTCATAGACTTTTATCTCACTTTATTGTTTGCATAGTTACACATTTAATATATGAAAATGTGTTTACTGAAAACAAATATTAAAATTTTAGGATATTTGAACAATTGGATGTCATTGTGGGCGATTGAGATTCCCTTTAAAAGCCAGACGCATATTACTAACGCTCCCTTTAAATAAGGCTATTGACTTTAGACCAGGTTTCAGTTGGTCAATGGCAAAGTCGTTTTCAGTTGCCTCAAAACAGCAATGCGCCAACAATGCAACTGAACACACCTCGTTTTCAGATCAGCGAACAGATGGGTGCGAGTGTATTTGCTATTTAAACAATGTGGTGTTGGACGTGAAAATGATAACTGCATTGGGCTGAAAGCGCCTGGCGCCGCATTGTGCCGGGTGTATGATAGGGCCCTATCTGATCCACTTGATCAAGTGTAATTGGTAATAATAATAACAACAAGCAGCCATTATCGGGGCCAAGCGCAAAGAAGATAAGACATGCCAGCATGGCTGGGAGTGTCAGACCAACTGTAACAATGAGCCATTAAAGACCTATTAAGGTGATTTTAGCAAAATAGCTGTCAAATTATAAATACAGTCAATAATAATGATTTAATGGTTTATCACTTTTGACCAATAGGTGGCACAGTTACGAAATTGATGTGGTGGGGTCAGAATAAGGGAACAATGACACATGCAAAGTTTGGTGTCAATATGTCAAAGTAGGGTGTCAATATGGTATTGCAGAGATATAGCCTCAAGAGGCCTTATCATTATAAGTATGGACCACATGGTGGCGCTGTCTCGAAACCATTTGAGTACCTTAAAGGCATGGTGCTGATGACACATACCAAGTTTTGTAATGATACACCAATGCATTAGAAAAATATAGCATTAGCGTTTTATATCATAATACTGCATTGTAGTCAATGGGAATTTCATGTTTTGTTCTATTATAGTGCCACCAAGAGGCACAATCCCACCATTTTTTTTAAGTGTCCTCAGAATGAGTCCATACATGTGTATGTCGAGTTTGGTGACAATATTGCATTTTGTTTAGGTGTTATAGACATTTATATCGAAAACAACATAAAAAATGACCCATGGGCAACTTAGTTTTGATTTATTTGCCACTTCCTATCAAAATTTTGACATTTGGGCTAATTTATATCAATAATCAACTTGTATTCCGTGTTTCCTACGCTGGTTTCGTCTCGATCGGAATAACGGTTTCGAAGATATTCGCAAATGTTTTTTAAGCACTAAATCATAACGCTGCACAAACCATAAGGCGAAACCTGGCATGTTTGGTATCGTTGGACTCGGCAAGGATTCAGGAGATAAAAAAAGTTAGTCCCGTGAAAATAAGTTGACCACACCCAAAGTTATAAGTATTTTGGGAAAAAAATTATCCACTAGGTGGCGCTGTTTCGAAACTTTTCAGGCTCCTTCAGGGCATCGTGGTGATGACCCATACCGAGTTTCGTAACAATCCGTTCATGTGTTCATAAAATACAGCATTTTAGCACATAATTCAAAATGGCCGACAGCCAAAATGGCCGATATGGTAAAATTGGATATCAGTCGACTCGACATGATGTCCTGAATCTAACGAGACCACTTTTATGATTTTTGGACAAACGATTCAGAAGTTATAAGCAAAAATAGCCATTTGTCGTATCTCCGGACCAGTAGGTGGCGCTGCGCCGAAACGCTGCATGTTGCCTCAGGTCATGCTTGTGATGACATGTACCAAGTTTGGTTTGAATACGATAAAGCGTTGCGGAGATATAGCCTTAAGTGTATTTTCGCAACCACTACGTAAAATTTGTTTGCGCGTTTTTCAAAAAACGGTTGGACGAATCAACTTAAGTTTTTTTGTCAGCATGGTCTGAAGATGATCTGGTTCAATTTTCGTGCAAATCGGATTAACAGTCTAGGAGGAGTTCGTAAAAGTCGTTTTTTCGGAAAATTCTAAATGGCGGTGCAATCGAATCGTCTTAAGCCAAGGAATCAGAGGAAAAAATACATTTGTTTCTAACCATTATGGTTCAAAAGTTATTAGTATAAATATGAGTGAAACTTTGGACAGGAGGTGGCGCTAGAGGGAATGAGTTAGAGACTTCAAATTACTATTGGTACTGACCTCTATCAGTGTACCAAATTTCACAACTTTCCCGCAAGCGGTTCTATGGGCTCAAGAGCGGAAGAAAAAGAAGAAGAAGAAGAAGAAGAGAAATAAGAACGCCAACGATTTCAATAGGTGCCTTCGCACCTTCGGTGCTTGGCCCCTAATTATTATTTTTATTATTAAACCCTACACAGCAAGTGGAAATATTTGTTTAAAGGATTAGTTCACTTTTAAATAAACTTTTGTTGATAATCCAAGATGTCCATGTCTTTCTTTCTTCAGTCGAAAAGAAATTAAGGTTTTTGATTTTTCTCCATATAATGGACTTCAATGGGCACCAAACGGTTCAAGGTCCAAATGACAGTTTCAGTGCAGCTTCAAAGGGCTTTAAACAATACCAGACGATACCAGATGATGAATAAGGGTCTTATCTAGCGAAACGATCGGTCATTTAAAAAAATAATAAAAAAGTAATACGCAATTACGATGAAAGGTCAACGGCGTTTGACTTAGTATGTGCACGTTCAACTTGTAAACACCTATGGTAAACACTGACTCGGTACTTCCGCCTACGTCAAGCGTGACCTTTTCAACGTAATTGCGTATTACGTGACGTCACGAACGCGCATCACAGAACAGAGCAAGGCGAGCATTTGTGCTTATAAAACGTAAACTTTTTTTCTTTTTTTATTTAATGACCGATTGCTTCGCTAGATAAGACTCTTATTCATCGTCTGGTATCGTTTAAAGCCCTTTGAAGCTGCACTGAAACGGTCATTTGGACCTTGAACCGTTTGGTGTCCATTGAAGTCCATTATATGGAGAAAAATCCTGGAATGTTTTCATCAAAAACCTTAATTTCTTTTAGACTAAAGAAAGAAAGACATGGACATCTTGGATGACATGGGGGTGAGTAAATTATCAGCAAAAGTTTATTTAAAAGTGAACTAATCCTTTAATTCAGCCATAGATGTTTGAAAAAGAAACTGATGCGTAGAATGGTAAAGCGCTTTATGTATTGCTCTCTACAACGTTGGACACATGATGGTAATTAACATGATTATATTATATTATTATTATTATATTATACAAACCATGTTCCTGTTCACTATCTCAGTGTCAGACAGCTGCCTTCTAAAAATCACCAATCCTTAGAAATGCTTTAAACATCATAGAAAGTCAGAGGATAGATGGGATTGGTTACATGTTTTTGACTGTAGGAAACGGGCGTTTTCAAAACAAAGTCTTTCAAAGTCTTTGGTACACTGCAGTTTTAAGGAGAAAATACTGGTGTTGACTGATGAATGTGCACATGATTTGTCTTAAAGCATTTTAAAAACACCATATAGACATATAAACAACATTAAAAACTTAATTGATAATATTTATTTTAGGAAAGAAAAAAAGTCATTTACCATCTTTGTCTTCATCTAAAAGGTCGAATATCCTGTCACAAACGTCAGTGGGTGTCATACTGATGCTGTTTTTATTAAGTTGGCAAATGATCTAGAAGAAAAAAAGCAAGACACCTTTTAGGAAAGGAAATACAAAGATGACAATGGTGAGAATCAAGACCACTCTCACCCTTATAATACGTTTGACCTCTTGTTTGTTCAACTTTCCATTGTCATCTCTGTCATAGATTTTAAAAGACCATTTCAATCTGTCCTCAAGGTTTCCTCTCAGAACCAGGTGGATGGCTGCTACAAATTCCATAAAGTCTATAACATCATCCTGCAAATGGGCACAATGATGATCACATATGCACATAATCACAGCTTATGCATAGAAATTGCTGCTTTGCAATCACTATTAAATTTTTAAGTAAATGTGCACTTGCATTTTAACATTTTTAAATTATGTAAAAATATTTGACCTTTTCAACTCTTGCACTTACCTTATTTGTAAAAAAAAAAAAAAAAAAACACAAAAAAACTTAGGCCTACCTTGTTTGTGTCAAAAGATTTGAAGAGTGTTTCCATGTACAAAGACTCATTTTCCGATGTGCTCTCAACTCCGAAGATCTTGCGGAATTCATGAATATGCAGGGCTCCACTTGGGCACTCATTCATGAATCTGAAATAAAGAGGCTGGATGTCTGATAATTCCACTTCCTTATCATCATAACTTTGGATTTGACCCATTCTCAAGTCCAGTCTTTGTCCAAAATGATCATCTGAAAATGGCCACGAAACCGAAGCGAAAGTGCCGCGCTGCCTGCTCCTCACAGGTAAACTGACATAATCCACTTACAACTAGAAACGTGTTGTCTTACTATGAACGTACTGGTATTTTTAGAAGGCTTCATCTCATTTGCTCTTTGATCTGACATGCATAATCTTCACGGTGAAAGTTCACGATCTAATATGAGAAATCTAGTATGAACTGACCTGTTCCTGAAAGAGTGTATGTATGAAACTGAAAGGAAAATCTCATAAGTAACTTAAAAACAGCAAATACTTAAAATAAATACAAATAAATAAATAAAATATTAAAAGCACAACAAATTCTTCGGATAATTATATATTTTATTATATCACATTATATTATATTATATATTTAAATCAGCAACAATTAACCCTGCTTGGCGCTCTTTTTATTCATCGCCTTTTTCATATCACATATTTTAGTAATGATCATAAATTAGGTATCATTCGAAAGCTTACAACAAACTCAACATTCATTCGGTGAAAACCGTTTTGAATTTGGACGTTACGTTACCATGGAAACGGTACTCTAAATTCTTTTAGCAGGCTCCTCCCCTAGTGTCAGGTTTCATATTACAAAATACTTAATAATCAAAACCTTTTCTAATCTTGACAAATGAAGGTTCCATATTTGGTGTCTCTTTTGTGATAGCAGTGAAATTTGGATTTAAATTTATAAATTTGTTACAGGAGAACGCATCAAAAAACATTCCAATGGAATGTGGATGACACGCGGTGGATATTTTTGGTAGAGCGCATAAACAAAATGTCACAGTAATTTACGTTTTTGTGATATTAACTTCAAATTTGGAACACAACTTTTTAATTTTTTTTTATTTTATAGTCATTTTAGAGTAAAATTATTTTGTTAAATATATATTCTATATAAAATAAAAAATATTTAGTACAGTACATTTGATTTACACTAAACTTAAACTTCCATAACTTTTTCATACTTTCAAACTTAAACGTTCAAACTTAGGTCTATATTCCAAAGCATTCTTGAAATAGAACCATTTAAGTTATTTTATGAAGTGCATTTTCACGTCTATTCTCAAAAAGGGGGGTGACAATTAAGAGGTTAAAGTACAACAAATACTACCATGGTGTATAAATACTTCTCATACAATTTACTGCAGTGTGTAAATTTTAGCGGCATCTAGCAATGAGGTTGTGAATTGCAACCTGCCACCGTTCACCCCCTTTCGATGCACATAGAGAAGCTACGGTGGCTGACACAGGACAAAGAGTTCGTCGTCTGAAACAGCAGAGAGTAGCTAGCACTCTGCAGAGCAGTTTGTCCGTTTAGGGCTACTGTAGAAACATGGTGGCGCAAAATGGTGACTTCACTGTAAGGGGACCCGCGGTGTATGGAGAGAGTAATGGCTCATTCTAAGGTAATAAAAACATGACGGTTCATTATGTAAGTGGTCTTTGTACACCACTGAAAATAGTTATGTATATTATATTATATTGCATTTATGTCAATAGATCCTCATAAATACTACACACTGTTTTTACATACTTTGTGAGTTGCATCTATCTACACCCAGTCATAGCACTGAAACTTTTATGTACTGTGTCGTTGGCAGCACAAAAAAAGTAAAAAAATAAATCAAGCTAACATCTCTCAGCCTCTCGTCTGAGTCTCTCTAAATGATTAGTTATTCATGAAGTCATAGCTGGTTAAATCGGAGGGCCAATATACTCAATTTCACCAGTGTCACAAAATGCCTTGCGTGACTAGTTAAGTTAAACCCCTGACCTATCACCTCACTCTACTAGATTGCCTCTCTGTAAAACATATGGTTTCACTCGGGGTTTTAAAGGGCCAAACCATTCTCACCATTCTTGCCTTTCCACTATCTGAAGCAACTGTCCTAACAGGACCATTTAATTACAGCGGGCTATAAATACACCCTTTAACAGGTTAAGCTGAGTATCTCAGTTCATATCTGCGGTCAGACAAGAGGGAAGAAATTTGTGTTTTTTACATTGCCTTGCAATAAAAGGCACTAAAACTTGAAAAGGACCTTAATGTTCATATCATAAATTAATTATTAGGATTAAGATACTTTAATTAATGCTTGACCTACAAATAATATGCATACTTGGAAAATAGTATGTATACAAATATATAATTTGTGTCAGAATGAAATAAGTAAAATAATTTTTTTTATTAATTTTTGGAGTATTTGTTGTTCTTGAAATTAAATTGATTTATTTGTCATCTATCTATCTATCTATCTATCTATCTATCTATCTATCTATCTATCTATCTATCTATCTATCTATCTATCCATCTGTTTATCTATCTGTCTATACGTATGTGTCTATCTATCTATCTTCTTCCCTGGCTTCGGCACCAATGTAACTTTGTTCGTATGTTCAGGGAAGAAGGAGGCGGGAACCGGCGAACATTTAATCTATCTATCTATATGTGTGTCTATCTATCTATCTATCTGTCTATCTGTCTGTCTGTCTGTCTGTCTGTCTGTCTGTCTGTCTGTCCGTCCGTCCGTCCATCTATCTATCATCTGTCTGTCTGTCTATCTAACTGTCTGTCCGTCCATCCATCCGTCCATCTATCTATCTATCTATCTATCTATATGTGTGTCTATCTATCTATCTATCCGTCTATCTATCTAGATTTCTGGCTCTCACAGACCTGTAACAACTTCTTTAAGAGGCTCCTCTGTCCTCCACTCGTTACCTGTATTAATGGCACCTGTTTGAACTCGTTATCAGTATAAAAGACAACCTCAAACAGTCAGACTCCAAACTCCACTATGGCCAAGACCAAAGAGCTGTCAAAGGACACCAGAAACGAAATTGTAGACCTGCACCAGGCTGGGAAGACTGAATCTGCAATAGGTAAGCAGCTTGGTGTGAAGAAATCAACTGTGGGAGCCATTATTAGAAAATGGAAGACATACAAGACCACTGATAATCTACCTCGATCTGGGGCTCCACGCAAGATCTCACCCTGTGTGGTCAAAATGATCACAAGAACAGTGAGTAAAAATCCCAGAACCACATGGGGGGACCTAGTGAATGACCTGCAGAGAGCTGGGACCAAAGTAACAAAGGCTACCATCAGTAACACACTACGCCACCAGGGACTCAAATCCTGCAGTGCCAGACGTGTCCCCCTGCTTAAGCCAGTACATGTCCGGGCCCGTCTGAAGTTTGCTAGAGAGCATTTGGGTGATCCAGAAGAGGATTGGGAGAATGTCATATGGTCAGATGAAACCAAAACAGAACTTTTTGGTAAAAAACTCAACTTGTTGTGTTTGGAGGAAAAAGAATGCTGAGTTGCATCCAAAGAACACCATACCTACTGTGAAGCATGGGGGTGAAAACATCATGCTTTGGGGCTGTTTTTCTGCAAGGGGACCAGGACGACTGATCCGTGTAAAGGAAAGAATGAATGGGGCCATGTATCGTGAGATTGAGTAAAAACCTCCTTCCATCAGCAAGGGCATTGAAGATGAAACATGGCTGGGTCTTTCAGCATGACGATGATCCCAAACACACCGCCCGGGCAATGAAGGAGTGGCTCCGTAAGAAGCATTTCAAGGTCCTGGAGTGGCCTAGCCAGTCTCCAGATCTCAACCCCATAGAAAATCCTTGGAGGGAGTTGAAAATCCGTGTTGCCCAGCGACAGCCCCAAAACATCACTGCTCTAGAGGAGATCTGCATGGAGGAATGGGCCAAACTACCAGCAACAGTGTGTAAAAACCTTGTGGAGACTTGCAGAAAATGTTTGACCTCTGTCATTGCCAACAAAGGGTATATAACAAAGTATTGAGATTAACTTTTGTTATTGACCAAATACTTATTTTCCACCATAATTTGCAAATAAATTCTTTAAAAATCAGACAATGTGATTTTGTGGGGGGGTTTTTTCTCATTCTGTCTCTCATAGTTGAAGTGTACCTATGATGAAAATTACAGGCCTCTCTCATCTTTTTAAGTGGGAGAACTTGCACAATTGGTGGCTGACTAAATACTTTTTTGCCCCACTGTATCTATCTGTCCGTCCGTTTGTCTGTCTATCTATCATTGTCTGTCCGTCTATCTATCCATAAATAAAAGAACAGCAAATAATCCAAAAAATCTTTTTTTTTTATTAAGAAGGAAGCAAGAAAAATATATTGAATAACTGGTATTTATATTATCATACGCCATATGGTAAGAGTAACATCATTTATTATTTGCTAAACAGGTCAAGTCCATTTATGCCCTCTTTCCACAATATTTCTGAACACTGTTTTAACAGCAAAGCTTAATACCTTGCCCAGTGGACTTTGGCCTAGATGCAGAATCACATCAATTTCACTTCCGGTCAATAAAACCCAAATCCACCCCCGTTTCACCTCTAGTCCTCTTTTTGATGAGGTGATATATTATTCAGCAGCATGTAAGAGATATTTTTCTTACCTTATCTCAGCTGTCATTACTCTGTCAGCCTAATCCTCTGCTTCGCATCACCACAATCTCACACGTTTATTAAACAACATTTTTATGAATATGCAGCATGTATTTTTCTTATAAAAAAGGGGGAGGGGGGGGGGTCTGAACATTACGTGCCCCACAAAATATAGCTTAGCTATATGGTGGTTATGGTCTGGATAAACATTACAAAACTGCAAAAAGGAAGCCTTAATCTGTAAAAACGTATACAGTTTTTCACTGCATTTATTTGCTCTGTTTTTGCAGTATTGTAATCATCCAAATAGAAAAAAGCCACAAAAAGGTCAAACATCATGGCACACATATAGGCCTATATCTACAATTCTGGTTTACCTAAGAAAGTAAAGTCAAGCATAAAAATATTGTTTTAGTCCCTAATCAAACATTTACTGTGGCATAGTCAGTCATAGTAACTGCAGCTCTTCAGTCAGTGAGTACATTAGTGTGTATAATTAACGCGCTGCTGCCCCCTATCGACGAACAGCTCAACAGCATCCCCAAATTCCGTAAACATCCCCAACGTCACTTCCGCTTACATTGAAAAACATAGCAAACGCTGTATTTATTTCGTATTAAGCGATATTTCCATTCTATATTCTTGTGCGTCTTCATCAATATTGAAGTGCAGAGACGCCCTTTCTAAAACTGTATTAATAGCCTCAGTTATGAAGGTGAGTGGAGGATTTTGTTTGTTTTTGCGTGGCAGTATTAAAGCCAAACCTGTTCTTACCTGATTCTGCACGAGCACAAACTGTTGAATTTTTTTGAAATCAGTATTTGCATGCGGGCCTTTTTGTTACTGTGCCATTAAATGCGATTTATTCGGATATATGTTGTGTTATCTCGATCTGATATTAGATAAGCAGGACAGCTGACAATGAGTCGATGGCTAAATAGGGTATAATATTTCATCAGCATGATAATGCAAAATACATTGTATAAGCTATGCAGGTTTACTTTTATTTATTTTTGCAACCATAAAGTTTATGATTTTGGCTGTATACGAGGCTGTAAAAGGGTTGTCAGGGAAGAGATGATGATGATGATGATGATGATGATGACGATGGTCATAATGATAATTGTTGTAATTGGGTCATTCGTGTTATACAGTACCTTTTGCATTATAACTTTTCAGATATAAATATGCTTTGTGATTTATGGAAAAATGTGTATAGCAGACTTTCAGAAATATGTCCTAATGAAGATCAAACGTCTGACAAGATGCAAATAAAAGGATGATGTTAGCAATTGTTTAGTGAAAGATTGGCAAATACATTTTTGTGAGGTGTCACCTTGAAATTAATTTTGTTATTTGATATACAATCAGATGTTTTGGGGTGAAATAAACCAGATAATACTACAAAACATCACAGAAATCATCTGATCAACTTACTTACTGTATGATTGTGCTGCTGTTTTCCCAGTGAAATGATGTCACTTCCTGCAGGGTGATGTCATTTGACCTTATTTAACAACTTGACTCAATATGTCAAAGTTCTAATGGAAATATGATTGTGTGTGTGTGTAATTTATCTTGTATCTTGATTTCTGATCTTTTAAAATTGTGAGTTTAATATATATATATATATATACACACCGGTCAGCCATAATATTATATTATATTATAAGTGAATAACACTGATTATCTCTTCATCACGGCACCTGTTAGTTTATTAGGCAGCAAGTGAACATTTTGTCCTAAAAGTTGATGTGTTAGAAGTAGGAAAAATGGGCAAGCGTAAGGATTTGAGCGAGTTTGACAAGGGCCAAATTGTGATGGCTAAACGACTGGGTCAGAGCATCTCCAAAACTGCAGCTCTTGTGGGGTGTTCCCGGTCTGCAGTGGTCAGTATCTATCAAAAGTGGTCCAAGGAAGGAACAGTTGAGAACCGGCGACAGGGTCATGGGTGGCCAAGGCTCATTGATACACGTGGGGAGCGAAGGCTGGCCCGCGTGGTCCGATCAAACAGGCGAGCTACTGAAGCTCAAATTGCTCAAGAAGTTAATGTGTGTCACTTACCTGGGGAACGCATAGCACCAGGATGTACTACATTGGCAAGCCGACGGAAGCAGTATGATACACAATATTAGGTGGTCATAATGTTATGCCAAATCGGTATATATATACACGCACACAGATTTGATGGGAACATGAAAATGTACTGCATAAGAGGAATGACTGTGTTGTGGTTTGCATTGTCATGTTTGTGTTTATGTATTAACAGCATGAACTGTATAATCGTGTTAATTCAAGGGCCCGAGTGCAGAGACTGAGGTGATCGAGGAAGCACCTGCTGACCCTAATAATGAAGAACTTCCACCATACCTGCGTGAAGAACCACCTGAGGGTAAGTTCAGCCTGATTATTTCATAATATTTGAAAAAAAAAATATGAGTCCATATGTAATTACATTTATTTCTATGTGTGCAACATCTCCATGAACTTTTTTTAATCAACAAACGAGGTTTTACTAAAAAAAAAAAGAAAATTGCATTATTTATTTATTTAGAAAAAATAAATATTTATTAATACTTATATATAAATAAATATTTTTTTATAAAAAAAAATACTTTGGTCACTTCATATGAATGTCTAATGGAAAATGTATATTTTAGCTATTGTTACTGAAGTTTAGAAAAAAATATCTATATATCATTTTAGTGACTATATAATATAATTTTAGTCACTTTTGACTTTTCATTTTGTGGTGTAACAAATTGCTTTTCAAAAGTGAAAATATCTAAAAATGCATTCTTTATTTTACAATTTCTGAAGGAAATCAACCTGGATTCTTGAATATACAATACTGTTCATAAACTTTTGAATAGTGAATTTGAATAGTCTCTTAGGCTCACCAAGGCAGCATTTATTTGATCAAAATACAGTAAATTCAGTAAATATTATTATAATTTAAAATAACTGTTTTCTATTTTAATGTAGTTTCAAATGAAATTTAATCCTGTCATGGCAAAGCTGAATTTTCAGCATCATTACTCCAGTCTTCAGTGTAACAAGATACATCAGAAATCATGCTAACATGCTGATTTGCTGCTAAAGAAACATTTCTTATTATTACCAATGTTAAAAACAGTTCTGTCTTGACAACTCTCTGAGTGTTTGGCATGGTAATGGATATGATAATGTTATGTTTAGTATTGGTGGAATAGATCTGCTGCTGCTGATATTGCTGCTACTGTTGATTATTGTTATTGCTGCTGCAGAGCAAACATGGGCATGCTACTACCAATGCATACACAAAACTCTGCTGTGAGCAAGTAAGACATGCTACTGCTGTACATTATCATACATGAATTATCCATAGAAAATCTATACAGGTGGAGCTGGGGAAGGTGTAGGGTTTATGAAAATGTGCTGCAACTGTTATGCCAAAGCAGACCAAGTATTTGAAAGTTGAGCTGCAACCAATCAGCTGTGCCCTCTAGAGAATGATGTGATTGCAAACAGATTGAGTTAAGAACCAGTCTGCCTGCGCCATCTAGAGTTTCATGACAGAACTTTGTATCTGTGCTACTTAAAGGGTTAGTTCACCCAAAAATTTAATTTCTGTCATTAATTACTCACCCTCACGTCGTTTCAAACGTACCCTTTTCGAACCTTTGTTCATCTTCATATTTTTGATTAAATCTGAGAGCTCTCTGACCTCCCCCATAGACATCAACAGCATTACCACTTTCAAGGCCCAGAAAGGTATAGTAAACATCGTAAAAATAAAAATTTCATCAAGAATATCTTAATTTGTTTTCCAAAGATGAACAAAGGTCTTAAGGGTTTGGAACGACATGAGGGTGAGTAATTAATGAAAGAATGTTCATTTTTGGGTGAAATAACCCTTTAAAGGGGTGGTTGATTGCCCCTTTTTACAAGATGTAAAATAAGTCTCTGATGTCCCCAGAGTGTGTATGTGAAGTTTTAGCTCAAAATACCCCACAGATAATTTTTATAGCATGTTAAAATTGTCACTTTTTGAGGGTGAGCAAAAACATGCTGTTTTTGTGTGTATCCCTTTAAATGCAAATGAGCTTGTGCTCATGGGGCGGAGCTTCAAGAGCTTATGTTAGCAGCTCTGATTACCTCATGCAGACAGGCTATGAAACTGTTCAGCCTTTTATGTTCAAACCGGAGTCAGACAATGATGGAGAGACTCAAGAAGAAGTGACAACATGTAGATTTCAACAAGATGTTCCTGAATGGTTAGTTGATGAATTTATGTAGCTGATGTGGAGTTAACTATCTTCAAGTCATTGATTAGCATATTCTGTCATGATAATCTATAAATTCTCAACATGGCCTTTGTTGTGTGTTCCCGGGTTTATGTAAATTTCAGGGTTAGTGGTGTCTAACCCGGGAGGAAGCTTGTGTAGTCCCTACCAGCCGTATGTTGTAGTCCTTAAAAAGTGATTTCTTTAAAAGAAAATATCTCCCTTTGCTTTGAACTATGAGTGTCGTAACTTTGCAGATGTTGTTTACGCTCAAACAGCAACATTACACACTAACTAAAGTTAAAAAAGTGAAATCATAATCACACACCCCCAAAACTAACATTTTTTTCAGGATTTTTGATCAATGGAAATTCTATTTGAAAAAAAAAATACTGTCTTATACCATAATTTTTTTGTAAATTTAATGCATTCTTGCTTAATGAATGTATTAATTTAAAAAAAATCTTACTGACCCAAAGATTTGAACGGTAGTGTATATTTGTTTTTTTAAAACTTAGTAAAATAATTATAAGCCATATAATCACTTTAAAAAAAAATTTTTTTTTAATCAAGTTTAGAATAAAAACACAGAAATCCTCAGGGAAATCTGGTTCATTTTTGTCAAAGTATATACAGCCATCTGTTACTGTTGTAGTAAAGTATAGTGATCTGCAGAGGGCCACACTGATCAACATAGCACAAAGGAAGATTTCAGCAGTGAAAAATCGCTCTAATGTTTGGAGTGTCAAATTGTACAAAGGTTTAAGTAAGTTTAATTCCCAAATCCATTAATCTTTCCAAACTGCTTCGCAGAAAGCCCTACAGGTGCCCTCTGGTACACATGGGGCTGCATCTGTAGTTAATAACGGGCACGTAGGCTATATTAATGCCTTTCATTAAGAGCTAAAACTCTTTCAGTGATTGAACATGTTTAAGTTAAAGTGGGCTTTTGTGCCCACACTGTGATCAATGTCCTCCCTTTGTTCTCTGTGCTATTTGATCTTTACGTCCAGGGACAGCACAAAGAAACAAAGCTCTCTTGTCTTGTCTCTTCATAAAAAGTCTATTTGAGGTGAAGGCTCTGATGCCGCTGCCTTGCCAGAAACAATCTCTTTAGTTTAAATGGCCGCATTATGTTGCTATAAATTGCTTTGGGATCCTCGGTGCCTGCTGCCCACCAGTGCAGCGCAGGTGATTGCGTAACAGCAAATGCCTGCCCTCTGGCTTTTTGGCTGCTGCCTCGGTGCGGATCCTGAAATAGTTTATTATATTGCTGAGATTTTTTCCATCTTTGTTTCTGGGAACTTGCATAGATTCAATAATTCTCTCAGATCTGGGCTGTGCATATTGAACTGTTTGTTCTGATTTAGGGTGTGTTGATTTTGATGTATACAGAGCTATTTTGGGTGAATCAAACTGTCTATTTTGGTGAAATTGGCCATCATGATAACTGGCGTTTTATAAGAAATTAGTTTTGAGTTTGAGTACACAAGTACATTGAGCCTGTTCAGAAGGAGGGGAATTGTTTGGACCAGGCTTAATATTACTGAGTAAATAGCAGAAGGGATTGAAGTACAAGCAGAATGATCCTAGTTCAGTATCTCGGCAACCTCACCTAGATCTGCTTAGGGTTTCAAAGCCCAGAATGCTGTGTTCTGTTTGGGCTCAGACTTGAATCTGTTTGTCAGCTGAGTTTGGTTGTTGTGAAAGCTAACTGCACCTGATGTCACTTTGCTCATGTGAACTCCATTGTTATGAACAATTCAGTCCATTGACTCAATCGAGTCTGTCTAGGACCCCAAAGTGATTCCATTGTCAATAATCTTTATTGATTACTAAGATATTAAAAATAGGTATGTTCGACTTGAAGCGGCGCTGCACAGACTGATCGGTGTATGACATTAAAGTACCACTTCAAGTTGATCACCTAATCTCTCTCTCTCTCGCTCTCTCGCTCTCTCTCGCTCTCTCTCTCTATCTTAAAATATAGGACTGAAAATAATGATTATTATATTTTTATATGATATTTTGATAATCAAGCTATCGGTTATGTTCTTGATTAATATATAATTACTGCTGTCAAATCGATTAATCGCGATTAATCACATCTAATATAAAAGTTTTTGTTTACATAATATGTGTGTATGTGTGTGTGTGTGTGTGTGTGTGTATATACTTTATATATACATACATATATTTATGTATATGCACAGACATAAATTTATAATGAGAACATTATAATTGTGTGCTTGGGACATGGCTTTTAATGGGGCAACTTTTGTTTATGTAATCAGGTTCTCAAAAATGATAAAAAAAGGGTTCGATTTACCGGCCAATATATTTTTCAAATATAAAGAATTATTGGTTATCATATCGGCCAAAGTTTTCAGTAACACTTTAGTATGGGGAACACATATTCACTATTAACTACAACTTTTGTCTCAATAAACTCCTAATTTACTGCTTATAGTTAGTAAGGTAGTTAGTAAGGTAGTTGTTAAGATTAGGTATTGGGTAAGATTAAGAGATGTAGAATAAGGTCATGCAGAATAAGTTAATATGCGTTTTGTAAGTAGTAATAAACAGCCAATATCATAGTAATATATACTAGTTAATAGTGAGAATTGGACCTAAGCTAAAGTGTTACCACATTTTCATACCGGTGCTTCCCAAAATAATAATAAATATAAATATAAATATATATATATATATATATATATATATATATATATATATATATACACACACACACATATACACACAAACACACACACACACACGCACACACATATATATATATATTATGTACAAAAAACTTTTATGTTAGATGCGATTAATTGCAAGTAATCGATTTGACAGCACTAATTATATATAGTGATGTGACTGAATGTTTTTCGTGCAGCGGGTAGACATGATAAATAGATAATCAAATTGGCTGTTGATTATTTTCATTAACAATCTTATTGATTTAGTTTTTTTTGCCCTAACTGAAAGTAATGAGAGCTTTGTTGATTAAGTAATTGCTCTGACCGATTCAGTGAGTTAATTCGGTGATCGTTCCATCAGACTGACTCAAACTACAAGTCTGAAGTCTTTTTAAATAATTCATTTAAAGAACTGGCTCATTTGTTTTTGAATGGGATTATACTGCTTCCACTGGATGTTTTTTCATTCACTAAAAAGAACTGGTTTGACAGTTAGTTGTTGGTGGATTGGAATTTTTACCTAACCCTAAAATTAAATGTTTTGTTCTTTGTGTGTGTGTTTTTATTTTTTATTTTTAGGTAGCTTATTTTTTGCAAGCTAACTGTTCAGCGTATTAGCTTAGCATACTTTTAGCCATCACAAATGTTTACCTATACGTATTATGTCTTCTTAGGCATTACAAGCTGCTACCCCCAGATCCTAGATAGACTGAACTCTAGGGCACATTAAATTGTTGGTATGATTGCAAGGGTGAATGATACTCATGACGTATGACTCCTGTTCACATTTATTATTGATTTTCCATAGCTCTGAATGAATTGTCTTGGGAGAGCAGCTCACATTCTTCACATCTTTGCAGGTGCTGTTCTGTCTGCGTGTAAAGTTTTGGTGGCAAGTCCAGTGTGAATAAAACATGAATAAAATGGAGCTGGAATCTTCTCGTCTTGAGGTGTTAGTTATGGTAGTAAACAGCCGCTAATACTGATAATGCGGTTCAATAATTGTTTGTCATCTTATTGCTTATTGGATAATTGTTTAGTTTGTTGAATGTCCATGTCTTTTATCAAGCGTGAGTGTTTACTAGGTGAATATAAAATCCCTTATTGCCTGACGAAGATCTTGTTTGGTTGAAACATTGCAATATATTAATGTTTAATGGGAGCAGATAAAGCAGTGCTAGTGTGCTGTTTTTTTCACTTCTTTGTTAATAAGGTTCGACTCAAAAGTACTTTGTGAAAAGAGTCCGGCAGTGGGGATGCACCAAAACCCATTTCTTGCACGCTAATCATCATGATATGATAGCAAAACCTGCCTAAACTAGGTATATGTCGTATCAAGCCAGTAAGTTTTATTTCCTGTGGTGTCCCTGATGTTGTAGACATACAGAATGAGTCCCTTTAGGGCGTATGGTCGTCTGAGGTCAGACATAGTCACAGAAGATTTGGAGCAGAACCAGACAGGCTAGCCCACATGCTAATATTCATGTGGAAAAATACAGCCAAAATGGAGCCAGAATGAAAGGCAGGGTGGTAGTTTTTAGCAAATTACAAGTGGCGAACGTAGTTGTTTCACAATTATGTCCTTTGTGTGTTTTAGTGTGAGCAAGCAGCAGTGAAATTCAATCAAGGTTAGATTGTCAAGCCCTGTCGGTGTGATTGCACTTTATTTTCTGAGCGAACAGGCTGGAACTGATGTAAACCTGAGAAAGACAATGCCGTAGATTCAGTCTGTCAGCTAATTTGAGCTTCTGTTACTACTGTATATCTGAAGCATATACTTGTTGAGGCGTTTATTTAGACATCAATACCCTGTCTAAGTGATGTTTATGTATGTCATTGTTTCTGTCAGTCCGAGTGCGTAAAATATCAGCTAATGGCATTTTTGACAGAGTAATTACAGTACTACCTCGATTTTCATGGGCTGTTTTTAGCATATGATTGGTTGCGTTCACACAGTCAGTGTTAAGGATTGATAACTGTATTTATTAGCAGGTGTGAGTCTCAAATAATATATGTAACCACAGCAACCAGTAACTGTAGTAAATGTCCCTAAACACCTTGAATTGCTTCTTTTTAAGGATTTAATTTGTGTTTTATCCCCACATGTATTAGGCCAAAAGCCAAAAGCAGTTTGGTCCAATTCAGTCTTGTTTTGATTTGTCTCACAATTATAATAATTTTCATTACCTTGTTGAGATTTTATCAAATTAATTTTGTGGTCAAGCTTAAAATGCTAACAAATAGGTAATTGTTTATTCAAATTAAAATATTAAATTATAAAAAAGTTATAAATAATATTCACTATATCTGTATTATTTTAGTATCATTAAGATACTATAGTTTATATTAATTATATTATAGTTTGTATTAATATTTTTTATTAAGTTTTTATTTTTCAATTTTCATTTCATTTATTTATAAAGCACAAATAAAAAAAACAATAGTTGACCACTTTGCTGTACAGAAGAGAAGTCCAAAATCTGACGAAAAAAACAAACAAAATAATTAAAATAAGTACATAATTTATGATGACTTGAATACCAGGGTAAAAAGATAAAGGATAAAGGAAAAACTGTTCCACCTAGGGCCAGCAACTGCAAACGCACAGGTCACCTCTCATCTTCAACTCTATACACTGGCAACCAATTGAGAGACATTACATTTGGAGTAATATGTTCACATTTATGGATCTGGCTGCTGCATTTTGAACCATTTGAAGCCGTAATATAGAGGACTGGGATATTCCAATATGTAAGGAATTACAATAATCCAAACGAGATAAGGGGAAAGCATGTATGACTCTTTCAAGAGAAAGGAAATACTTAACTTTTGGCTATCCAAAAGTGTAAGTGTAAGAAGCTTGACTTAAAGGGGATCTATTTTGCCCCTTTTTACAAGATATAATATAAGTCTCAGGTGTCCCCAGAATGTGTTAAATTTAAGCTCAAAATACCCTACAGCTCATTTATTATACCATGTTGTAAATGCTCATTTTTGAGTGGAAGGAAAAACATGCCTTTAAATGCAAATGAGCTGCTGCTCCCCGCCCCACTTCCCAGAAGAGGGCGGAGCCTTACAGCTCATGCCTTGGATACTCTGCCAAAATCTAAAACCTCTGTTTGGTTTTTATTCTAATCTCTATCACGATCATGCTCACATGACATTGCAGTTCTTCATCATCATGAAAGTTTATTATCTGCATGTGTTTTAAAGCCATATCGTAATATACAGAACCTACTGTTATATATGCTGTTAATATGAATCAAACAACAGAAGATAAACAGACAATCACTCACTGCTCTTGATTGAATAACTTTAGTAGCTTATAGAATAGAAATAGAATACATTACTTATTTGAATGCTGCTGTTAAATGCTCTGGCGAGGAGATAAACATGGCGGACTGTGTATAGCTCACTGAGGGCGGGGTCAGCAGTCGTGGGCGGGGCCTGTGCAGTGTGACATCACATTGCATAGAAACTGCAAACGGCTTATTCTGAGACACTGCTTATGATTTGTGGGGATTTAAAAAAGGAGTGGGTGGATTTTTACCATTATAGGGTGGTTGTGTACACACACCACCGACACACATTTATGCTCAAACACCATGTAAAAGTGAATTTTGCATAATAGGTCCCCTCTAACTACTGTATTAATATGTTAGTCAAACTTAAGAGAGGAATCAAAAATAACTCCCACATTTTTCACAGTTTTTGTTGTGTGTTTTTGTTTGTTTTTTTAATTCTTTTTTTGTCATTTAAAAAAGAGAAATGTTTTCATTCACAACTAGCTAAGTATGGAAACACATTTTTTTTTTCGTAGTTAAGTTATTTCAAGTAAAGGCGTTTTTAATGGCTTTAGTTTTATTTATTAACTATAATAACCCTGTTTTAATTGTCTAAAAATTATGTTTTTGTTTGTTTTTTAATCTGAGTGCACTGTCTGTATAAAGATGGTCACCATGATTTTTACCAAGTAAAACATGTTCCTGGATCAACATTCCTTTCCAAAAATTATGTCCTAACCATCCCTAAACCAATCAGAGGGAAATGATAGGTGAACAACAGTGATGTAGAAGCACCTAACCGTGGTTGTAAGCCTAAACATGACAGAAACTGTAAACTTGTCTATCAAATCTGATTGTTTGTTTGGAATTTTGTTCCAGGACCAAAAAAGATGTTGATCCAGGAACATGCTGCACTTGGTGAAATCACGTTCACCCCAAAAACATAGTCCTAACGCTATCCCTACCCCTAAAACCTACCCCTACCCATAACTTATCCCTAAAATCAGGGGTGAGGTGAAATATGTGAATAAAAACGGTGTAGAACCCTTTAACATTTGTTGTTGAGTCTAAACTTGACATTAACTGTAAACCTGTCCCTCTAAGTCCGATTGGTTGATTGGAATTTTGTTTCAGGAACAAGGATGTTGATCAAGGAATATGTTTGTTGATCCAAATCACATTCACCGCATGAAGACAACTCAATAGAATGGCTTTTTTGCCTTTATTTTATGGTACATGGTCTTTTTATTTAATAAATTAATTTGGATAGCAAACTGTAGATTCATCAGTTGGGATGAGATTCAAAGATTCATTTAGCAGTGCATTTTGTTGTCTGTGGCAAAAAAAATGTGAGTTTGAATAGCATTTTTTACTAGTCACCGTGTTTGTGTACAACGAGATTAGCAGAAAATAATGTGCAAAGTCTGTGCTTATATTTCATAGATGTGACTGAAAACTAGTTGTTATAAGAAGTTTTATTCATACAGCACAAATCAACCCAGCTTGCTGTCAAAATTTGGTTTCGATTCCTTTAAATTTAAGGTGGTCACTTTGGATATAAAACACAGTTGCCACCGAACTGTGATGAACATACCAGTATTTAGCAGTCCAAACAGGACCGACAACCTGTATTTTGCTGCTGTGTGTAGCCACACGTCGCCTTGATGCTGAGCTCCTCAAACTCTCAACCACACACCAGCAATCTTTCAAATCGTCCTGTGCAATTACAGCTCAAGGTGTGTATTTGCCTACGAGAGCTGCCGAAATTAAATCAATCTAGCCTTTATGTCGACAAGAAAGAATCAAGTTAATAATAGCTAAATATGATGTTTTATTGAGTTTGTGCCCTTCTGTCCTGTTTGCTTGGAGCCACGCTGCTGTTCCATCATCCTGACAGATCCAGTGCGCATGAGGGGCTCGATCTGATGTTGTGTAAAAAGGATGATGGATGGACCATCAGGCGCACGAGGCTCCCGGTGCATCGTCCACCTGCGGTTCTGCCTCGCCGTTTTCATTAGGTCCCTATAGCCGAAAACACAGATCAACATATGCGCTGATCAAAGAGCCCTGAACGGGATGATGGATCGGTTCGAGTGCGGAAAGAAGCCTGTGGTTTCGTGTTCGGTCTTATGAATTGTTTTTCATTTTAAGTAATGTGTTTAATTAAACGTAGTCTGGTGTAGATGGATTACTTAAGAATTATCAGATGGTGTGGTACGAAAGAATTACCGCCTCCCTTTGAAGGTAAATTGAATTCTAGGTAATTTGGTGTAGATTTTCTAGTGTGTGTAAATGTGTCTAGTTAATGTTAAAGGGGACCTGTTATGCAAAATTCACTTTTACATGGTGTTTGAACATAAATGTGTGTTGGCAGTGTGTGTACACAACCACCCTATAATAGTAAAAATCCACCCACTCCTTTTTTTTAATCCCCATAAATCATAAGCAGTGTCTCAGAACAAGCCATTTGCAGATTGCTGGGAAAGTGACGTCACATTTCACAGGCCCCGCCCAAAAGTGTTGATGGACACTGCTGTATTAGCATAGACCCCGCCCTCACAGAGCTGTACAAAGTCAGCCATGTTTATCTCCTCGCTAGAGCATTTAACAGCAGCATTCAAGTAAGAAGTGTGTTCTTAATAAAGCTACTAAAGTTATTCAGTCAAGAGCAGTGAGTGATTTTCTGTATCTTCTGTTGTTTGATTCATATTAACAGCAGATATAGTAGTCGGTACTGTATATTACAATGCTTTCACTTTAGTAACGTTACACAGATCAAATATACACACCACACGGGATTTCTGTACTTGCTGCATAAGTGCACAGACATAACCAACTGTGTTTGTGTGAACTTTGTGTGTTTCTGACATAACCTTGTGTGCATTTGACAGTTTAATCGCAATAAAACATGAAAGAGAACTAGTCTAGTTTAATAGCCTACTCATGGACCGGGACACGCCGACATCCAGCTCTCTGTGCTCATGCGTCGGGTGTGTGTGTGCTCAAGTTGAGAGTGATAAGGCTTTAAAACGCATGCAGATGATAATATTTCATGATGATGAAGAACTGCAATGTTACGTGAGCGTGTCTGCGATAGAGATGATCATCAAAACAAACAGATGTATCATGTTTCAGTTTTCATTCGCGTGTTCACTGGTGTTCACAAGCTGTGAAGGCTCCACCCTCTGGGGCCGGGAGCAGCAGCTCATTTGCATTTAAAGGAGACACGCAGAAAACAGCTCATTTTTCTCAAACCCAAAAATTGGCATTTTCAAATTGGTATATTAAATGATCTGTCAGGAATTTAGATCTGAAATCTCACAGACACACTCTGGGGACACCTGAGACTTATATTACATCTTGTAAAAAGGGGCATAATAGGTGCCCTTTAAAACAGATTCTATTGAATAATTTTTATTATATCGCCCATTAATGTAAGAGCACCTGCTATCTATCATAGACCTAAAGCTGGAGTGGGTGGAAATGCAATGTAATGACATTAGTAAGGTCTCCTTCTTGTTTGACCAACAGATAGCCCCACCCCCAAACTAACGCCATTGGTGAGTCAATGTTACCATGTTGGGCAAAGTTTTGATAGAACCAGAGTCACTTTTCAGGGAAATAAACCTGTGAACAGGGTAAAGGCGCATTCACACCAAGAGCGGGTGGGGTGGAAAAAAAAGTTCTGAAAGTGATTCCAATGATATCGTTCCCCTGTGCCGTTATCGTTAAAGTTGTTTGCAAAGGTTTTAAATGTAGAATTCTCAAGAAATTCTCATTTGTTAACATTAGTTAATGTATTAACTAACATGAACTAACAATGAGCAATACATTTGTTACAGTGTTTATTCATCTTTGTTAACATTAGTTAATAAAAATATAACTGTTTATTGTTTGTTCATATCATGTTAGTTCACATGGCATTAACTAATGTTAACAAATACAACTTAAAATTGTAATAATTTATTAGTAAATGTTAAAGCTACACTATGTATTTTTTTGCCGCTAGGGGTCGCTTACCTCTTCAAAACAATAACAAAGGTGTACATTGATGACGCAGTGAATGAGCATGGAATCATGGAACTTGTCGTCATACCGATGGATCTAATAATGTTAATGGATGCGTGAATGCATTCATGTTTTGAAATGTAGTTTTTATTTCCATTTTATTCTCAGTTTGTCTCGTCAATTTTGTTTTCATTAGTTAATTTAGCTTGTATCATTTTAAAATGTTTAACAATAGTTTCTCAAGTGATTAGTGACATTATGATAAATGCACTAAAAAAAAATTAAGTCTTTTTTTTTTTTGAGATATACACAATTTAAAACAGTGAAATCCCATCACATTGAATTGAATAATCCTTACATATTTTAATTGAATAACTGGTTAAGGATTGTTCAATTATTTAATTAAAAAACGTAAGGATTATTAATTTCAATTTGATGGAATTTCACTGTTTTAAATTGCGTAAATCTTAAAAAAAAAAAAAGGCTTATTTTTTTGTGTACAGGTGGTTTGTAAAAGTTTACAGTTTTATAATAATTTATAATTCATTTTAAAATAATAATACGTTTTATAATAATACCATGTATCAGAAATTAAAATTAATTTGTGGCCATTTTTATTTAGTTTGAATATAATTTGGAGTCGTGAAAATCTATTTTAGTTTTTTTTTTTTCCCCCTCCGTTTTGTTTTTATTTTGGTTAATAGAAATGTTTTAATTTAGTTTATGTTTTAGTCTTAACCACAATAATCATAATAACACTACCAAGGAATGGCTTACTTAGTTGTTTTTGCATATCAAAGGCCTAGTTTACCCAAAAATGTCAATTTTTTTTGCGCTCTAAGCTCCTGCCCCTCAGCCTCTGAGCTTAATGGCCAGAGATGAATGGAACCTGTCCTATGTAACAAACCAGAAATGCATACCAACTAGGTACCTAGGTACACACGCAAATAGATATTGTCAATTTACTTTGGACAGTGGCTGTGGGCAGCATCTGTGAATGTTGGCTCTCCCTGCTTGTGTGATCACAGGGAGACATTTGTCACTTGAATGCTTTGTCACAAACCAAAGCAAATGTGAAGCTTTCTGGCCATTATATGCACACTCATGCTGGGCCGTCTGGCACACTCAAGAGCGAAACTCAGGAGCCATCAGGACTGATGCGCATCAGTTGGCTTTACAGCTCATTTCATTGGCTGTGTCCGAAATCACCCCTATACCCTTAAATAGGGCACTATTTGAGGGGACAGCCATGGTGTCCGAAACCATAGTGGATGTTATTGTGTGCACTTGTTCAATCCCACAATGCACTGCAATAACGAGTGTACAACCGTTATACGCTCAATGGCTAGAGAATACCTATAATGCACTGTGAGAGTCACACACCGAATGAATTCCCATGTCTGACCAGAAGATGGCGCCTGCAGTTGAATCATCCATCCATCCATCCTTTTTACACTTCAAAATATTTTCATTACTGCTGGAGCTGCCAGTTTGCTAAGTTTTTCATATAATTATAAAACTGCAAGCACAAACTTCCGGCACACTCAGTGTCCAAATTCGCTCACTCGTTTTAATTCATTCACTCCCTCAAGTGAACTATGATGTAGAGAATTGTCTGAAATCTCACCCTATACCCTTATTCACTGTCATCATCTGTCACAATACAACCTGGAGCTTTCCTCAGAACCTTTTGCTCATTTATGATTGCTCCAAGGAAAACCTTTTTTTTTTTTTACAATGCAATCTGAGAAAACAGGATTTTGTTTCGGCTTTTGAAATAAAAGTTCAGCCTAGTATGTAAACCATATTTCCAAAGTCCAACCAGCCCATTTATAGCAACTACCTGCAAAAACAAGTCAGTGATTAAGTTGTACAATTGTCAGGTAAGGAAAAGTAATTTATAGTCAGTATATACATTACTATTCAAAATGTACAAATGTTTTTGAAAGAAGTCTCTTGTGCTTTTAAAAAATATATATTTAAACAGTTATTTACAATTGTAATAATATTTCACAGTATTTACTGTATTTTTGATCAGAAGAATGCAGCATTGGTAAGCATAAGATTTCTTTCAGAAAATTAAAAAACAAAATATTATTCCAAAATTTGATCAATAGTGCATATATTTAGTATATATTTTTAATTTTTAATAGTGTGTGTGTATATATATATATATATATATATATATATATATATACACTCACCTAAAGGATTATTAGGAACACCATACTAATACTGTGTTTGACCCCCTTTCGCCTTCAGAACTGCCTTAATTCTACGTGGCATTGATTCAACAAGGTGCTGAAAGCATTCTTTAGAAATGTTGGCCCATATTGATAGGATAGCATCTTGCAGTTGATGGAGATTTGTGGGATGCACATCCAGGGCACGAAGCTCCCGTTCCACCACATCCCAAAGATGCTCTATTGGGTTGAGATCTGGTGACTGTGGGGGCCATTTTAGTACAGTGAACTCATTGTCATGTTCAAGAAACCAATTTGAAATGATTCAAGCTTTGTGACATGGTGCATTATCCTGCTGGAAGTAGCCATCAGAGGATGGGTACATGGTGGTCATAAAGGGATGGACATGGTCAGAAACAATGCTCAGGTGGGCCGTGGCATTTAAACGATGCCCAATTGGCACTAAGGGGCCTAAAGTGTGCCAAGAAAACATCCCCCACACCATTACACCACCACCACCAGCCTGCACAGTGGTAACAAGGCATGATGGATCCATGTTCTCATTCTGTTTACGCCAAATTCTGACTCTACCATCTGAATGTCTCAACAGAAATCGAGACTCATCAGACCAGGCAACATTTTTCCAGTCTTCAACTGTCCAATTTTGGTGAGCTCGTGCAAATTGTAGCCTCTTTTTCCTATTTGTAGTGGAGATGAGTGGTACCCGGTGGGGTCTTCTGCTGTTGTAGCCCATCCGCCTCAAGGTTGTGCGTGTTGTGGCTTCACAAATGCTTTGCTGCATACCTCGGTTGTAACGAGTGGTTATTTCAGTCAAAGTTGCTCTTCTATCAGCTTGAATCAGTCGGCCCATTCTCCTCTGACCTCTAGCATCAACAAGGCATTTTCGCCCACAGGACTGCCGCATACTGGATGTTTTTCCCTTTTCACACCATTCTTTGTAAACTCTAGAAATGGTTGTGCGTGAAAATCCCAGTAACTGAGCAGATTGTGAAATACTCAGACCGGCCCGTCTGGCACCAACAACCATGCCACGCTCAAAATTGCTTAAATCACCTTTCTTTCCCATTCTGACATTCAGTTTGGAGTTCAGGAGATTGTCTTGACCAGGACCACACCCCTAAATGCATTGAAGCAACTGCCATGTGATTGGTTGATTAGATAATTGCATTAATGAGAAATTGAACAGGTGTTCCTAATAATCCTTTAGGTGAGTGTATATATTCATTAGCTTTCGCTCCAGCAGCCTTGTTCAAGTTTAATACATTAGCTCATCCATGAACATGATTTCTACCCAAGTACCCATTGGATTCCTTTTTTCCATTGGCTGTGGAGGTGAAGACAGAAACTCCCATGAATCCACGCTCATTAATGGCTTCATCAAGCTATGCCTTTGTTTTGAAGCGACCTCTAGCACAGAAAATGACATACTGTGCCTTTAAAACAAAGTGGTTACATTGACTGCAGTTATTTTTTTACAAGCAATATTTCACATTGGACCAGTTAAAGATATATTTTGTTGTCCTTAATGTCTTCAAGGGTGAGGATTCATCACTTGAAATTGTCCTTTCATGAAGGTGTGGGTGGAAGAAACAGACCTTTTATGAAAATCATAATATAAACAATATTTAGAGAAATAATGTGAATGTCTAGCAATAGAGAAGGAATGATAAAGAGAAAGGCAGACATGTATCACATTCAAACAGTTTGAATTTAATTTAAGAAAGGCAAAGGCTGTCTCTGACCCGAATGTGACCATGCTTTTCACATCCAATTATTTTATTCTGCCATGACAAGCAGAAATAAATTTTTTTTGAAAGGGAACATAATGGTGGGTGAAATGACAGGTTGAGTGAATGCATCTCTCTCCACGGCTGTTTTCAAAGGACTGACAGTTGCTCTCCACCAACTCTTTGGCATAGAACAATGAAAAGCAGCAAGGAGCAGACTTGCCATCTGTAGTATGACTGGTAAATTATGACACTTCATTACAGCTTCCTCTTCCCCTTTCTCTCTCTCTTTCTCCTTCCCTCTCTCTATTTCTCTTCCTCCCTTTCTCTGTTCTTTTTTCTCACTAACTACCTCTCTGTCTCTGTGGTTTTTACTCATTCTCTCTGTCTCGCTCTCTCAGTGTCTCTCTCTTTCTCTCTCTCTCTCTCTCTCTCTCTCTCTGACACCTATCCTCAGCCCTGTGTTGCTTGTGGTAAATCGGGACACCACAAAGCTCATGGGTCGATTCAGCGCCAATTTTCTGACACGTACACCGTCATTAATATGTGTTTTGTGCAGTTCAATGTCAATTGCTAGGTTGTTAGTTAGCCTACTATCCTAAGCCAAAAGAGTCCATCCACAAGTTTCTGATATATTGGTCCCAGTCCCCCTTTTTTTTTTGCCCAATTTAATTGTCCACCAGGTCCAACTATTCTGTTCCTGCCATTCTATTCTGTTTTTGTATTAAAAGTAAAAAAATAAATAAAAATAAAAATAAAAAATATATATATATATATATATATTAAACATAAACATAATAATTGATAAAATATATAATTATAAAAATTAATAAATGTAAATAATACTATGCGTTATATATATATATAAAAATTGCAATTTATTTATTTACATTTATTAATATTTTATTGTGTTTAAGTGTGTGTGTGTATGTGTATGTGTATGTGTATGTATGTGTGTATATATATATATATATATATATATACACATACATACATACATACATACATACATACACATACACACACACTTAAACACAATAAAATATTAATAAATGTAAATAAATAAATTGCAATTTTTATATATATATATAACGCATAGTATTATTTACATTTATTAATTTTTATAATTATATATTTGATCAATTATTATGTTTTACTTTATAGATCGAAATTCATTCAGCAAAGGACGAGCTAGATCAGTGTCAATGCAATTCCTGTATTTCCATGCAATCATGTTGGCTTTTCAGTCTAAGCTGCTTTTGATATTGAGACTCCTGGCATAAGCCAGAGGAAAAAAAATTTGACGGAACATCTGTCCCCTCAAATATGAAAGAAAAATAAAGTTATGTTGTGCACGTCTCGTCCCTGGTCAGCAGAATCTCTCATTGACGTGTTGCTGCACACTGTTATCATTGCAAATCCCTGCTTGGCAAAACCAACAGTAAACAAAAATGCGGCGTGGGTGAACTGGGGGTTTGCCTGCTTTGAATTATTTAAGATTTTACCTTGACAATTCTGCACACCATCTGCTTGATGTATAATTCAAGAGACATGCTTAGGGTGGGATGCCTTAAATGAAGCGCTCTGCATTGAATGGTCACAGTGTTGCAGGTCCAAACATTATGTAGCCTAAACCCTTTGATGTGTGTGATATGAGAGATCTTCACATTTAAAAGCTTCAGTCTTTGATATGTATTTCAGATTCTGTACCGCAAATTCCAGTTACACTTGCCGTTTCATCTATGGATAGTAAGGTCCAATGTACATAGACTCTAAGATTTTTTCTGTGGATTGACGTGTCTTTCTAAATCCCCAAAGCACTGAGTCTGACATGAAAAGCAGGACAGGGCAGGAACCGCAAGCCAGGTTCTCCTCCAGTAGGCTCAGCGGGAACAAGCAAGATTTTTTTCACTCCATCTGTAGCTACTGAAGTGCAAGCGTGTGTCATCCGCCTGTCAGTCACACACTGTATAGCAGAGAAATCCATCTGGGAAAAATAGAGACTGTTTGAATTATTAGTGTCGGAGTGCTGTATCTAGATCAGTACTGTTTTTGCAATCTCTTAACTCTAATTTCTTATGATAAAGGGACATCTGCTCTGAGATCAGACGTGTAAGACAAAAATGTGGGCCTTGTGGTGGCTAAAAGTAGAGCTTTTGCACCAGGTTTTGTCATTTAACCAAGACTGAGTGGTTGTCGAAGGAGTAAGAATCGGTTTCATTTCGATCCACCGTTGTAGGCTGTGAATTGAAACTGCTCAGGGGGAATCTGAAGTGAAGGTTGTTGTACTGTGAGATGGATTATTTTCAACGCTGTTTTAGAAAATTGATTGATGACATTAAAAAGATTGTCATATTGTCATCATTACACACCCTCATGTCATTCCAAACTCATATTGTTTCTTTCTTCCGTGGAACACGAAAGGAGATATTTGGTAGAATGTCAGAGCTGCTCTTTACAACAATGGTAAATTATACTATCAGACTTCAAAAGGGACAAAAAAATCATAAAAGTGTCCTAAAAGGATTTTTTTGAACACATACCATAGTTTTGTGTGAGGAGCACAAAATAGAAGTCAAGATTCATCTTCCTTCTGTTTTCACATTGAAATAGCAACATTATGCTAAGTTTGATGTTTTATATATACAGCTCTGGAAAAAATAATATTAGGGCTGTCAAAATTAGCGTTAACGCATGCGATTTAAATTTTTCTGTTTAACGCGTTAAAAATATTTAACGCAATTAACACGGCATCCGTTTTTTCCCCATCATCATTTGGCTAGCGTTTATGATCACGCTCTTATTCACGTAAATGCTTTTAAACCATTCAAGTGCCACAAGACAAACGAGAACGCACTGTCTGTGTGACACGCACACACTACGCACAGAAAGACGCTCGCCAGTATCGTGCGCACAGACAGCGCACCAGAATTGAGTTCTCTTTCGCAGTTAAACAAACAATAACACACAATTATGCCAAATATGTGTTATCTGCTTCATATCTATATATGGAATCTTCACATTTCTAATAGCAGCCCATGATGTGTTACTTTAGATTTAAAGTATAAGACGTTCTCAGACGGTGGCACATTTAAATGTTTTGAATTGAGAGTAGTTTAGAGCTGAATGAATTAAAGTCTGTTCAGAAAAGAATAACATTTGCTTTCTTTAGCTTCACTGGATAGCTTCACTACTGAAGTTATTTAGTCTGCGTTACAACTGTTTTGATGTCTTTCTAAGTTCAGTTTTCATGGTTGCTGTAAAAGCGCATTCCTCTATAGAAACGGTGACGAGCTATAGAGCTCTCTCACCATCAGAAAGTCCCAAAAGTCGTAGTCGTGACTCGTAATTGACTTTTGATGGAACGTGTTTATAATACAGTCTCTCCAAGCTGTGTTGATGACTCACATTCATAGAGATGCAGTTTTTGTTTTTGTTTTTTTTACCAAATACACAATGGCAAATTAGACATCACACAGAACTACTCATATTCTAGTAAATAGAATGATATCCAGTGATAATTGTTAGCTCTATGCTAATATGTTAATGAAGATGGTTTGAGTTGTTGGCTTATAGAGAAGGCGTGAGCTATAGGTCAGTAGTAATGATGTTGTTGTTGGCTATATGCTAATAGTATAATGAAGATATCATGAAAAGGATAATAAGCTATTGAAGTTATTGTGAGCGATAAATTATAGAACAAGGTATGAGCTAGGCCGGAGAAGTCTAAACAGGATGTCAGTCAAATGCTAATAGCCTAATAATAGATTATAAAATGAGAAAGGCTAAGCTATTGATGATATTGTGATAAGCTACTGAAGATCTTGCCATAGGATATAGAATATGTTGTGAGCTAGGCTAATAAGCTAATGAATGTGATATGTCAGTGCACTGGAAGGATTTTGCGATTGAGACAGCACTTAAAATGGCAGACTCCCTGATCAATGCCCTGACTTCTGAATTAAAGAGCTGATTGAGACACAACATAGGTAAATAAGTTAATCGTAAGCTATAGGTTAAGATTCTAATTCTAATGTGGGCTATAGCTTATCGAACATAGCATGAGCTAGGCTAATAAGCTAATAAATATTTGGGTAAGCTATATGCTAAAAGAGAGATGAAAATTATGTGAGATATAGGTTGATGATGCCAGCATGATCTTGGTTAATAAATAACGAAGATACTAGTAAGCTAGGCTAATAAACAATGGAGATAGTAGTAAGGTATAGGCTAATAATGGACAATTGAGCTACATAGGACAATGCATGTTTTCATGCTTATGATTTTTTTTATTAACTTTGTTTGGATTTTCAATAAGCTTGTAAAGCAACTATGTTAGCATTTCAAATCACACAATAGATGTTTATTGTATGTGCTAGAGCTGCACGATTCTGGATAAATTGAGAATCACGATTTTTTTGTTTCAAATAGAGGCCACTATTCTCCCACAATTTGGAAAGACAACTAAACAAAATAACATGTAATTTAATAGAGGTTCTGACAAAATGTTAATTTTGCAGTCTATTTAAAAATATCAAATTAATTTCAATTAATTTTTATTTTTTATGAAATATTCAGTGACTAATACTTTTCTAACAGTCACTTGTCACCACCTACTGGTGTAACGTTGTAATTGATACAGTCTTTATTTGAAGTGTCAAGTTACTTTCAAAGGGTAATTTACTGTATTTTGACTCTACCATAGACATCAGTGTTTATACTTTAATTGTAACACAGAACTAATGATACTGTGTGGTTGAAAAGACTGTTTGTGAAGTTGTTTCATATCTATACATGTCAACTGCTCTCTCTGGCTCAGCCGGGGCGCAGATCTGAATGTTCGCTGCGATTGTACTTGTCGTACTTGGTTTAATAGACATAGCCGGATCGATGTCGTTTAGGAATATGATTGCATGGGTGTTTGAATCGAGCTCTAGTATATGCTATCTTTGACAGCATAGCATATATAACATAGACACTCAAGATATAAGTTAATAGCGAGCTGGTGAATATCGTAGAACGTGTCTAAGACATGTTTTCATATCTCAGGATTTGTTTTTCCGAAAAGGGCATGCTTGTGCATCTTTTAAAAGCTTTGTTAGGATTTTCAAGGCGGCGGCTATGGGCTTCCATCGAAGGCTTGTGAAGCAACTACGCTGGCATTTAAAATCACACAATAGACCCTGTCCTCGATATAAATATTGAAGCTGAACGGCACAAGTGACTCATTTGCACACATTATCAGATTCTGGCGCCGCGGGATTGGCGGGAAAAGGTCTTTTCTGCTTATTGAAGTCAACAAACCTACATTGGGAGGACTGGGAAGAGTAAGCTCAAAGGTTCAAGTGTCATACGTGTCTCTCCCGATAGGTCAGACGCTAGCAAGCTTGCGCACCCGGTGGAAACATTGACCTTTTCCATAAATGGTTCAACGGTAGTTATTTATTTATTTAATGCAGCTGTATCAGGCCAGCGGGGGAAAAAGGCCACGTTCAGACTCCATTTCAACCGTGTTCTTGTCAGTCCCATAATTGCCAATGCTCGTCATCGAATGGAGCTTCTAATCATAGCAGCACTGATGTCCTTGCAAGTGTGGGCTCTGCAAAACTGGCTGCCTGCCGTTGAGTTTTACAGAGCTTCTCTGGGCTTTTTGCATGTGTATTTGTATGTCAAAATGTCTAAAATGTCTAACGTAAAGGTGTGTTTGTATGATTTTTACGGTTTTCCGTGTTTGCCCTTTTTTTCCCAGCGCCTCTTGTACTAACACCATGTCCAGCAAGGTCCAACGGTAATTCAGTACATTCCCTTCCAGGCCGTTCTCTCGAAACCTCATTTTAACTTGACCCTTCATTGTGTTTTGCCTCAGGCAACTCGGGCAAAAGGATTAAAAATAGAGACCTCAGCAGGGACGGGGTGACATGGTTCTTGTTGGTAAGAGGAGTGGAGTGGCAGAGAGCTCAATCCCGCTGGGGGTTTTTATCACTGGGGAAGGTCCGATTACCCCCTCCCTTCTCTTACTACTCCTTTTCTTATTTCTGGCTCTCTCTCTTTCGCTCCCTTGCACACTGTAAATCTCGGTGCCAAGTGAGGAGAACAATATTTTCACCATTATTTCTCGGCACTACAGAGAGATGATGTGGGTATTGATATAGACTCATAAATTTACAGAGGCGACAGATTTACGCCAGAGGCTGGCAACCCACCGCTCGTTCAGGAACATGTTCGGCTTTGATTGGTTGGGAATGGATTCTTGGCTATCCAATTCAGCTTAGGTCAGGCAGGTCTAAATCAAGAGGACTACATCACTGGTTTTATAGAGATGGCAGTTTGGTACATGCAGTAAGCTCAATACTATAGTCATACGTCTCCTCATCTGGGAAGTGCGTCCTTCTGCATAATCCCTGCTTCAACAAACTGCACAAAGTTAATTCGTTTATTTGTGTTTTTGTTTTTCACTTTTCACTGCTTAGTACTCCCTGTTCTACTGTTTTTCGAAATGTACTTTTTGTATTCCTGTTGGTTTCATATTATTGTAAAAATTCAGAAAGTTTCAATTTACTACTCTAAAATGTCATGCCGTCAAGTAAAAACAAATTAAATGAGTTATTAATTCATAACTATCATATGTTTTGGGGGAGTTATGATGCACTGTAAACCTGAATACAGGTAATCAGTTACATCAATTTTTTTAAGTTAAGAAGTTTAAAGTTTAAGCAAGCAGAACTTGCAGATTTTTATTTTGTACTCATACATTTTAATTGCTCTTAACTTGAAATATTTGAGTAAGCTAATTCATACATTTAATTTAAAATTATCGTGTAATCTCAATTTAAATATGTCAACATAAATTTCAAATAAATCTCCACTTAACATTTAATCTTGCACAAAAAAACATTATATAACACTTAATTTTAGCATTTACTCTCCCTTTTGAGTGTCATGGCAAAGCAAATAGAAATTCCAGTTCAGTTTGTCTAAATTAAAAGAAACAATTCAAATAAAAGAAAGAAAAAAGAAAAGAAAAAGAAAGTAGTAAATAGTCATAAAAGTGAATTTGATTTAACTAATTTGTTTAATTTGAGTTGGCTCTACTCCAACCAATTAATTAGTGTTAGGGTTTACAGTGCATTTTAACTAACTTTGTCTTGTCATTAAATATGGTCAAAATTATAATTAAAAAAATGTTCTACGTGTTTTTGCAATTTGGTTGGACTACATGACTTCCATTTGGTGGATAAAATATTAATAAGCAGTGAAGAAGCTTTGTTCAAATGTTGCAGAATATAATAACTAAAACTATGTCAAACTACTTATCAGTACTTACTTGTTTGTCTTCTCTTTACAAAATGTTCCGGTCCGAGTGGGTACCTGTCTCTTCTGTTCTTTCTCAGACTTTATCTCCATTCTCCTTCTATTGGTTTGTGAATGCAGCATTGTTGGTGTTATCTAAAGGTCTTACTTGTGGCTGTCCTCGACAGGAACATATTATAGAGTTGAGGCCAGGGTTCAGGCACCAGCGGATCTTATGAGAATGTTCAAGTGTGCCCAGATAATTTTCTCAGCTCAGTCTGGGCACTAAGGAGACAACTTATCTTGCTTCAGGTGGGGCTTGTCACAACCTAAAACTTTATTTATCCAAGATTGCTGCAGGCTTCTTGCTCAAATTGATATTTAGATTGACTTAGGAGAGGCATCCGGGCAATCTGAGTCAATGATTCCTTGTTCAGTCCTACAACCTACCCTACAAGATTCAATCTTCTTATTCGGTTTTCTGTCAGTTAGGGACAACTAAACAACGTTCTTTTGAAAGCTTTAGCACTTAGAAAGACATGTGAAATACTCCATCCAGTTCCTTTGTGAATATTTATTTAACTGTCTAGGCCAACATGGTAACCTTTGTATGGGGCTTGTTGAGTGGGTTTTTAGCTACTGATGCTCTACCCTCCACAGAACTCAGGCCGCCTCTCGAAAGAGTAACATGCCTCAGAATATCTTAACCTTTCCATCTAAGCCTTCAAATGTCACTGTTCTCTTTCCTGCATCTGAAGACAAACTGACATTTTTCTATTTGCTATAGAATTTGATTTATCGCGAAGGTTCCTGTCAAAAAAGAATAAATTGGTCATTCTTCCAAAGAAAGAATGGTGTTTCGTGTTTTGCGATTATAGTTAGTTATAGTGGAATGCTTTGAATTGTGTGTTGAATATTTTTTTGGTATTGATCAAACAGTGGTTAGCCATTAGTGTATTTGAGTATAAGCTCAAGAGTAATTACTCAGCAAATTCTAGCAAATGTATTCAATTTTCAGTTTAGTCTTTGTGAAAGGTTACATGATGTTATCAATAACCTCAGACAATTATTTCGACAATTTACTAAAACCATGCAAAAATCAGGTTTTCATTTCCTTGAAGAAACATTAAAATGCATAGTGTTTTGAAAAGATAGTCACAAAACAAAATAATTTTACAGAACTTCATTGAGACTGTAGTCTACTGATTGTTCAGGCCACAAACCGAGTAATAGATTTAGAAAATATGCAGTTATTTTAACCAAATACAAGGGATCATACAAAATGCATGTTATTTTTTATTTAGTACTGTCATGAATAAGATATTTTACATAAAAGATGTTTACATATAGTCCACAAGACAAAAAAAAAGATGAATTTATAAAAACGACCCCGTTCAAAAGTTTACATACCCTTGATTTTTAATACTGTGTCGTTGCCTGGACGATCCACAGCATCATGGTTGTTCTTGAGTCCCTTGTTTGTCCTGAGCAGTTAAAATGCCCAATGTTCTTCAGAAAAATCCTCCAGGTCCTGAAGATTCTTCAGTTTTCCTGCATCTTTTGCATATTTTAACCCTTTCCAGCAGTGACTGTATGATTTTGAGATCCATCTTTTCACACTGAGGACAATTGAGGGACTCAAACACAACTATTAAAAAAGGTTTAAACATTCACTGATGATCCAGAAGGAAACTCCTCCTTTTCAATCAGATCCTACCAGCTGCATTATCCCATTCTTTTAGGTCAGTATTCAGTTAAGCCAGATTAGGATGAGGTCTTTCCCTCCCTGTGCTCAACAGAAATCATTCATGATGTGCACGTGTTTGTTGTTTGTGTGATTTAATATGCAGTATGTAATGTTTAATGATACAGAACAGAGGTTTGTGACATGTCTTGTTTGCACGTTATTTGCATGATGTGGGTGACTTATCATTTGCACTATTATTTGGCTGCCATATATTCTATTCTGTATTGGATTGACATTTCCAGAACTTCATCATATTGGAAATAACGCATTGTTGTTATTTGCATGCAGTGTCCAAATTCTAGGCTAATATTTATTTCACATTTGTTACCCAAGTACCCATGTGCACAAAACCAAGACCATATTTATATTCTGTTAGTTCAATAGGACTTTTAATTCATGATATGGTAGCAGAGTGTTTTTTATCTGCAATGACAATGGCTGTCAATAACAAGGTTGTTTCAGATGCCAGCGTGAAGCTCACAATCGGTGGCCTCATTCATGAATCATGCACTTAAAACTATTTTTAAGTATGTGATTGTTACATGGTACACCAATTATGCAGCACTGTGCATAAGAACAGTTTTATGAACAACCACAATTCATATGAATGTTTTGTTTAAATTTTTGAATTTACAAATTCCGTTCACATTTATTTGTATAGCACTTTTCACAATACATATAGAATGTTACAAACAATTTAAAAAAAAAATTGTCATATGAATGATGCATTTTATGTTAGAAGTGCTTTACAAATTTATATACTAAAATTGCTTGTCAGCAAATTCATGACCGTTTACATAAGAATGGATTTATGAACAATTTACATGAAAATTGCTTGTCATATGAATCTAAGTTTGCATTAGAATGGCTTTACAAACAATTTATATGACTATTTCTTGTCATGTGAATGTGTTTATGCAAGAAAAAATATATGAATGATTCACACAAATTTTGTATTTTTCATGAGGCACAGATGTGCAGATTCTGTATGGGTCTACTTATTATTCTAAGAGAAACACGACCCATCATCATTGGTCTATCCTTCTTTCATTGTAAATAATGTATGAAAATGTAAATTCAGAAATAATCACATTCCTTTTTTGAAACATGCCTCACTTCTTTGCTCATTCAGGCTTAATGTGAAAATGGAAGATTTCTGAAAGTGCCGCAATGCTTTGAGGTTTGGTAGCATGGAAAGTGTAATTACATCTCCCCAGGCCCAGATGACTCGAGTTAGTCTTAATTGCATGTGCGAATGGGAATCTGGAGGAGCGAGTTTCGTACCCGGCTACCCACCAACATTGTCACTGATCGCTGATCATCATAGTTGAACTCCTCAACTGGTTCTACCACCTTGTTGTCTAATAATTTGGTTATTTTGCTAAAAACAGAAATAAATCAAATAAAACTTCTGGTTATCGGACACTCAAAATTCATCGTAAACATCAATCGATCGCTAGTCTAAACTGAACGTGAGACTCACAGTAGAGACATGGTGTTAGTAGAAGAGTTTGCATGCTTCATACATATTAATGAATTTCGACATTTGCGAGAGGCCGTTAGGTGAGGAAAGCAGGCTTTAGTTAAATCTGTTTATCTTCTCTCTGGTCGCATCTCCCAAATGTTTCACATCAAGGCTGGTTTTGTTTATCTCAGCGCGTGTCTGTTGTTGTTTATGCGCATGCACGTGGGCCGACCTTGACTGCTCCATGAAGTTTTCCCTCCGCCATCCCACGGGACTCATCTGAAGATGCGCTGCTTGTCATTCACACGGCTTCTCGTGGCACATCGATTCACCGGGGAACTCGTCGTGCAACCCAGACACGCGGTCCTTGACAGTATTGATTGAATGTAAAAGATATAATTTCTGTTCACAGTCCGCAGAGTATTGTGGGGTGTGTAAATGCTAGTTGTCTGGTGGAAGGAAAAGAGTCTTTTTTTTTTTTCTTGTATTCTGCCAAAGGAACAACAGAGGGGAAAGATGATGCCATTTGGACTGTGTGTGTGTGTGTGTGACCACATCTGCTCAGTGTATTACTCAGTTCTGTAGATGTGAGCTGATTTCACAATGCTGCCCTGAAGCTTTAAGTCTCACATAACCATCACAAAGAGGAAAATAAATAATACTTACATAAATGTTATTATTTTTCTGTGAGTGTCCTAAAACACATGATTTCAAAATCATGGCTTTAGGAGCCAAGTGCTCTTAACTGAAAAATTGCAATTATAATAATTATATTATAATACTTATATTTGCCCTGGATTGATTCGTAAAAAGGTGTTGGCAACAGAAAGAACTGGGAACAGCAAAATGGAGCTGGATATGAAATATAAGTCTTTCACATTTCCATACATTGATCAATGGTTTCTGGTTGGTTACTAGATGGTTGCTTGCTGGGCCAAGTCATAAAAGCAAAACCCAAGTTAAGGTCTCTATATATGTTTCAAGATCTTCCTTCAATGCAAGTCATTGGAGTTTTTTTCCCATATTAATAATAATGAATTAAATAAATTATAATAATTCTATTTAACAAAGTAGATATTATGTTTATTGTTGTGTTTAATAATTTACTACTTCTTATGTTTTTGCATATCAATTATTGGACACTTAAATTCGGCATTAAATGGAAGTTGCGCTAGCCTTTTCTTCCCTATTGTGACTGTGTCTACACCGGACGCAACCGTTGTCGCTCGTGTCTCATCGCGTCTCAACAGTTATAGGCTGTCTACAGTGGAAGCGACAAAGCGCCCATTGCAAAGCATTTATCCTTCATGTCGGTACTTCATAAATAGAACAAGGCATCGGTTTGCTGTTGGAGATTTGTTGCTTGCGTTGCGCCACATCCAGTGTAGACAGAATCCGTGTGTATAAGAAGTTTTATTGTTTTTAGTCACATCACGTCGCACCACTCGCGTCCGTTTATATACAAGTTGTTTGAAGTGTAATGGCTTCTCAAAACAAGAAAAAATGTAGGGCAGGACTTGATTCCATCTTTTTTCCATCAGGAATTGATTGGATGGTTGTTGTTTGCTATTGGGCGATCTCATATGAGTGTTGTCCCGTCCTCATGCCAGTAAACCAAGCACCAACCTTCCAAAAGTGGTTTTGGTGATTTTGCCCTTCATGACAACTGTGAGGGGGTGCATTATTTTATAACTCATCTGTTTAAATTGTATTAAGCCTTAAAGTGGTCACTTGAGTGACAGGTGGATTGCCGCTGCTGTCAGTACTAGCCGTTTGTCAACCAGGCATCTCAGCTCCACCCGGCTCTTTGTCCATTTTTGCTTATCCGGGAGTAATGCGCTGCCAAGATAGCGACGGCTGGCTCCGCCCACTTTGAGCTTCAAAAATGCTCTTCAGAAACCTACGGGTGACATCACGGACACTACGTCCATTGTTTTATACAGTCTATGCAGTAAACACGTTGTTTGACAAAAATTGTCAATTGTGATTTCATGGTGAACTTTAAACATCAAAATAGTCTGCTTTGAAAGACAAATCATTTTAACACTCAGAGGGCAAGATTTACTAACAGCTTGTGCTAGCGCAAACCCTCTTTTTGTAGGAGTTTCCCTTTCAGACGCAACATTTATGGGAGGAGAGTATTTAAATGAATCACTCAAGGTGATTTACTAGGTTTGCGCTAGTCAATTTACTGGTATTTGCGCCATTATTTACAGCCTCCTAAAAAAGCATGTGCTAATTTGCACTGCTCTGGTAGATTGTGTTGGTCATTATGGAAATTATCCGGCTGTGTTCTTTAATTTGCGCGCAGAACTTTCCACTCCCATCGGGATTGCATTCTCATGCTAATTTGCCCTGTTTAGTAAATCTGGCCCTAAATGTTTACACTTTTGTTAATTAAATCTAATGTTTTTCAGACTTGGAGAAAGACCACCCTAAGAATGAAGCAGGCGTGGTGTGGAGAGTGACAGGTGGGCTGTTCAACTTCACCAAAGGAGCAGTGGGCGCCACCCTCGGGGGAGTGGCCTGGGTAGGCAGCAAGAGCTTCGAGCTGACCAAGACGGCTGTGACGAGCGTTCCTGCAGCTGGAGTGGGATTGGTTAAAGGCGGTGTCTCCGTGGTAACAGGAGGCGTCGGGGCAGTGGGGTCTGCAGTGGCCGGTAAAGTTACACCAAAGAAAAAAGACAAGTCAGATTAGAATGGCTGACTCGCTCCCACCCTTTGTTCGATTCGGTGTGTCTGCGGATGTCTGGGTGGTGTGTTCTCACTTTCAAGGGGGTTGGAGCAGGTGGCTGGTTCATTTAGCCCATGGGAAAATTACTGTTTTGCATTGATTCACCAAATACATTCCTACCCAAGTTAACGTAAAGAACTGCAATATGACATATAAACACACTTCTACCAACATTAGAAAGCTACTGCGGAGGTACATGAGATAATTGGGATCTTATGCCTTTTGTTTGCTTATATGTTTGTGTGTATTTGTGTATTTTTACTATTGGCTGAAATGTTGGTCTGTATTATTAATGCTGGGAAGACTATCTTTGGGATCAAATGGTAATATCATAATCACATTCTTTAACAAATTGGCTCCATTACAAAGGAAATGCTAATATGCCAGCAGTTTTACTTAAAAAGAAAACTTGGTTTGGTAATATCAGTTCAAACGGTCATATAATTAGCCCTAATGAGGTATTTCTCTATAAAACATCCCTAAAAAGGTTCACAGAATTATTCCTTGAATATGTGGATCTTGTTTGAAGCCCATCTTTGAACAAAATAATGTGAGAACTTAGAAGTATTATTTAATGAATTGAATAAATGTGACACTAAATGACCCTGGTCATCTGATAATGTGGGGTTTAGACTACATACTCTCTCAAATGTTCTTGGATTTAGTGTCAGAAATCGTGTTGTTTCTTTGATACTGATTTCACAGTAATATAAACATATGCTGTTTTCACAGTGAGCTGTTTTATTATCATCACATTGTCATTTACGTCAGTCCTGGTAAGTGTAGAAATGGCACATCATTGGCGTAGATTACATTAATGGTGAGTCTCCAGTGTAAACACTCCATTTTGTAAGACAATGTTTAAGCCGTTGAAATTGAATCTGTCTCCAGGAAACCAGTGCCTGGAGTTAAGAAAAGGAATGATTCGCAACTAAAAAAGGATGCAGGGTAACAGAAACTACACCACATTGTCTTCAGTCCGTTTAAAAGGCTTTTTAGTAAGTCCTCTTCGTTTTCTCTTTGCGAGGCATCACTTGTGGTTCACTTGAGATGATGTTTTATTGGCCGTACATGTGCCTGAATGTCTTGGGAGTTATAAAAACTCACTGTGGTGTGTTTAGTGTTCCAGAACAGTGCAAAATGACCACAGATGTATTTCCTGCGACCCTTTTACAGCTGTTTACATCATAGAACCAGCACAATTGAAAATGTGCAAATTGAGTATTTGTTCATGTGTTTTTTTTCCCCCCTACTGCTTAAATGTTTGTCTCCTTTTTTATTTATGTAAAAACAACATATGGTATATTATTATATTGCTGCAATGCATGCTTGAAGCTCTAGTGCTCTGTACAACATGCTGTTAATTGTCAGTATGTATTTCATTTTTCTTTCTGTTTTTGCTATCTACACACTTTCTGTTAGGTACCCATGTCTTGAAGATGCTGTTACTATAAACTGGACTTTTAAGACCAAGTAGATTTTGTCTATAATAGAACTATTTTTGCTAAATTGATGCTGTATTCTACAAATAAAGCATTCTGTATTTTAGAAATGCATGAGTTCTTTGTATCTTTTGTTGTTTTTGCTGTTGTTGCTTTTCATTTGATGCATTTCACTTATTTACCATCAAAAGAATGTGAGCATAGAGAAGAATTACTGTCCTGCAATGATCCGGTGGAGATATTTTAATACCATTGATCTATTATTCATTTTAGCTTTAATCATTTATGTAACACTGAATGCACTAATGTGCACTGACAGTCCAGATCTGGGTTACATAAGCAGTTTATAAAAGTAAATGACCACATAATTCAGATCACATGGTAAAATCTGCATTTTATTAATGCTGAGGGGTACACTTTTAAACCGCATCCACTTGTATTCATAAGATAGGGTTTTTCATCATAAAATTGGTTACATGGTTTTGTTTCTATGAGAAAGAAAAATAATACTAGCATCTTTAGATTAGATGTCAGGTGTCCGATATGGGCAGATGCTCATAAACCTTCTTAGCCTTTTCATGGCATACTGAATCAGCACAAAAATTTATTGAGCCAGTCAGGGGTTTTATCTTCAAAAACAATTGCATGGCTCAACAACATCATCGTTCCACAATATTAACCAAGGACATTAGTGATTTTAGTGTCAAGTAGTAAATGCACCATAAAAGGGCAAGTTGTTTTGTGGCTTTTTAACCTCACACCGTGTCGTAACCAGGCGAAACGGAATAAAGCGATAAAAGCTAGCTGTGAAGGACGAAAGCCAGTAGTTTTTGTCCTAACCCATAGCCAGTGCCCTCTGGTTTTTGGACCCCTTGTACTGTATATTGTTTTGGACCCCCTGCCTACTTTTAAGAGGCCAGACACACTACACTTTTCATTCCATTGACTTCCATTCATACTCATGCAAATGCAGAAGACAGGAAATTCAAGCTCATGGGAGTTTCGCCACATTCCAAAATTTAGGTTTGGTGAACTCTGCCCTGCACATTTGTTTCACATAAAGACGTGTGACAATTAGAAGATTGATACATCACGGCGTGACCTCTTAGCTGAATTAAAAGAACGCAAACTTTACAAAAGTGAAAGTGACATGACGTGAAGGCCAAGTATGGTAACCCATACTCGGAATTTGTCCTCTGCATTTAACCCATCCAAGTTAGTGCGCAAGTCTGCAGGATTGCAGTAAAGTTAAGTAGACTGCATATTTTTACATTTTGGATGTATTACATGCTGACTTATGTTTTTTTTTTTTTTAAAGACACTGCAGAGTTTGACATCATATTTTGTGTTCGTAAAAAAAATCGTGCTTAAAGTAGTGTGGCCATTGGCCAATTAGGCTACTTTATCTCTGTTTATTGTATCTTGCTTAAATGTATTCATATGCCTTCTATTGCCTTCAAGTTTCTTATCTTGTTCTTTTAAGTGGTCTTTATGATATATGTATTCCCTGTAATCTTTATTTGTTCAATAAAAAAACAAAACAGAAACAAAACAACAGCAAAAAACCCTCTCTGCTAACCAGTTGATGGTCTGGTGTGTTAAATAAAGATGACATATACAGAATGTGCAGTCCTCCCTCACCCAGGACCAGGATTGAAAACTACTGTCCAAACCAGCCATGACCGCAAAAAAATGTCGATTGATTTAATTATGTGATGACGTAATAAGTTCTACTGTTTGAAAGAATCGATTCACACAATTGAGCCAGACTTGTCACTACCAGCAAGCACAAAACGGTTGAACAACATGGTATTTTAAAAGATTTTATTAAAAAAAAAATAATAATAATATGATTATAACAACGACATGACAGACAGCTGTAAATCTGTGGCAACAAGAGACATGCTCACAAACATTTCACATAAGTTGTTTATTAATATAATTTCGACTTTGTGAATGAAAAATGAATGGGCGCACGAGTCAGCTCGTGGGAAAAAAAATTAAACTGACGAGCATGCAGAGATTCTGACAGGAGAACAGTTTTCTGAGGTAAGACTTTTTCTCATGACATATATCAATAGTTTATAAAAGTTTGAAAAAATATCTGAGAGTAACATTTAGGTGTAAATAACCAACAGGGAAAGCGGGAAAAGAGTAATGTTCCGGCTATTCAGACACATGAATCAGCCTTGACATAATTTGAATTAAGAACTGTAAATTATTATGAAGATAGAGAACAGTGGAATCTTACAACTCTACCCCTCTTTTATTGTCTCATTTGTAAGGCATTTGTAGTAGGCTACGCTATTAAATTGGACACCATAATGATATTTCTAAAGCATAGCAAGGGTAGGCCTACGTGTTAGCATCTCTGTCGAGCTAGACAGCCCAATTTCCACAGTGAAATCTCATTGGTCTGGTTTCTGATGAATTAAATTAGCTTTTATCATTATTATTGAGCTAAAACAAATGAATATAAATTATTATTATAATTATTAATATTGTTAATGTATTTATTATTATTTGTTTGATTCAGGATTCATTAAAATAAATACATAAATAGCATTACCTTACAATTAAAATAATATGCTGTTTTAAAATACCATATTTCTTTCATTACAATTATTTTACAATGCAAAACATATTATTGGTCCTAACACAGGCTTAATTTCCTTTAAAAAAATCTAATGTAAAATATATATTAAATAGTGTAATGTTCTAATAGATATTTTCATAATATAGCCTATACTAAATACCGCAATTATGTAAAAATAACTCTCAGGTGATACAGTGCATATGCAATGTTCCCTAAATATAGTTTGCATCCTGGATTCTCTTGATCACAATAAGTGGTTTAAATGAACGACAGCTAAGAAAATCTCAAGCAGGTTGAGATCTCCAGTGAGGAGCATGATAAATTGTTACCCTCTGAAGAGCACGTTAAGTTCAACAAAGATATAATCTCAGACACCAGAAACTGCTTCTTGTCATTTGGGGGGCAGGAGACATCTGTTGTGGGCTGGAATTTGCACCATTGGACATCTCTGGGGCCTTTCTTAACCCTTCCATTCTCTCACGGATTCGCTCTCATCACTGTATGGGTTGAGAAAAATAGCTTCCTCAGCATAGTACAGACCAATTTAAGTGGGTAATTTTACACAAGAATATCTGCTTTTAAGTAGCACTGACACCCTTGTTTTAAAAGTTTAGTTTCTAGCATATTTTTTAGCTGACCTGTCCAATGGTGCTGCCAAATTATCGGGGGCTTTTTTGGCAAAGGATAATGCGAGATGTCTCAAAAAGCCAATTACTTGTGCACTTTTGTAGGGTTGATGGAAAACTGTTAAAAGTACACCAAACAAATGGCTTAAATGTGGATAGAAAATTGTGATACTTAAACCCCAGGTCACAAAATAAGCCACCTGCCAAGAAAGTGTATATGAAAAATTTTTACTGATTACAAATGCCACATTGAAACTATTTTAGTGGGGCTTTTTTATTTTATTTTGGTCTTTTTGTCACTTTTATTGACAGGGATGACTGGAAATGATATGGGGAAAATGGGACTGGCAAATGACACAAACCAGATTCCCTGTTGAAAAAACAGCATATGTTTTGAAGCATGGCAGCTGGTTTTAACTGGTTTAAGCTGGTCACGTGCTGGTCCTAAAAAAACTAGCTTCAGCTCAGGACCAGCTTAAACCAGCTCATGACCAACTAAGGACCAGCATAAACCAGCTCAAACCAGCTGCCATGCTTCAAAACATACCTAACCAGCATATGCTGGTTTTTTCAACAGGGTTGGAACTCATATTGCCTGCATTAGCACCAGAATCTATGTGTCAACGCACTACAAGGTTATGAAATATAGCTATTATGGCTATATTTCTGGCATTACTAGATATTACTGGCTGGGGAGCAGTAATAATCCAAACTAAACTGTGCAGCATAGCTAAGCTTACGCATAGACATTATTTAAAGCTGGCATAATTGATAATCGCCCTATGTTCATAGGGATCATTCTTTTCAACTGCTAAACATTATGGCTGATTAACTAGCACTTCCTCCATACAACTTTAGTGCACAATCCTTTAGTGCAGTTCCTGAAGTAGCTCCACTTGAATACATAAGCTTAGTACTTTAAACACAGAAGCTTCGTTTATATGCGCATCGCCATCCCCTCACGGTTATGAGTGTATTGTGTATACTTTTATATGCTGTATTGTCCTGCAATGTGCTGCGTTTACTGTAGTCTTCAACAGTCCTATGTATAGCAGTCTTATGTATAGCTTATTCTAATGACAAAAGTAGCTTGAGTTGACAATGCAGCCCAATTACCAAAGTAGACATGATTAACTATTTTTTCAGACCACAAGGGGGGGCCATTTCTCCTGGATGTCTTAAAAGATCAAACAAGGGAAGACTAGACAATGGTACCTTGTATGACATTAATGTCTATGGTACATGACTGTGGAGCATGTATATCTGATGACAATCTCGTGGAATGAAAGAGAATTCGTGCTCGCACACTCTTCACACTCTAATGCTGCTGACACAAATCTAAAATTGAAGATTGAACATTAATATTCCCCATTAAAACTGAATGAGTGTTAGCAATTGAGACAATCATGAGATTAATGCTTCTGGTTAAATAACCTGAATGTGAATCCAGATTATCTAGATTATGTAAAATCCATGAAGGATTAAAACAAATTAAGGCCATTGGCCATTAAGGTGACAACCAAGCAAAAGTCATACTGTCCTTTAAATTGAAAAAGCTGAGCATCTGTTCATCTATAAATGAAAAAAGATTACATCTTATGCTTCTCTACATTTATTAAGATTTCAAAAATAGCAAAAGTCTCTTTCACATACATTGAGCCAAACATTTTTTCAATGGACACTAAATACAAATCTATATGCACTGAATCAATGAAAATTAGTGATATGATAATGATAAGGTCAGCCACTAAAGAATGAATCATTTCATGCATTTCATATGAAAATCTCTAAATTACATTAAACTACCAAACTGTCCACTCTAGAAACTTGGACTGCATTGGATTTTTCTGAAGTAGTATCATGGCATTTAGCAAAATATAACAAAAACCTTATATCATTGTGATGTAACAGCAATAATTGATTGTTACAATGTGTTTGTAAATCATAACCACCTAAAGCAAGCAGACTGAAGTGCATTATTTTTTTTTTTTACCCAGATACAGCACCAATTATGCATTCTGAAAGCAAACCAAACACAAGCTTAAACCCCCCAAACCTCTGTGGCAGACAAGACTTTACACTGAGAAACAACCTGAGAAATAGTCTGACTGTGACATTCACAATTTTATTGCACGGCTGTTATTGTACATGACAGCATTTTTAGTCCCACATTTTCTTGAGAATAGTCTGGGTTCTTTGACCAACAAAAATATTCACATTCACTGTTGTCAAAGCAATGACCAGCATACAGAATTTCTTTGTCAATAGTGTGGTGCTCTGTTCTAATATATAAATAATGAACATTACTATCTCAATGCAATTGCTGCAATCAAGGTTGAAGTTGAAATCTCTTTACAGCTAAGTGTTTTGGTTCTTGTGCTGTTCAGAAAATCATAGGGTGGCTGCAAGGGAGTCTCCGAAGTAAAAAAGTTCATAGTGCAAATGTCAATCACATTAAGGCAAGAATATAAATGTAGAAAAATAGTTGTGCGTGCACGTGATTACCTGTGTTACAAAAAAGGTATGAAGGTTTTGTCCTCAATGAGAGAAAGCGACATGTTTTTCAGCTCCTCTGGGGAGTTGACAGCTTTGTAGCCGAGCTCATCTAAAATGTGCTGACAAACATTTTGTGTGTAATCAACTATGTCATGAGACAATTTCAACCTCCAGCTCTCCGCGTTGGCCGCCGAGTCCCTCAACGTGCCGTACTTATGCTTTGCTGACACATCGTTATTGCCTCTTGTGTTGTTATGTATCCAGTCCACCACGCTTTTTTCCATGGGAAGACCAAGGAATTCATAAACCTCCTTGGTTTTTTGGAGCGGATTCCTGGCTAGGTCCTCGTATCTCACCAGCATGTACCGCCCTCTAAGCCACGGCGGCCGGCTTAAGCCTGTGGACACCGAGTTTAGAAAGTCGTCACACACTGTTGTGAGCTGAGTCAAATCCAAGTTGTAGGGTTTACGGCCTGTGGCTCTCCAGATCCGCCATAGGCGGTATGTGTCTCGAAAGGTTTCAATCCTTGAAGATAATATCCCACGCGGGTCCCTCACCAGCTGGATAACTTTCAGATTCAGCCGAGGGTCCTCAATCAGTGCCTTAAGATCATTGACCTCTGGAATACGCACTGTTTTAATGGCCACGTGGCGTCTTTCCCGACATGATTCGGTAGCTAGGGTCAAGTTAAGGGAGGCACACTTTCGAACACAATCCCCTTCTTCTATATTGCCATCATTGGGGCTGAAGGCATCACAGACCGGCATAGAGCAGAGGGCTTTGCTGGCTCCTCTGCGAAAGATTTTATCCGTGGTGTGGTTTGCCGGCTGCGGTTTGATGTAACTCTCTAAGAAATACAAGTCGCAGTTGTACAAGCTTCTAAGAAGGTCACGACTGGCTCCCAGCATCACTCTGCGCTCAACAGCGTATCTGCTAGGAGATAGATGAGGGATTAAGGTCATTTGGACATGATAGAGTGGTTCAAAAAGATAAAACACATCTGAGTGCTGGTTGAACAACTGTCCAACGAAAGAGGAGCCGCTACGGGTAGTCGCCAAGATGAGGATGTGAGTCTTCCTGGAGGAATTGTAATTAAAATACGGGTACTCATCACACATCCGATCAAAGGACTCCACATCCTGTCCCAAGCCACAGTTTAAAGGGTTAGGAACAGGGCACATATGAAAAGGCTTTGCTGTGAAAGTCCTGATTGCTGTGTATTGGATCGCTATGGACACCAATGCAAGCAGAATCACAGCCTTCCAGGAACATTGCATGGCTGGGTAACTTCATTTAGATGATGCAGTCCGATTTGATCCTATCGACAAAGATGCAGCTGGAAAAAAAAAATCACAGTGAGTTCAAAAACAAACAGAAAGTAAGGCATAAAGACATATAACATTTAATTTAAACATCTAACCAGGTCTGAAATAACAAAATAAGTTTAATCTGAACCTTTAACTTCAAACATTTTGATTTATAAGTCAATATCCGAAGCAAAAAAACAACTTTAAATAGGTGTAAAAAAACAATCTAAACTTGAGAGGCTCCTTGCTAAACCTTCATTTCAAGCAGTCAAAGACAAATGTGCCTTCAAAATATATGATATTACATTTTACACTATGCTTCACAATGCAAGCCTTAAGCAGTCGTTCATTGCAATATGACACTTTGATAAAGTACTTCACGTTTTAATGCAGCCAAACTCCTACAACTAAACCGCTTCCTACAGGCTTTTACACAAGCCTGAGGTATTTTGTTTTTCCCTTGGGGAAATCAGCAAAGGTTCAGCAAACCAGCATCTAGAATACAGGCAGGTTACAAAATCAGTTCTTTTCAGAAACTGCCACCAGCTCAGGCACCTGTAGAGAGATGCATTAATTGCAATCCCTCACAATGCCATATGCATGCTTATTATGATAGGTTTGAAAGGCAGCCGTCGACGACCGCGCGCGTCGAGTTCTGATTTACCGCAGTGCAACACAACTCGGTATTCAGTTGGAAATAAAAAAAAAAAATAGATCCGATCTGTCTGTCGACTATATAGAACGGTGACCAACTTATCCCTTATTCCAGCGCGAACATTTAAGATATCCAACTAGGCTCGAAAATATCGTGAAATAAATACTTCGATATACTTGCCTCATATAAAGCTGTATGAGAACATGACGAACATTTAAACAAATGAATAAAATCACCATATGCCGCGATGGCTTTGCGTAGTCGTCCCGTAACGCCCGTCATAGACGTTTTATCGCTTTAATTCACGTATTCAGATGTCGAGGGGTTCCTTATCCCCAAAAAACCGACGAAAAGGTCGTATATCCTCAAGCAGCTCCATTCACGCTCTGGATAAAACATTCAAAGACGGGCTCCGTGGAGAGACAACGGATGAATAAGGTATTGATGCGCATCCTCAGACATCTCTCTGTGACTAAACGCGAAACACCGGACGGATATTTCGTTCGTTCGTCGTGAGGAGAACACTGAAGAGAGGTGTGCCAGTCGGTCCCAGATTAAGTAAAACGTAGACAGCCCTACGCGAATATTCATCCCCTTCCCTCAAAACCACAGTTGACAAAGGCTGAGGAGAAAAAAACAGCACGGGGGGGGAGGCAGATTTGGTTCACTATACGCGTCCTCCCTCAGAACATGTCTGTGCTCGATGCTAAAGCTTTTGAGCATGGAGTTAGTTTGGATGAGGATAACTGGTGGTGGCATCTAGAAATTTCACAAATTTCTAGAATGTCTTCCGTCGCTATAGCCTATATAGCATATTGGTGTATGCAAAATTATTCGTATTCAATTTATTATTTTATTCATTTCTTTTGTTAATTTTTCCTTGTTATGAATCTTATTAACGTTTTTATGCCTTTTTTTTTTTTTTTACATGATTGTATGTTACGAGTGTATTTTTTCTTCAGACTTGATTGCATGATGTACCATGTTATCAAAGTGCATCTGTTTTCATCTCTGCAGACATTATCAAGATCTGCTATATTACAAAAACATGCATGGTGACCTAATCAGATCTGCTAGGTGCATCCTTTAATTGCTGCAAAAGAATTAGCAAGAATTTTAATAGGTATTTTCCCTAGATCCTTCCTGTTATGTAACAATTTTTAGTTTCAGAAGACTCAGGACTTCTTTCTTGTCTCTCTTTTCATTCTGCAAATATCTTACTTGTTTTGGGCCTTTCTTTCTCTCTACTCTGATCGTCACAATCTACAATACTTTGTAATTAATTATAAACTATTGTATAAGATAGAACTTGTTTTTTAAAACATATTTGCTATTACAATTTTCATATTTACTTAATTTGTTGTCTTTATAATTTTACAATTTTACTTAATGCATTTACTTAATAATATATATATATATATATATATATATATATATATATATATATATATATATATATAGGCCTAGATATATATTATATGCAAGGAATATGTAAGGACAGACATGGCCAGCTGGTGGATTTCAGTATTGTCTGACTGAAGGGCTGAAAATAATTATGTAATGGCACAGTATGTGTAGAAAAATATAGTTTTTCAGCATTGTGAGGGTGTAGTTGCAAAAATGACAAAAAGCACAACAAACGTTCCATAACAGTAGTGCATATGACTGAGGAATGGATCAAAATTTAGGTTGTTACACGCTGAAACTCTTGCTCTTCTGCCATATAGCTTTAAAATCTAATTTTGTGTGTCATTAATGGCAAATCTGGTGCAACGCATCATTGCATCTTAATACGCCATGTTTTAGTGTATTGGAACATTACTGCGATTTGAGAGCTGCAAATGAGGGAATTTTCTGTTCTGTTATTCACATAAACCAGAGGTGCCGATATTTGTCTCATGATTTGGTGGTTCACAATTCAATATAATTTTGATTTCATAATAAAACATTTAAAGTTTTTTTAAAAAATTAAACAGAAGTAGTGACAAATCTTTTCTTCTTTATTGTTACATCAGAGTGTAACATTATCGAAAAAGAAAAAAAATGGGCATGGACTTGTTTGAGATGCAAATTTCTCACTTCTCTATAAGAAAAGATCACAAACAAATAAACCTTCAAAAATAATTGGCTACATTCAGGCTGATCAGGTGAAGGACAAGCAATATGACTGAATAAAATGTTTACCTATACTAGCCAAATAATTTTTGTTACTTTGGCTTTGTTAAAAATCACAGAATCACTTCATAAAAAAGGTTGTTCAGATGCGCTTCGGTTTATTGAGTGCATAGCTAATATACAGTACATTACAGTACAAGGTTCATTTCAAATTGTAAACCATCGAAAAATGACTCGCAATTCAGTTGTGAAGTAATTTCATTTATGATCACGTGATATGGTGCATAATTTTTTCTGTATATTGAAATTCTACATTTTGTCCAATCCCTGACTTCAATGCACTTAACCTAGGGTGAATTCCTCTAAACTTCATAAGCTTTGCAAAACCCATAATCGTCATCATAATTCTCATTGTTTGGCACTTTAATTTTGATTTTAGCTGCAGGATGCAGTTTAAAAAGTACAATGGATGATCATTTCATGTCTACATACAATCTAAAACTTCATTTGGACCACAAATCTGCACTCAGCCCTTCTTCACTTCATCTGCAGTGTTCAAGCCAGACATTGGCATTTGAATGCCCCCAGTTCAGTGTCTTGCAATCTCAGAAGCTGCCAAATGTGAGATTATGGTTGGCTTTTTGCGAAATCAGTTTTATCTGTGTGTGCTCAATGCAACCCCAATTTCAATCAGTGTGTGTACTCGAGCATTTGAAAACGTCGGCCTGCATATCGGCAAGGCATAAAGTGTGCAGTGCTGGGATGAAGATGGGTGTGTGTCCCCTTTATCCACCCTGCTGAGAACTGGTAATAAGCTTTAAAACGCAAATGATCCTCCCTGCTCTGTCCACCGAACACTGCACTGCATCAACGATTCGGCAGTTATTTTCTAGTGCTCTGAATTTACGGATCCTCTATGACAACCGTGTCCAGAGAAATGAGGAAACCCAAAGCATGAAACGTGATTTTAATATGCGATTGTACTGTGCAAGAGGCAGATGAATCGAAACCAGAATAGACTTACGACAAACTCTGAAAGACCTCTTATACTCTGGCTTGGTTTAATGGACTAGCAGGAAGGCCCACAATTAACTCTTTCCCCACCATTGATGAGTTATCTCGGCTGTGTCAGAAATCGCCCCCTACACCCTTAAATAGGGCACAATTTTTGAGGGGACAGCCATGTGTAGTGATCTCCGAAACTGTGCACTCATTCAATCCCACAATGCACTGCAATAACGAGTGTACAACTGATGTACGCTCAACAGCTAGAGAATACCCACAATGCTCTGTGAGAGTCGCGCACTGAATGAATTCCCACGTCTCGCCAGAAGATGGCGCCCACAGCTGAATCATCCATCCATTTTATAAACAGCGCTGGTCCAGCGTAATATCATACAGGTATAAATTCCTTTTTAATTGATTACTAAATTGTTTAATTACGGTTTATACATGCTAATTTCCATGACAGAGTTCAAGATACATATTTTCATTACTACTGGAGCTGCCAGTTTGCTACGTTTTAAATAATTAATAAACAGCAAGCACAAACTATGCAAAAGTGGCAGCCCTTCCGGGGCACTCAATTGTCCGAATTCACTCACTCATTTTCATTCACTCCTTTCATTCACTCCTAGTGAATGAGGGTATAGGGGGGTGATTTCGAACACAACATTGGTCTTTTATGAGAAAGCACTTCCCCGCCAAAAAAGACACGTTTTTTCACTGTTATAATGTAGGGGGCACGTTTACGCATCTTCTGAAAGAGTACTGAATCTCCTGATCAAAACACAGGTGAAGAAGATGCAGAAACAAGTGATAGCATATAAATCAAAACTGCCTAACGTTACTGAATGAAATGTTGACACAAGACAAGCTATAGGACTGTGCAAGCTTTGGTCGATTTTCTCAGCTTTTTGCTCAAAATGTAGCTTTTTTTAATGAATTTATTGATTAAAAAAAGAATGCATTAAGCTAGAATAAGCTAGGGTTTTTGTTGTTGTTGTTGTTTAAAAGCAGAGGATGAGTTCTTTCTTTTGATATATTGCATGTTCAGATATTCATGCAACAAAATATTCTGGGGGCCATGACATTTTTGTCAAAATGATCAAAAACGCTGGCAGGGAACAGCCACATTTTTAAAAAGACGCTGACAGGGAAAGAGTTAAATAATTTATTTGTTCATAATTTCTTATCACATTTTACACTTTAAAAAAAAAACATTTCGCAATGAGGCTATTTTGGGCTCCACAAAAAACCTTTCATTTAAAGTGATAGTTCACCCAAAAATGAAAATTACCCCATGATTTACTCACCCTCAAGTCATCCTAGGTGTATATGACTTTCTTCTTTCAGACGAATACAATCAGAGTTATATAAAAAAAAAAAAAAAAAAATTTCTGGCTCTTCAAAGCTTTATAATAGCAGTGAATGGCCGTTTCTGTTTTAAAGTCCATAAAAGTGCATCTATCCATCATAAAAGTTCTCCACATGGCTCCGGAGGGTTAATAAATGCCTTCTGAAGTGAAGCAATGCGTTTGTGTAAGAAAAATATCCATATTTAAAACTTTACAAACTGTAATCTATAACTTCCGCTAACTGTTGTACACACGTTCACGAAAGACTGGCGTTCCAGCGTACGCCACTTTTATGGACTTCAAAACAGAAATAATAAAGTTTCTTAATGCAACCATAAATGCCAATAAAGAACCTTTATTTTTAAGATCTTATGAAGTATAGCAAAATATTATGCTTTCCATGCTGCCAACATGTTATATTATTGACCAGTAAAAGCTTGTCAGGCTTTCAGCCAAATTTCCCCAGCTTAATAACCCAAACTTCACCTACACAGACATAATGAATATGAGAACTGTCTGAGCGTTGTCTCTGATGGTTCATGCGTGAGTCAGGAACATTTGGGTCTCGGCTGGTCAAGGTTGTTCCTCTGCCGGATTTGGATCAGTGCCTCCAGACGAGACAGCTGACTTTATTTTGTGTAATTGAAAAGAGTTTGTGTGGGAGAGAAAGGGCTGAAAAACAGTGGGCCGTCAAGTCCAACTCTAATTAAGACAGGAGCTGCCATGGTGCTTTCTATTACACCAAACGACTCCCTGGATCTGAGAACAGAAGCTGCATATAGCAGATTAGCTGACTTTAGTACAAGCCACGATGAGAATAAACAGCGCAGGCGGTCTGTCAGTATTGCAAATAATAAGTGTCTTTGGTTTATGTTTTCATTTTTATTTTGTTCTCTCTAACAGAAGACATTGATTTTATTGGACAGGTGTGAAAGTGAATATGACAGTTGAAAATATGTTGAAAGCAGTGTGGGTAGTGTTGCATATAATTGTGTTGTTCTCTGGCAAGATTTTCCGCACAGAGCTCAGTGCTTAAGCATTTGAAAATGTCGGCCTGCATATTATTGGCAAAACAAAAAAGTAGTCATGATTAGCTACTGTATTTTTACAGACCACAAGGGGGTGTCATTTCTCCTGAATGCCCTAAAAGGTCAAAAAAAAAAAAACTCTGCATCTTTGCTTATGTAGTACAGTCTTTACTCTTGAATGTAGTTGTTTTTCTTGTTCTTTATGGTGCTATTTACTCTTGTGTGGACTGTATTTTTTCAATTGCCTTATAAAAATGTATGCGTACAGTCAAATTGTTGTTGAAGCAATGACCGACATACTGAATATCTTTGTCATTTGTGTAGTGCTTTGTTTATTATTTAAATGATGAATAGATTATCTGTGCCCATGATTGCTTTTATTACAAAAAAGGGTTTTGTCCTCTCGGAGAAAGCAATGTTTTTCATCTCCTCGGGGGAGTTGACAGCTTTGTAGGCAAGCTCATCTAAAAACTGCTGACAAACAGTTTGTGTGTAATCAGCTGTGTCATGAGACAATTTTAACGTCCAGCTCCCTTGATGTGCTGAACTTATGCCTTTTTTTTAACACAATCCCATATTGCCTTTGCAAAAACTGAAATTCTGTCCCCTGAGTTGAAGCACGTCTCCTCTTGGTCTGAATGTGATTGGCAGAAATAAAGGGCCATGGGTCTGTGTGGCCGTCGTTGCTTCAGATGGCATTTGTTGCTTATGTTGTACACTCGCTTAAGTCTCGGGACAGGAATATCATCCTCTTTCTACTTGAAGATTTTGGACTGTGTTGGTGTGTGGGGAAAAGTTGGATATATTTAATGGCCTCTTGTAATACATTCTGCCCTCCTTCCAGCACAGTGTGTCATGGTTTTGCGGTGCACAGAGAGCATTTTAAACAGCCCGGAGCCCTTGACGAGGGAGTAATTGCCAGATCGTGTTTTGATATGTGTGGAGATTTTTGGCAGCAATAAATGACTGCACACTTTTGTAATAGGTCACTGAAAAGTACAGGGTCAAGAGCGCTGTTATGAATAATTCAGAATGTCCTCTTTAAGATGAGGCTTGCTATTGTGATGCCTCCATGTTACATTGAAAATCCCATAATAAATCCCAGGCTGAATCCCATTCCCCATAAATATGTCTGGGTATGTATGCTTTTTGTAACTTCATATGCCTCTGAAAGCGTCCAAGTTAAAAGTATTTATTAAAAATTATTTAATTTTGGTCATGCAGAATCACTGAATATGATTGATAATTGTTTGCACTTAAACGAGAGACTTAATTACACATCCTAGATGAGTGTAGTTGAAGGCACATCCCTGTTGCTAATTAACCCCACACAACCATCATGACTCTCAGATCACATAAATTATAGCCATCGGAAATATTATTTTTGTTCAGACGTGACCGTGATTTCAATCTGTGTGACATTTATGGACCACAAACAATGATGTATGCCAAGCAAATCGCTTTTAAGTGGGAGCAATCACTTTTTCAGCCCAATGCTCTTGTGCTTTGTTTAATTGAAAGAGAGTCATTACAAAAGCCATATCAGCCCTAATGCTACAAGAACAAGACATTTCATATCATATTGAAAGCATCAAGTAAACAGCTGCATGAGAAAAAATCTTACTCAAATACCATGTATTTTCCCCTATTGGTATCAGTATGAACAATCTGATTTTAAATGTTCTTATTGTATATAAGATTCATTTGATATACACAGATTTTAGCTAAACAGGAGGGTTCACTTTGGTGGTTGTTGTTATTGAACCGAGAATCTTAACGTAATTAACTCATTGCAGTGTCACATTGTTGTATTCTTCTACACTTTCATAGTTTTCCTTATGTTATTTAAAATTAGTTTCAATACAACTTTAATGCTCATGACACCACTGATAAATACTGGCCAAAGTTGTTTAATTCCCGTCTGAATTCCCGTTCTGGCAAGCACAGAAGCCGGTTACACATATACACCTAGGATGGATTGAGGGTGAGTAAATTATGGGATAATTTTTGGGTGAACTATTCCTTTAAGCCCATTTTTTTATGCCCTTCCCTCACTAACTTACCTCCGTCTCGTTCACTCGATGACCGTCATTGCTTAGGTTGCGTGAGTGCCCACTACTGGCAGAACCCTTGCAATGTGTTTAAATGGAACGCTCTAAGCCATTGATCACTGGAATCCGCAATGGAGCTGATGTATTATTTACAGTTTTTTCCTTTGGAATTTGTTTTATGCACAATTCTATAGGCCTGTACATATGCTTGGGCTGTATCGTGAAAATATAAAAAAATTACACAAACAAAGATGATAACAATACAATAAACTTTAACAGTCATATTACGGTAGCTACAAATATTATGCAGTTAAATGTCAAAATAACTCCAATATCATACACTAGATGTGGGTAAATTAACCCTTAAATGCATGAATGTTCAGCGAGACATTTCAAGTTTTGCTGATGATACTTCCTATTCTTTTGTTTTCTGCCTGCGATAACTATGAGTGAAACGTCCCTTCATCATTGTGCATGTGGTGGAAAAATTTAATCACAGAGGAAGATTAATTATTTAGACATATATTTGAGATCATACAGGAGCTAACATGTGTTTCTGCCATGCGGGACACCTTATTTGAGGGCTCTCCTGTACCAAAGGTGTCGGGCAGAACTAATTCTAATTCTGTGTGCTGTGTTTCTTGCTTTTACCATGTGTGGAAAACTACTGAGAAGGATTGTTTACACATTGGGCGTATAAGAGATTGTGGCTTCTGTTATGTCTTCAGTTAGCACTCTGCAGACATTCAGGATGGCTGTATGACTGTGACTCTTTTCTTGCAAGAAAATATATCTTTATAAAGACAATTGGCTAAGGTTTGTCTCTTATTCAGTGATGCAACTGAGTTAATTTTTGCCACGACATGTATCAGATTGCCAACTTGTGGAATAAAGGTAAATTGGACTTATTCAGTCATCAAATATTAAATTATTGTTGTGCAGAAAAAAATATACTTACACCGTTACACACCTCGGGTTGTTAGCGACCCTATACAATTTTTACAAAAAATGAATGGGAAAACAGGCACTGTTTTATAATTGTATTATTTTTTTTCTTGTTATATTGTTTATAATGAATTAATTAAGGAATACTAAGAAGGTTGATGTCTACTTTAAAAAATGAATGAGGAGGAGGATAGGTGAATGACGTCCCGGGTCAGTAAAGACCCGAGGTATGCATTTAAGGGTTAAGCGCGATCTGCTGTGATGTCAAATCATGGGTCATTGTGGTCTATGGATCTGCCTGAAGTGTATGTTGAGTAGACTTGCTGTCCAAATAAACTTCCCTCACCCACTTGACAAAGTTGAACGCACTTCAAAATGGCGACGGGGATTCCCCTGATGGTAAGTGCTAAGGGAAGTTCACAAGTGTATGTCTAAAAGTGGAGTTAAACACAGCCCTTGAGTGAGGGATTGCCAGACTGTTTCAAACTGTCCCGAGTTTGTAAGCTTTTTAAATGAATCATTAAAAGGACCGGCTCAAAAGAGTAATTTGTTTGTGAATCAGACTATCGGACTGTTTTTGATTCACTAAAAAGAAACAATTCATAACAGTCATTTGTTCATTATTTGGAATAAACTGGTTTATTGGTTTATTGCATGCAACCTGTGAAGACAACTCAACAGAAATGTGTTTTCTTGCCATTATTTTGCGGTCACGCCCTTCAATCTCATCACATTGAACTGGATCAGCAAACTCAGGTAAAATGTGATATTTTTGTATTGGGATTATAGATTCCGAAGCAGGGTGTGCCTTAGATCTTTCAAATGAAGATTGTGATCGTGAATGTCAAAATGAACTGGACGTTGCGACCGAAAAATAGAGAGTGTGGCTTGTTTTTTCCCGCTGGGAACTGATTGGATCTAGAGAAGAGGCCGTTCCATTCAGCTTGCTGTCAAAGCCAATAATAACCAACTGAGGAACTGCAGAGCCATGCGTCACAACAGTGCCAGGCCAGCACTCTCATGGTGTGTCCACACCAAAAGCCCAGTTTGATAACGTGTCAATAAGCTCTTCGCTGTTTGGCTTGTGTCATGCAAATTTCCTGCTCGAATTAAAAAAATTGTTGATGTCGTTAAGACACTTAGAGTTACTAATCATAACGCAATGTTTTCCCATGAGTAAACTAGAGCGAGTAACGCAATGTAAATATTCGCTTCGCTTTTGCGCGGATGACGCAATCGCGTCTTTGCATTGATTTTGTATGTAATCTACTCGCGCAAATAATTAAATTTGCTTTTAATATGCGCATACCATCAGACCAGTATTGGGGTGGTAGTTATAGTTGCCACGGTTATTATATTTATTACGTTTATTATATTAACAACTGTTAACTGTAACTGAAAAAAAACCCTGCATTTTGGTAAAACGTGCCGTCACATTAGTGAAATTTTGTGGGCAAAAAGGTCTTTTGTCTATAGTCAATACTAGTGTAGTGATGTATGAAGCACAGCTCACACAGAAGTCACTTTCAAACTAAACAGCAAATAACTAATAAATTAAATTCCCTGCTACAGCGTTCGGTATCCTACACTACACAACATAAATCCTTTCCCTTGAATTGTAGTGTGTCTCCTCCACCTACTGATGGAACAGGTCTGAAGGGGACCCTTTTGATTGGCAGAAATGAAGGGCCAAGGGTCTGTGTGGGCGTTGATCCAGATGGTATTCTGTTGCTTAGTGCACAGAGCATGTCAAGTCCAGGCTACCTGGAGGACACTCTCAGGGCTCAGGACAGGAATATCATCCTGTTCCTACTCAAAGATTTTGGATCTGTCCTTGGTGTGCAGGATAAAGGAGGACCCAAACATATTTAATGGCCTCTTGTAATACATTCTGCCCTTCTTCTAGCACAGTATTTTTGGGGTGCACAGAGAGCATTTTAAACAGCATGAAGTCCTTGACGAGGGAGTAATTGCCCGATCGTGTTTTGATATGTGTGGAGATTTTTGGCAGCAATAAATGACTGCATGATTTTGTAATGGGTCAGTGAAAAAGTACAGGGTCAAGAGCGAGGTTATGAATAATTCAGAATGTCCTCTTTAAAATGAGGCTTGCTGTTGTGATGCCTCCATGTAACATTGCAAATCCCATAATAAATCCCAGGCCGAATACATTCCCCATAAATATGTCTATGTATGCTTTTTGTAACTTCATATGCCTTTTAGGTCTAAAAGCATCTAGGTTTAAAGTATTTATTAAATATGATTTAATTTTGATCATGCATAATCACTGAATATGAGATTGAAGATTAAAAAGAGATTGAATAGTCATTTGCACTTAAACGAGAGACTTAATTACACATCCTAGATGAGTGTAGTTGAAGGCTCATCCCTGTTGCTAATTAACCCCACACAACCATCATGACTCAGATCACATAAATTATAGCCATCGGAAATATTATTTTTGTTCAGACGTGACCGTGATTTCAATCTCTATGACTTTTATGGACCACTAATAATGATGTATGCCAAGCAAATCGCTTTTAAGTGGGAGCAATCACTTTTTCAGCCCACTGCTCTTGTGCTTTGTTTAATTGAAAGAGAGTCATTACAAAAGCCATATCAGCCCTAATGCTACAAGAACAAGAACCATAATGACTTGACGGCAGATTAGTGTACAGAATATAAGATCTGAGGGCGTTCAGTGATGTTTTATCCATGGGCGGTTGAGCCATTAATGGAGATTTTGTGTTAAAAAATGACTTTTTTCTGGTCTGTTTTCTGAACGTCGCCGTCAGTATCTGCGAACGTAGTAATGGGTGGGAGCAGAACTTATATACTACAGATGACGAATAATGATTGGCTAGATAGATAAATAATGAATGACGTGACATTTGAGTCTTCCAGGTAGAACTTAAGCTAGCGCTCCCATTTCCAAACAAAGCCAGCAGAGTGGAGCAACACACAGTAATGGTGTTCTGTTCCTGAATGATGCAGTGTTTTTAAATGGATTGAGTAAATGATTCAATGACTCATTCATAAAGACAGTTGTTCTGCGTTTTTGAACAAATCAGTTGAATGAATGATTCAAATAACTCACTCATAAAGACAAATAACTTGTCACTACCTGGCGTGACCTCTGGAAAGAGTGATTGCTATGTGGTTGCTGGGTGTTCTTTATGGTTGCTATAGCACCATCTTGAAATTTTAACCCGAATGAAAGCGAAACTGTGAGGGATAGAAATACATCTCTTTAGTGGGTTGTACTGTTATTTAATGTGTTTTTGGGTTGTTCTGCTGACGTAACACTGCAAAAATATTTTTTCAAGAAACTCCAGAAAACATGAGCTGTGGAAAATTATAAGTGATAAAGCTTATGAAAAGCTTTATACAGCTTTTTACAACGGATGCCATTGAAAACACAGTAAGTCTATCCCTCACAGCCTCGCTTTCATACCCGTCATGGCGCTGCTCCGAATAAGGTTTATTCTTGCAAGGATGTAATCTTCAATATAAATCTCCTAAGGCAATGTAGTTCCCTTTCGAGGGAACTCGCACTGCGTCGTAGAACGACACTTTGGGGACGCTCCCTTAGCGCAGCGCTTCTGAAGCATGAATGAAATCTGTCACCGATCCTGATTGGTGCTGCGTCATGACGTAGTATGTGACGGCATACCTGGAAGCTACAAAAGGACGCCGGCACATACTAAAGACAGCTTTTGCTCTTCAGCGAGGCGCTCTGTGTGTATTGAACATTGTTTGTCCTATTTGGTGTTGTTTGTCCCTTTATTACAAAGCAAATAAGCATGGCAAGCGAGCAGTTTAGACGGTGTGTGCACCCGTGCCCACGTTTTATTACGGGCACGGACACACACCAGCTGTGTGTGCAGTGTTTGGGCGTGCAGCACACTCAGGCGGCTCTCGAGGGGGCCGCCTGCAGCGAGTGTGAGAGGCTGCCGCTCAGAGTGCTGCGCTCGCGGCTGGCCGTATTTAATGAGACTGGCCAAGCTCGCGAGCCCCGCGGATCTGGTCCCGCATCTGCCGAGGCAGCGCGGAGGCGCAGATCGTGGGGCTTACAAAACGATCCTCCTCGTCTGAGGATTCAGACGCTCTCCCACCTTGTGCGGAAGCCCGCGAAGCGGCTTCTTCCCGCGGGGTGGATGAACCAGTGCTGCAACTGTCTGATTCTGAGGGGTCAGACGTGCTCAGTGCTGAGGCGGGAGAAATGCAGGTGGAATCACCTTTTCATTCTCCCGCTCAGGAAGAGCTTGTGGATGTGCTGACCCACGCTGTGGCCAAATTGAACATCGAATGACCACAGGAAAAAGTTGAAATCCGGCCAGCAGGTAAGCTGGATGGACGTTTTTTCAAAAAGCGGGCTCAGCCAACACGCCGAGGCTTGCCGTTTTTCCCTGATTTACACAACTTGTTGGGAAAAACCATACTCAGCGCGCCTGTCAAATCCACCAGTTCTGGATTTTGGCTGTGTTTTGGGTGCAGCTGAGCAAGGCTATGCCCCGGTCCTGCCCACCAAGCCATGCAGGGACACTTCATCTCTGGTGGGCAGGGTTTATGTGGCGGCCGGTCGCGCTGGTAGTTGCCTGCACACCATGGCGGTTCTGCAGGCCTACCAAGCGGAGCTTTTGAAGGAGCTCGATGAGGGCGAGGGACCGTCCCCTGAGGACATTACGGAACTGCGTAAGGCCACCGACTTGTCTCTCCGCGTCACCAAGGAGACGGCCCGCGCTATCGGCCGCTCCATGGCTGGGTTGGTGTGCGTGGAGAGACATCTTTGGTTGAACCTATCGGGGATGAAGGAGAGGGAGAAATCCTTTCTGCTGGATTCCCCAATAGCTCCTGTGGGTCTCTTCGGTTAACACCGGTTAACACCGTCGTCGAGAGATTCCAGGAGGTTAAGAAGCAGTCGGCGGCCTTCCAGCAGTATCTCCCTCGCCGCTCGGGCTCCTCGGGCAAGGCTGGCTCAAGTGGGCAGCCCCGGCCGTCCACCAGCGCCTCCTAGCGGCAGGCGCAAAAGGAGAGCGTCGCCTCCCGCGCCCCTCCCGAGGGAGCTTGCCAACGGAGATGGCGCTCTCGCCAGAAGGCTTCTGAGCCGAAGGGCGACCTGAGGGCTGTCCTTCAGGCGAAGAAGGCTTCTGGCAAAAAGTCCTAGCTGCGGCCAGACCGCTCAGAGCTGGCCCCAAGGGCGAACGACCAAGGTCGTTCTTGTCCCGCAGCTCTGGGGAAATCGATGTTGTGTTCCCGCCGTTCCTCATCGATTTCCCCCCGTACGTACGCCACTCCAGCCACCTCTAAAAAGACCTGCGGCAGAGCAGCGAACGCGTACGCACACCAAAAATCATTCTCGACTAATCCCTGCCGGTCCACCGCTTCAGGGGGTCGGGAAAGAGGCTCGGTGGGTACCAGAGACCTCGAGAGGCTGGTTCCCCTAGTAGAATATCTCGGCGCATGGTCATGCCTCCCGAATATATCTGCTTGGGCCCTGCGTACTGTGGGCAAAGGGTACAGACTGCAGTTCAGTGTTCCACCACCACGGTTCAATGGTGTGGTCTGGACTGTGGTGTCCCCAGCCCAGCGGCAGGTTACGGAACAGGAAGTGCGCTCCCTGCTGGTAAAGGAGGCCATAGAACGTATCCCTCCGCCAGACAGGGAGTCCGGCTTTTACAGCCGCTACTTCATTGTTCCCAAAAAGGATGGGGGGTTGCGTCCCATAATAGAACTTAGGCACTTGAACCGTTCTCTGAGGAGATTCAGGTTCAAGATGCTCACTATCCCAGCCGTCGGGGGTCAGATCCAGTTCGAGGACTGGTTCGTCACGATAGATCTGAAGGACGCATATTTCCACATCTCCATCCTTCCTGCCCACAGGAAGTTCCTGAGGTTCGCTTCCGGGGGCGAAGCGTACCAGTATCGGGTTCTTCCTTTTGGCCTAGCTCTTTCCCCTCGCACCTTTACCAAATGCATGGATGCAGCACTGGCGCCCGTCAGGCTCCAGGGCATTCGTGTACTGAATTATATCAACGACTGGCTGATACTAGCCCAGTCGCGAGAGATGGCGATACGGCATCGAGATGTCGTCCTGTCTCATATAAGGTGCATGGGGCTGAGACTGAACACGAAGAAGAGCGTGTTGACGCCCTCCCAGAGGACCACGTTCCTGGGAGTCGTATGGAACTCGACCACGATGCGGGCCCGAATGTCCCCCGCGCGTGTCGAGTCCATACGGGCGGAAGTCTCAGCAATGAAGCTAGGCCACAGCCGCACTGTGAAGCAGTTCCAGAGACTGCTGGGTCTCATGGCAGCAGCGTCCAACGTAATCCCGTTCGGCCTGCTATACATGAGACCCCTCCAGTGGTGGCTGAGGACCAAGGGGTTTTCCTCGAGAGGAAATCCGTTCCGTATAATCAGGGTAACGCGCAAGTGCCTTCGTTCCCTCGTTATATGGAAGAATCCTTGGTTCCTGTCCCAAGGCCCAGCGTTGGGAGCGTCATGTTGCAGGAAAATTATTTAAACAGACGCCTCCCTCACTGGTTGGGGCACGGTCATGGAATATGTCTGTGGTATCGTATCTGAATCACCAGGGGGGTCTGAGGTCGTGCCCTCTGTGCAAGTTGGCTCACCAGATCCTCCTGTGGTCCCAGGGGAAACTGTCGTCTCTCAGAGCGATGTACGTCCCAGGGGGCCAAAACCAGGGAGCAGACATCCTGTCGAGGCAGGGGCTGAGGCCCGGGGAGTGACGATTCCATCTGAAGAGTTAAACTCCACAAAAAAACTCCTTTTCTCCAAAATGTGAACAAGGGTTCAACTGTTCCCTCTGAGGAGGGATCTGCTATCTCAGGCAGGGGGCACAATTTTTCACCCCTGGCCGGAGTTGTGGAACCTCTGGGTCTGGCCCTTGAGGGGGCCCGGTACCTAGAGGATGGCTTGTCAGCGGGCGTTGTCGAGACCATACTCAGCTCCAGGGCTCCTTCTACGAGGAAACTGTACAACCTGAAGTGGAATGTTTTTTCCACTTGGTGTAGAGAACGGGAGTTGAACCCAGTTAACTGCCCTGTTGCGGCAGTACAGGAGTTCCTCCAGGACCGTTTCTCCGCCGGTCTAACCTCATCCACTCTTAAGGTGTATGTGGCTGCCTTTGGGGCTTTCCACTCACCAGTAGATGATGGACCCTTGGGTAGGCATTATCTGGTTGTACGGTTCCTCCGTGGGGCTCGGAGGATGAGGCCTGCGGCTCGTTCCAGAGTCCCAACCTGGGACCTGGCGGTGGTATTCGAGGGGCTGGCTGAGGCCCCCTTCGAGCCACTGGAGTCGGCTGAGGCAAAGAACCTGACCCCTGAACCTTTAATTGCAGTGCTGCTCTGCAGTCGATTGCTGAGTCATTTCAAGTTTTGCTGATGATATTTGTTTATTTAGTTTTATGCCTGCAGTAATTATGCGTGAAACATCACGTCATCATTGTGTATCGGACATCGCCACTTTGAGGAATAAAGGTGAATAGCACTTATTGAGTCATTAGAGATTCAGCTGTTTTGCAGAAATAAATACTTACACTATTACATAACTCAGGTCACTAACGACCCATACACTTTTTACAAAAAATTGTAATAGAAATCAAACATAGTTTTTTTTAGTTTTTGTTTTTTTCTTGTTATATTGTTTATAATGAATAGATTGAGGAATACTAAGAAAGTTGATGTCTAACTGTAAAAATGCATGAGGTGGAGGGTAGTGAATGACGTCCCGGGTCAATAAAGACCCTAGGTATGAGTTTTGATGGAATCAAAGCTCAATTCAAACACTATATTCGATTTCCATATATATATATATATATATATATATATATATATATATATACACCAAGAAGGCAAAGCCATGATGGTGTTTTGCGCTCCCAGAATAATGATCTTCCCTCATTTGCAGTGCCCTCACCTCTGTCTCTTGTCTCCTGAGAGAGACTCTTGCATTACTCTTTTCCTCTAAAAAGCTTAACCTGCTTTACCTGCTGCTCAGCAAGCAGCTCAGCCGCATGACAAAAATAACATTCAGAGCCACCTTAAACATTTAGGACATTTGGTCCCGAGCATATTTCTTTTCATAATGCATTTCTGAGAAACCAAGGTCTTTATGTCTTGCCTGAGCTAACTTAATTCCAACTTTGCATGCAGGTTTTTCAGGTCTAAAAAAAGGAATGAGTCAAGTATGAACTGCTTTCTGAGACATAATTCAAAGGGATAAGTATATAGTCTAATATAAAACACAGGTTTCAAATCATATTATATCAGCACCTTCAAGTCCATATAGCCATCATTCAATATTTTAAGCATTATTAAAATCACCTTTTTTTTACCCCACAAAACCTCACCACTCCCATTGCTTCACATTAGAAGGATCGTTTAGTGAAAATACATCACCTTCATCTAATTACTTTGCCCTCTATTGGAATGAACTCTTTCCATCCATTTATTAAGTGCTGCAGTTTACTTAAATTACTGCCATCCTTTTCTCTTTTCCTGCTCTTCCTCTATTCTCTTTCCTTCCCTCTTGTTCCCTAAATAGATACATTTCTAGCTGTTAGTGGAGTTTGTGGGACAGACTAAATTATGGAATCATATGAGCTTTGGGTGCTTTAATGGTTTTTCTATGGAGAAGATTACAGAAACAACACAAAAAGCCTATGCTGGATTAGGGCAGATATATTACATTGTGATGGATCGCAGAGCCAGGATTTGGCAGTCAAACCGAGCATGAAAGATGTTTTTAGAAACATCCCATCCCACCTGAGAACCATCAAATGTTCTTTTAATTGGAAATCTTTCACCCAGGCTCTGATGCAGTGTTTCTGACATGGCCACTGAGAATGACTCATTTTGAAATGTTTGAAATGATTTTTTTTTTTACTCTGAAGAGTTAAACTCCACAAAAAAAAAAACTCCTTTTCTCCAAAATGTGAACAAGGGTTCAACTGTTTTTGTCCATACAATGCAAGTCAGTGGGATCCAAAGTTGTTTTAAACCCCAATGACTTTCATTGTATGGACAAAAACAGTTAAACCCTTGTTCTATCCATCTATAAAAAATATAGGGGAGACCAGGTATAGTTGTAACACGGGGAGAGTTGTAACACTACCAATTCCACAAATCACGGATAAGATAGGAGTCATATGACAGTTTCAGTTTCCTATGGCTTCCTTTACTATCCCACATGGAGGTTTTCCAGTCTGTGTTGATAATATTTTGTTTAGTACTTCTACCGTTGTAGATAATGTTGTATGAGTTATATCAGGTCAAAGTTTAGTTTCTCTAGTAAAGAATGGTGTATCAACCTCCTGCTAATTTCAAAGCACCATGCTAATACAGCTAGCTAAACAATTGGTGACAGTGGCGGGGTAGGTTGTAACATGTTTTGAAACAACCATCCACTTAAATACAACTAAGAACTTTGTGATTTTAATAATTTTACAGAATGCTTATGTTTATGTTAATTTGCTCTCGCTCACACACACACATACAGTGGGGCAAAAAAGTATTTAGTCAGCCACCAATTGTGCAAGTTCTCCCACTTAAAAAGATGAGAGAGGCCTGTAATTTTCATCATAGGTACACTTCAACTATGAGAGACAGAATGAGAAAAAACCCCCCACAAAAATCACATTGTCTGATTTTTAAAGAATTTATTTGCAAATTATGGTGGAAAATAAGTATTTAGTCAATAACAAAAGTTAAATCTCAATACTTATACCCTTTGTTGGCAAGGACAGAGGTCAAACGTTTTCTGTAAAAACCTCAAGGTGTCTCCACAAGGTTTTTACACACTGTTGCTGGTAGTTTGGCCCATTCCTCCATGCAGATCTCCTCTAGAGCAATGATGTTTTGGGGCTGTCGCTGGGCAACACGGATTTTCAACTCCCTCCAAAGATTTTCTATGGGGTTGAGATCTGGAGACTGGCTAGGCCACTCCAGGACCTTGAAATGCTTCTTTCAAAGCCACTCCTTCGTTGCCCGGGCGGTGTGTGTTTGGGATCATCGTCATGCTGAAAGACCCAGCCACATTTCATCTTCAATGCCCTTGCTGATGGAAGGAGGTTTTTACTCAATCTCACGATACATGGCCCCATTCATTTCCTTTGCACGGATCAGTCATCCTGGTCCCTTTGCAGAAAAACAGCCCCAAAGCATGATGTTTCCACCCCCATGCTTCACAGTAGGTATGGTGTTCTTTGGATGCAACTCAGCATTCTTTTTCCTCCAAACACGACAAGTTGAGTTTTTACCAAAAAGTTCTATTTTGGTTTCATCTGACCATATGACGTTCTCCCAATCCTATTCTGGATCATCCAAATGCTCTCTAGCAAACTTTAGACGGGCCCGGACATGTACTGGCTTAAGCAAGGGGACACGTCTGGCACTGCAGGATTTGAGTCCCTGGTGGCATAGTGTGTTACTGATGGTAGCCTTGTTACTTTGGTCCCAGCTCTCTGCAGGTCATTCACTAGGTCCCCCCGTGTGGTTCTGGGGTTTTTGCTCACTGTTCTTGTGATCATTTTGACCCCACGGGGTGAGATATTGCGTGGAGCCCCAGATCGAGGGAGATTATCAGTGGTCTTGTATGTCTTCCATTTTCTAATAATTGCTCCCACAGTTGATTTCTTCACACCAAGCTGCTTACCTATTGCAGATTCAGTCTTCCCAGCCTGGTGCAGGTCTACAATTTTGTTTCTGGTGTCCTTTGACAGCTCTTTGGTCTTGGCCATAGTGGAATTTGGATTCTGACTGTTTGAGGTTGTGGACAGGTGTCTTTTATACTGATAACAAGTTCAAACAGGTGCCATTAATACAGGTAACGAGTGGAGGACAGAGGAGCCTCTTAAAGAAGTTGTTACAGGTCTGTGAGAGCCAAAAATCTTGCTTTTTTGTAGGTGACCAAATACTTATTTTCCACCATAATTTGCAAATAAATTCTTTAAAAATCAGACAATGTGATTTTCTGGATTTTTTTTTTTCTCATTCTGTCTCTTATAGTTGAAGTGTACCTGTGATGAAAATTACAGGCCTCTCTCATCTTTTTAAGCGGGAGAACTTGCACAATTGGTGGCTGACTAAATACTTTTTTGCCCCACTGTACACACACACCCATATGAATGTGCACGTATAGACATGCACAAACAAACGCACACGTGTGCATGCACAAACACACACAATATGCACATACACACACCATATTCACATATATTTTATTGTTGCATCCATTCATTTAAAATAAAACTGTTGTTGTGGCATATCACTTGGAGTACCCTTAGTTTTTGTGCATTTTGTCTACCTGTTACATCTTACCCCAGTATGTGTTACAACCTACCCAAGTAGTGGGGTAGGTTGTAACAAAGGACCAATTTGTATTTGTCATCATCTCACAAAGTCTGTGATATAGTTGAAGAAATTTAAATGGTTGCCATTTGTAGTAGACAAATGTGGGTACTTTGCCTAAAAGTATCAGACGGATAGCTAAAAAAATTTTAGTTTTAGGTGCTGAAGAAAAAAGTGTTACAACCATATCGGTCTCCCCTACCTTTAAAACTTTCATACCTTTTTTGTTTTACAAAATATTTTCTTTTGTGTTCCAAGAGTTGTCAAAAGTACCGATGCTGGTATCGCTGGTACCTGTATTTAAATTTCAGTACAGACTTGGTACCGAAGTCATATTTTTGATACAACTCTAGCAATGGATCGAAACTAATCACAACTATGGATCCATATAGCGCAACTGTGCCTCTGGCGACCCAAGTTCGATTCCTGGCTCAAAATCCTTTTTCACTCCTGTTCCCTACTCTCCACCCATGTGCTTTCCTGTCTGTTCTCTATACTGTCCTATCCAACAAAGGTATAAAAAATGCCAAAACTATAACTTAAAAAAGTATGTGCTGTATTTCAAAATAAAAAAAAATCGATCTAAAAATAGCATCACTTTAAAAAAAAAGTCACTGTCATTCTTTTCAGCACAAACATGCCTCCCTTATATGAAAATGAGAAACCTTTTAGTAAACCAAGGTCTTTGTATCTTGCCTGAGCTAACTTAATTTTAGTTTTGCATGCAGGTTTTTCAGGTCACAGTATGAACTGCTCTCTGACATACTATAATTCAAAGGCATAAGTATATAGTCTAATATTAAACATAGGTTTCAAATCATATTATATCAGCACTCTCAGGTCCACATAACCATAACTTTTGCTAAAAAATTAGGCTTAGAATATGCCTGAGCTAACCTTGAGCTAAAAGCATGAAGTATGAACATTTTATTTGAAATATTTACTTTATTATACACAGTTGTGAGTTTTATGCAATTCATACCTTAGACTGCATAAATGGATTAGTTGAATGAAATGTTCAAAGCTGACAATCACCCTCACGTTCCCCTCAGGAAAGGAAGCGGCGAGCTAAACCACAGCTCAGGAGGCTGAGAAGAGCCTAGAACAGGATGATCCCTGCTCTTGAGTGAGATGCTAATGATGATAAATGGTGTATGTGTGGATTAATGAGAACAGAGGACCAGACAGGGGGAACCGGGAGTTCCGGGAAAAAATCTCTGTCGTCTCGCTCTAGATGCGTAAGAGCTCAATCGCCGGTGACGGTACTTCACTGTTTGCCCTTGAAAAGCAGGTCCAGTAATTATCTCTCCCCTGTGCGGAAAAAGGGGGAAGGGACAGACCTGTCTGGAAGCTTCCTCATAATTACATGCTGCCTCTCCAGTAGGATCAGATGAGATGATTTTACCTGTGAACCATCTGTGTTATACTCCACAGTTATTGGTGAGAGAGGATATTGAGCAGACTCTGTTTTTTTTTTTAGTAACAGGAACAGTCTCGTAGGTGTGCAGCATTATCTCAAGGACAAGAATGAAAAGAAGAATGACAGGCATTTGTGAAATCCATGATTTTTCCAGTTGCACAACAGAATCTGCATTTTCCTGCATTTAGGGTTAGGGTTAGGGTTAGGGTCTGCACTGACTGATACACAGAACTAAGGTTGAAAAGAAGAGACAAATTTTACTAAATTTGGGTCAAAGTTCACTAAACTTCACATTCTTGTATGAAATTCTTAATGCAACATTAAACACACCTTAAGAGTACTACACACTTAGAGTGTGTTCACACTTGGCATGTTTGGTTCATTTTAAACGAACCCTGGTGCGATTGTTCTGTTAGTGCGGTTAATTTGAGTAAGTGTGAACGCTGCCATCTGAAACCTGGTGCGAACCAAGACCGCCGAAAAGATGGGTCTGGGTCCGCTTCCAAATGAACTCTGGTGCAGTTTGAATGATATATGAATGCAACATGGACCAAAGACATGTAAACGAACCAAAAACAGGAAGATGAGACCCTAAAAAAGACAGAATGCTCACTCATATTCATCTCTTTTCTCATCATAGTCGTGATGTTGCCCATCACAGCTCGGTATAGGCAGAACTGTGTCTCCTCGCAGCAGATCTTTGTGTGTGTGACGGAGGGATTCCTGCCGCTGTTTTGACTCCTTTACACATTTTTAAGCTCTTCACGAGTTCTCAGCTGGAGAAAATACCATCATATGCAGGCTATGCACATACAACAAGCGCTTTTATCCCAGCACACAGCATTGTTTTGGATGTTCAATGAGTTCCATCTCAAAATTGGCAATACATCATAAAAGTCGACCAATCAGGTTGTGAACGTATCCCTATGCCTTTAGGTTTGGTATCTTTAGGTTCGGTGATAAAAATGCAGAAAATATGGCCCAGACCAAATGAACAACACATCTCCTCAGCATCCCAGATAGCCCAGAGGAACTTGATGTTGCAACAGAAACTATTGACTCTCTCTTTTCCAGCACTTTAGACACAGTTGCTCCTCTGCGCTTAAAGAAGATTAAAGAGAATAGTCCAACGCCGTGGTACAACGAGCACACCCGGGCCCTTAAAACAGCAGCCAGAAAAATGGAGCGCAGCTGGAAGAAAACAAAACTGGAAGTTTTTCGCATTTCGTGGAAAGAGAGCATGATTTCATACAGAAAGGCCGTAAAAACTGCTAGATCTGCTTATTTCTCAACTCTCTTAGAAGAAAACAAACACAACCCTAGGTATTTATTCGATACAGTGGCTAAATTAACCAAAAATAAAGCTTCAACTTCTGATGTCTGCCAACAGCACAGCAGTAATGACTTTATGAACTTCTTTACTTGTAAGATTGATAATATTAGGAAAAAAATTATAACCATGCAGCCTACTACTGTATCACATCAGACAGAGCATTGTAGTGTCACTGAGGAAAAATTACATTCATTCACTGCTATAGGAGAAGAAGAATTGGCTAAACTCGTTAAATCATCAAAATCAACAACATGTATGCTCGACCCTATACCGGCTAAACTACTAAAAGAGATGCTTCCAGAGGTCATAGATCCTCTTCTTAATATCATTAATTCATCCTTGACTTTAGGATATGTACCGAAAACTTTTAAGTTGGCTATTATTAAACCACTTATTAAAAAAACGCAACTTGACCCTACAGAATTAGTCAATTACAGGCCAATCTCAAATCTACCCTTTCTGTCAAAAATACTAGAAAAGGCAGTGTCCTCACAATTATGCTCCTTTTTAGAAAAAAATGGTATCTGTGAGGTTTTCCAGTCAGGATTTAGACCACATCATAGTACTGAGACTGCTCTCATTAGAGTTACAAATGATTTACTCTTATCATCCGATCGTGGTTGTATCTCTCTGTTAGTGTTACTCGATCTTAGCGCTGCATTCGATACCATCGACCACAACATTCTTTTGAATAGACTCGAAAAATTATGTTGGCATTAGTGGAATTGCATTGGCATGGTTTAAATCATACTTATCTGACCGTTTTCAGTTTGTAGCAGTAAATGAAGAGATCTCACACCGATCACAAGTTCAGTATGGAGTACCGCAGGGCTCAGTGCTAGGACCGTTGCTTTTCACCCTGTACATGCTATCACTGGGAGATATCATTAGGAAGCATGGCGTTAGTTTTCATTGTTATGCTGACGATACTCAGCTCTATATTTCTTCACGCCCTGACGAAACTTACCAATTCACAAGATTAACGGAATGCATAGCTGATATAAAAAATTGGATGACTAGTCATTTCCTGCAACTTAATTCAGAAAAAAATTAATTTTTAATTATTGGACAAAAAAACTCCACATGTAGTAACCTAGAATACTGTCTAACACTTGATGGCTGCTCTGTCAAATCCTCGTCGTCAGTTAGGAACCTGGGTGTGCTCTTTGATACCAATCTCTCATTTGAAAGTCACGTTTCTAGCATCTGTAAAACTGCATTCTACCATCTTAAAAATATATCTAAATTACGGCATATGCTTTCAATGCAAAATGCTGAACAGTTAGTTCATGCATTCATGACCTCAAGGCTAGATTATTGTAATGCTCTACTGGGTGGTTGCCCCGCTCGCTTAATAAATAAACTGCAGCTGGTCCAAAACGCAGCAGCTCGAGTTCTTACTAGAACCAGGAAGTATGACCATATTAGCCCGGTTCTGTCAACACTGCACTGGCTCCCTATTAAACATCGCATACATTTTAAAATCTTGCTAATTACTTACAAATCACTAAATGGTTTAGCTCCCCAGTACTTGAGCGAGCTCTTAACGCATTATACTCCATCACGTCTATTGCGGTCTCAAAACTCTGGCCAGTTGATAATACCTAGAATATCAAAATCAACTGCAGGCGGTCGATCCTTTTCCTATTTAGCACCCAAACTCTGGAACAGCCTTCCTAGCATTGTTCGGGAAACAGACACACTCTGTCAGTTTAAATCTAGACTAAAAACGCATCTCTTTACTATGGCATACACATAAAACATTTTAATTTATATTTTATTCAAATTGTTAGGCTGCATTAACTAGGTCAGCCGGAACCGGGAACACTTCCCATAACACCTGATGTACTCGTTACATCATAAGAGGAATGGCATCTACGCTAATGTTAGTCTCTCTGTTTATCCCGAGGTTTACTGCAGTCAGCCGGATCCGGGCCGTATCCAGATCAGATGGTGGACCAGCGCCCAGACATTACCAACGCATCCCTGAAGTGTCTGCAGAGACCGTGTCAATTAGTCTACCCTCTGAAATTGCTCATCGACATGGCATCCTCAATGGATCCATCTCCGGCGTGATGACTCCGATATTTCGAATATTCCTATTTAATAATTGTTTAATTGACACGCCATCCTCAATAAACCCGGTGTGATGCCTCCGATCTTTCGAATAATCCGATCTAATATTACTTCTGACCTATAAGGCTGCCAAAATAATAAACATACACTGTTTGTTAATTGGCCAGAGGAGAACTGGCACCCCGACTGAGCCTGGTTTCTCCCAAGGTTTATTTTTCTCCATTAGGACACCTGATGGAGTTTTGGTTCCTTGCCACTGTCGCCTCTGGCTTGCTCAGTTGGGGACACAAAATTTTCAAATAAATATCCAAATAAATTTAATTACTAAACTAAATTATATCAACTACATTACTTGAATATATATGGTAATTGAAATGAGCTGATGACATCACCGTTTTCTCCAGAGCGGCTGTACAGCCGAATCAAATTCTGTTCATTATTTTCCTGTTTAACACTGTGAAGCTGCTTTGAAACAATCTGCATTGTAAAAAGTGCTATATAAATAAAGTTGACTTGACTTGACCGAACCACAAGTATGAACACACCCTTAGGCTGTGTTTACACTGGCACAAAAAATCATATTTTTTACTCGCATCTGACACCGATCAGGATTTGTTGCACACTTGCAAAAATTCACACGAGATTTTTGCTCATACGTTCTGAGCCACTTCCAAATGTGGTTTTAAATCAGATACATATCCGATATCTGGACATGTAACCCACATCTAAACACGCATATCTGATTCCCCTTGGAATTCTCCTGAATTCGTTTGGCTTTTTAATGTCATATTATGAAACAGACATGCCTATATGTGCTCGCACTAAAACATTTCTGAAGCTTTTTTTACTGAGGGACACACTTTCAGACACACACAGGTAATCCACACTCACAATCTCTCTCTCTCGTTAATGCCTTCTAATTCATTGAAATAAATGAAATCTTATCGCGCTACTAAAAATTACCGAATTTTCCCATCTACTTCCATGACAGCTTATAACTTATCCATGCTGGCAAATAATCATGGCCACCCGACATTAATTATATAAATAATTTTAGTACGGCCATTCAAAACCCAAGGGTCAACCATGTCACATAGTAAAGCAATCACCAACAGAATCATTTTAATGTAAACACAGATATCAGATACTGTACCAGTCGTGTCTAAAGTGAATGTAAACAGGTGGGACAAAAAACAGATATGGTCAAAAGATCAGATCTGTGCATTAAGATTTGGAGTGTAAACACAACCTTATTGCTAAAAGCATAATTAATAAGCCAAAAAATGTGTACATAAGCAAACCAGATTCCATGTAACTACAATGGAAGCTTTATCATACTAACCCTGAAAGGGCCATAAAAATCTCTGTTAACACATAAAGCACAAAATTATGATTAAATGTAATCATACAGATGGATTTCAGAGAATTTCAGACTCAAATTAAAAAAAGATTAAATTAAAAATCCAACTCTATGCAAACAGATAATCCAAACACGAGCAGTACAGTCCAATTTCGCTTCAATTAACACTTTGATAGGCCACATTAATCACGAACTGCAACAATTCAGGCGGTATCTCTTCAGCCCATCCCTAAACAAAACACTGCAAAAGAGGAGAACAAATGAGCAGATAAAGCAAATTGGATTGGAAATTTAGTCCCCCAAATGACCACGTAAATTATTGCCCATGCAAATCGTCCCACTGTTAGGCATCAAAAAAGAAAAAGGATATACTTGCAATCCACCAAGGATAATTAAGTTCCAGAGTCTACTGGGGAAGGCAATGCGGCAAATGGACAATGCAGAGCTAGCACATGCATTACTTTGAAGATGCAACTGCGACACACGGCTGTTTATTGTTGTTGACGCGTGCCTCCAGCGCGAATACCATTTCTTGGTGTATGATCATGAAGTGAAATTCAGTAAAAATCCCTCAGAGACCGTCCGAGAGCCAGTGCAGCACTTTCATTGTAAACATGGCCGCAGGAAAAATGGATGGAAATGTGTTCCGAAGGCGTTTTTGAATTTGCAGTCCTGAATAAGATATAGGCAATATGAAGCTGTAAGTATCTCAAGAGACTCATCTTCTCGAAGCATTGAAATTGCATTCAACATTTCTATAACAACCAGGAATCTCTCCTTTACTCGACCATATAGCGGCCACTAAATGTGTTTATAGGCTTCAGTTAGAAGCAGATGGGTTTTCTTTTCACTGGGCTAAATTATTATTGATTTAGTAGCCGAATCCTTTTCACTTGAAATGTAAAAACATAGTGGGAATAATTTGAGTAATTTGCTGTGCACAGTTAAAAAAAAGAAGCAATAACTAATAATTTTCCTGGAGTACAACTTTGTTGAAAGCCTTTTCAAAAGATTTTCATAAATATGCTGCACTTGAACATGTATTTAATGAAAATGACATGCAGCCATCAAATACAATTTTTTCATTAAAATTAATCTAGTTATGCTACTATAATACAGCTTGAAATATTTCACATTTTATATTGTCCTTTGTGGACTATTTCCCATAGCACAGTGCTAATTGCCAAAGCTGAATCATTTAGAGAGAACTTCATGAAGTCGTTCTGATAAAAGGTGACATTTTCCCAATATTTTTCTTTTCTCAACTCTTTCTTTTATTCAGATCGATGGCTGCAAACCTCCCATTTCCTACGTTTTTGCCGCCCCTGATGTTCAGAGTTGCACAAGGCTCATTTGAATTTCAACAAGAAGCCAGTTGACGCTTATGTCAGTCTACACAGATTAATGGAGTGGAACTTTCCTCACAGTGTGCGGGCAAACACAAGGCCCTGAATGTGTAAACAAGCGGCACAGACTCAGTACATCAGCCCAGATAAAGGTCTTCCACACAGAGAGCCAGTGTACTAAGGGATACAATTCGTGCGGCTGCCTCAGAAAATAATCATGAGGGTTGCATTTCAAGAAGCTGACTGGCTTGTCCTCGATTTCTCCTCTAACCCTTCACATCAGAAACCTTCTGGTTCGTATTCAAGTTTTGCCTTACTCTTTCCAGGAAAGGAAAGACACAACTGCAATATTAACTAGAGCTTGGGCACCTAAAGGCGAGGTTCAGATAGAGCATAATTTTGCTTTGCGAGCGACCTTCTTAATTTGAAATCTCTTGCTCTTTGACATGGCAAAGATCTAAGAGGCTCTGATTTTAAAATGTTCTGGATCAATGAACAGTTTTAGCTTTTGCTTCCTCTTATTCTATGGCTACAGGTTAGACAGGAGGAGCTTTTATGCACCCTGTGGTTTTTCAAAGATCCGGTGTCATAGAATACTGTAATCTTAAAGGGAAGTCGATGTGAGCGGAGAATGCTAAGTGCCTCTGTAGCGATTTGCCATCTGTGGAATTAATTGTCTGTAAAACGTTGAATGCTGGGGAAAGGAGGGGTTGAATTGATTCTCATTGATTTGCTCCAAGGCTTTGATCCACGAGAAAATGCCTTGTAATCATGCTTCAGGAGCCATAAACGAGACTACGAACTAAGACATTAATAGCAACGATTTTTAGAAATTGCGTCCTATAAAACCCCCCTTGGGGTGATAAAGCAGTAGCATAGCTGTAAGTTTAAGCACCATAGCCCTTTATAGGGTTCCGTTTTCATAAACCCTCAAACATTGCTGAATTCAGGAAACAGGGCAGAAAATGAGAGGCCGAAATTATGCCTTATGGGATTTTGTAGGTGATACACCCTTCACAGTTCATTATTTACTTCTTGTTATTTTTTCCATGAAACACACTGGATATTTTTTTATACAATTTTCTTTTATACAACAGTTAATAAACAATTATAATCATTCTTAAGAAACTTATATTTCAGACACAATACTTTGTCTATCTTCTTTCATTGCATACTCTCTTGAGCAGTTACTTATTTTGAGTAATTATTTCACAACAGCTAAAAAAGTGTGTAGTATTAATGTAACTGGACATACTACATTCGCCATGTTGCCCTTATCACATAACCTACCACCGTCAGTTACGTCGCTTCACTGCCATTCTAAAATCCTTTTCCCATGGGTAAAGTGTCATACTTAGTATGCACACTTCAGAATCTCGCAGGAAGAAGTAGGTCATCTGGAAGCGATTTTGGATGCAGCCTATCACTTGTTTTGTTCCGGAATGAATCAGTGTTGCTGAACAAATCATTTGAGTGAATGACTCAGTGACTTTAATATAGAAAGGCGCTTATCGCCACCTACTTGTGTATGATGTAACCTGCAGACAGCTGGATTTGAGACATGCCATACATGTCTTGCTGCTTGACCTCATTCTCTAAACACTTTGCACTTGAGATTGATGCCAGCCCTAACATGGGCTTTGAGATGTGAGGTCAGAGCTGGCAAAGGGGTGGATAGGACGTTGTTTGTCCCAGTCGATAATGCAGAGGCGCTGTTGCTTGCCTGTCTGTCAGGCACAGCTGTTTGTGTTTGCATTCGGCCATGTGTATGCATGGCAAAGACACCTAAACAGTCCTAGCGCTGCAGAGCTGTCACTGTTTGTCACATTCATGCGGAGCTGGACTGTTTTTGAAAGGGTGCCAGGCCGGAGGACATGAGCTGGAGCAGAGGTTAAAATAACCCCCTGAAACTGATGCATGGAACAGGATGGCAGCCTGATGGTAATTGGAGGATCATGGTGGCTTTCTTTGCTGCTCTTTTAATGGGGAGGAAGTTGATCCACTTAATGTCAAAGCCCATGTGAACGTGCCACAGGATACGTTGCGAGTGATTAGAGAGCGATTGACAACCACAATCCCTGCAGACTCTAAAACAACATGTCTTGATTTTTTTTTTCAGTCTTGCATTAATTGCATTGTACACATAAAATGCTCATTCAAAACCTACTGGTTTTTCCTTTATAAGCAATTACATGTGCAGCCAGTTAAAATCACACATGGCGGCATGTCAGGGACCACAGAAACAATTTGATTGGGTTTTTTACAGCCATTTTGTCAGCTCTAAAAGAAAAGAAGAGAGGCCACTTAAGACCATTTTCTAAGCCTAGCCATGTAGCTGTCAGATTACAGTGATTTTCTGTCATTCTCAGTCTGGGCTGGATTATGGGTAAATCCCATGAGTGACCCAACACTGCTTTAATACAGATCCTCAACCAGCCTCTATGTTTGATATTTATGTCAAAACAGCCTGTCCAGTCCTTGAAATAGTGTACTCTTGAGGGTTTTATCCAGAGAATAGTAGGGACAATCAAATTGTCCCAGACGAGAACCCCTTCGAGAATGATGGCCTGGTTATGGCAAGATATTGTTGAAAAATGTATGCACACATACAAGATATTGGGCGATATTGGGAAATGAGATAAGACTGGGAAGTGGCCCAAGCTGAATTTTGCATGTGTGACACCTGCTCATGTCTCCAGCCATATGTGACATCTGGATGTGGTATTTGCCTTGGTTCATGCAGGAATAATGATTATTTCTCCTATTTTTGCATTTACATTGCCTTTGCTGTCATCTAAAGCCAGGGACACACCAACGACTGCGCCATTTCTGAGCGTCGGACGACTTTTTTTCTGTGTGTTCTGCACCGTTTGCTCTTATCGGATGCCGTCAGGTTATTTTTGGCCGATTCAACATGTAGAATCGCTGTTGGGCCGTCGGTGAGAGAGAGAACTGTGATTGGCTGTTCAGTTTAGCAAACGAGTCAGTGCACGAGAATAAGAGCAAAAGTGATGAAAGCGAGCAAGTAGTCAAAACTGAACAGACAGATAGACAGACGTCATCTTACAAATATTGCAATTTGTGCAAATATTTTCATAATAACATAGGCGGAGTGGACTAAAGAAAGTCATCAGCCTGATTGATATTCAAAAACGGTAAGCAACCGCTGCTTTGTTTATGGTTTGTATACCTGCAGTCTTAGTTTTGCTTTCCCTTTTTGAATGACGAATATAGACGAATATATCTGCTTAAATAGACAGTTATCTCCTTTACACGCAGGCGCAGAATGCATGTGCTAGTTGACAATCGCCTGTAGTCCTTTTGGTGTGTTTAGGTGCAGTTTTTTCTTAGTTTTAGTGTTTTATTAATTTATTTAGAATTTTATTTTCAGCCATTTATCAGTTATCAGCCATATTAATCAGATTTTCACAATTTTGTGATTGTGAAGTAGACTGGGTAAACCCAGCCTGATCTGCCGGCGATTTGATTTCAATCTTAAATTGAGCTTGGTCTGGTGATAGCCAGACAAACTGTGAAGGCCTCTGAAATAGGCTCTAGGAATAAACAGGTAAATATTTAAGTATGCAGTCTATAAAGTGCTGACGCAGCACCACAAGGAAGTAGATTTACGTTTGGAAAAACTGCTGCTTGGGACTTAAGTGCTGTTAATAGGTTAGCGGTTTAGTTTAGAATTACTCTAAGCATACCCTTAAAAACTAGCGAATATAAAATAGTAAGCATGTTTCATTTCAGATTGTTTTCTCTTATTTTTCCTTTTAACAAGGTTCATTAAGCTCAGCATATTCTCATTCCACACTCTCTAAAGGCCATTTATTTATTCCTGTTTTAAAATATCTCTCTGTTGTTTAACATTAAACAAGCCTGCAGAGATAATTTGGTAAGTAATGAGTTGTTCTGTTCACTTCTCGCGTATTGTGGTTGTTTAGATGAGGGTAGTTGGACTGTATCTGATCCTCTAACCTACATTTCTTTGTGATATGTTATCATTAACCCAGAAATGTTGCTGTATTTCTCGGTTCTGCACTCTAAGCAGATGCTGCATTTTTAAAATGTCCAGTGAATACTCATTTAGAGACTCAAATCTGTATTGTATTCAATTATTTTTAAAAGAATTAATGTGTTTCTGTTCCACCAGATGTTCTCCCGTTTGGTCACCAAAATAGCACATTATATTTAAAGACAAGGGATATAAATTCAAAATGTGTGTCTAGAATATTTGCAGACTATCCAACAAAAGGCTTTGTGGGCCCTTGTGTACCATGTAAAACATCTCTATGACCACAGCTCATCAAATCTACAGACAAAAAAGCTATTCATTATTTGTCAGGACTTGTTTTTTCAGCATTGTTCAGTATTTTGATTCAAAATGACATTTGATTATATACAGGTTTTAGTGAGGCGCCCATAAAACAAATGCTGGGCTCTAAATTCAGTACATCATTTACGCTATTTCAATTTAAGGGCTGCAACTAACAATTATTTTGATAATCGATTAATCTGTTGATTATTTTTTCAATCAAAAAATATATATAATACATTAACAAACAAAAAATTGTTTCACATCCTCCAAACAATGTAAAAATTAAAAAGCCTATGAAAGTAAATATAGTGAATGTATCTATGTCCGTTTGACGAGCATGCGCACTGGCGCTCGTTCATTGAACTTAAGTTTAACGATATTGTTGTCAGAATATGCAAGATGGAAATACTAGTGGGCCTTTCTAACATTTACAGATAAGGATATAACCATAAAATTAGTTATGCGGTGAGGAAAACACGTGTCAGAGGTATTGAACATCACACGCATCTGTCAAAGCAGGGCAGGGCAAGACGCATTAAACGATTATTATTTTGTTTGAAGCACTTATAAATATAAAGCATTCTCCCAGCTAACACAAATACGTGACTGTTACGTAACTGCAACGTAATCTGCTGACTAATGCCGCATCCAGGCAGCCCGTAACCCGTGTTTTTCCAACCTTCTACCCGTGAAAGTGCACTGGAACGGCAGTCAAACCCGTGACTTCCCACCCGTGAACTCTTACTAGATCGATGTACTCCCAGTTACGCGCTCTGACGTCACATAGCCTGCGAAAGAGCAATGGCAGCCCCTACGGATGCGGTGTTTATGACAGTCGTACATTAAAAACCAAATCGTTTATTAAAATAAGGTATTGCTCTAACGTTATTTATCCGCAAATGTTATGCATTATCAGCAGCATTTGCTAGTTGACATTTCAAATGATTCAGGAAAGATACCACAGAGGTATAAATATTAACAAAAATACTCAAAGTAGACTGTAGGTAATGTTACTTAACCAATCTCACGCCGTTGTTTAACTTTTTTTTAGATAACTGGCGATAAAACAGAGAAATGTCGACGCTGTCCTCTCCAGCTGTTTATGTTTACAGTTGCCATGGCAACTCTCAACGGCCACCAAACAAATACGCGTTCTCATTCAGTATCTACTGTTAGATGAGATTTAGACAGGCCATGTATGTCATTATTCCAACGTTTTCTTTGAAATATTATGCAATAAAAAGTTTAACACCCCAGATATTAACTATTGTTAATAATAATATTGATAATAATATTGCCTATTGTGCGCGCATCGCACTCTTCAGTTGTGGAGGCGCGCGCTGTATGTCACGTGACACGTCACTGTATATAAAAAGATTGTCCGTATTCTTAATTGTTGAAACATTTATCTTAAGGGAATGTTAGAAATGTTATTCACTACTGTAAAGCGATGTGACTAGTTGATGGTTTCCCGGGCACAGCGCAGACGCAATTAATCGATAATCAAATTAATTGTTGATAATAATCGATATTATCATATCTCATATTCAAATTCTCATCTTCAGTAACTTTTTATAGCATTAGAACATCTTTTTTAAACAACCTGTGTAAGAATGGCACATAATGACTTAAAATCATTCTGTCTTACTGATTTACAATTTATAGTCAATGGCTTTTTGACTATAAACTAAATGGCTGATTGTTTGAGTTCGAATAAAGTCAAAGTATACTGTAGTCTTAAAAAAAAAAAACTCACTTAGCGACCATCTTGGTAATGCCTCCAGGCAGCTATTTTCTATGTAGCTTTTATCAAACTTTAATGGGGAAACACTCTAATAGTTAGTCAAGATTACATTCCCATAACATTTGTCGAATTTGAATAAGAATCTAAAAATTGTATTGCGCATTTGGCGATTTTTTATATCAAATTGTGTTAAAGGGGTCATGAACTGCGTTTTTTTATTGTTTTGTGATGTTTCCTGGGGTGCACTTATAATGTTAGAATGCTTTTTACATAAAATTTTTTCATAATTTATAAATAAAAGGCATTTTTCCTACCCTGATTTTAGCCTTCTGCTCTGAACGCTCCGTTTTAAGGGGCGTGTCCGCTGGGAGACTTCAGTGTAAACACCCACTGCTGTGATTGGCTAACGTCTTTGCATTTGAAATAGTATTACTCCCTCTTTTAGCTCGTTTTTACAATTACAGCTCTCATGGTTAACTAATCGTGATAAGCTTTGCATTACATTTATATCTATAGCATTATATTAAGATTGTGGCATGACAGGTTGCAGTGATGATCATTGTAGCCGATCACACACATGCTGAGCGCATGAAAGCAGCGATCTCATCATTGCAACTCAGTTTCTGTACACTAACGAATGCTTTCATCTTCATTAACAGTGCAAATGTGATATAGTTAAGAGATTCGTTGAATAAAACGGGAGTCACTGATAAACGCGTCACTGATAAACTGTGTTTGATTGACAGCTGCAGCGCTTGCTGCTCAAACGATTGCAAAGGGAGCTTTCTTTGATCGCTTTCTTTATAGAATTTAATCACTGTTAAATAACAGATTATTTTCATCCTACTAAGAGAAACAATGCAAGTTGATGTTAGTCACTGGTCTGATTTACTAACACAGACAAAGAACATCTGACTACATAAATCATCACATTTCAGATCAGGCATTAGAATGAACACAGTTACTTACATGATGCATTACTGTTGAACCCAGTCACTGCACAATATTTTGCAATCCTCAACGGCATGTTTATTGCTTTGAAGCTCGATGGTTTAACACTAGGCCTGTTACACATGCGTGAATCGGTGGGCGGGGCTAAACAGGCAGTGATGAAGTAGGCGTTGATATTCTTCTGCTGAGGCGGTGCTTGTCTTCCTTTGACGTCATAGATCCCCACTTTGAAAAACCTGTCGTTTGCTGGGCCTGGTGTCTATAAAAGCTTTTCTTTGACTAACAAGGAAGTTTTCAGCTCTAAAACTTACAGGATATTCTTATATTACCATGATCTTTTGTATATCAAAAGCTCAAGGGAAAGTTGATTTCTCAATTCATCACCCCTTTAAAAATTTAACAAACATTTTAGATTTATAAAAAGCAGGTGATTTGCTATTTTAAGATGTGACATTAATTCCTATAGCAGTCATATTGAGACATTTCTCCCATAAATTGTTCAATGTATGGTCGATCTTCTCCTCCTTATACTCTCTCTGGTATAGTGTGAAAGCATTTGATAGCGTATAAAAGATTTAGCTTGTTTCATAAGACAGAAAACGGCCCAGATGTCTCAGTAAGCTGGGGTGTATAATTTATTTATTCAATAAATGTTCTTTCTGTGCTTCAGACTCATTGGACCATGTAAAGTGTGAACTAAAGCTTAAGGCGAAATGAATTCACAAAAATAGTAATGGAACAATTTATGCTGCGGTATGACATCCAAATGATTTTGATTGGTTGGTGACAAAAGAAAGTTCCAATTTGCATTTTACGTCTTGTTGTTATTCAAGTCATTCTCGACCTTATACAGTGTGATCTTAATGCAAAAATGTAAAGTATTCAATTAATTGCTGTTCCTTTCCATTCCCCGCTCTCTCTCACTGCTTCTCTTTTTTCTCTCTCTCTATTTAGGTCATCAGCACTGCAGAGTCTCTGTAGCGGCAGCTTATTCCCTCTCTTCAAAAACAGGTTTATTTCGCCAGACACGCTTCATCAACAGGACGTAGATGAGACCATTATCAAGAAAAATAATTGAAGCGTTAAAGATCCATAAGGGGCGTTCATAGATGTCATCCGTCAATTCATCCGTCCCTTGATGCAAGTCAACATCAGATGGCTCTAATTGCAAAAAACTAAATCTTAAGTTGATTGCCGAGACCTGGCCGACAGGTTGCCCACTGGGACTTTAAAGATCTATAACCAAATCTCCCACAAGTGCCGGCATTAAAAAGCCCTCTCTGTTGGTTTTGCATGAATACAGTTGATTATTCACAGAGAGCCAAACCATGATTACAATCAGGTTGTATTACTGTGATCAACACGGTATGACATTCAATCAGGGGTTTTAATCGAGAGAATGAACGATAGCAATCAGGTTGTTAGAGCCAAATAGTCTATTCTTGCCAGAAATCCACACTATATTTATTGCAAGCTATGATAAGGGATAAAATATGACATAATTATGGTCTGTTTTGAAAATAGCTTGTTGTCCAAAAGTCAGAATGAATTAATGTCAAAAAAGTATTTTTAATTGAAAAGAATTCATGACACCACCCTTGCTGAGGCCAACAAAGTCTGATGGACAAAATCTGAGGATGAGAACATTTTCTGAGACCATATAATGTGATTGTTTTTTCTTAGAGGACACTAGAAAAGGACAAATGAAATCTATTCACATACTTTCATTCACTCTATTGTCTGACTGCCCCATTTACTGTATGTGTTTTTGTCTTCACCCTGCAAACATTTCACACTGTGAGACTCAATATGCCCTTTGTCTTTATTTGCATACTGAGACCCATCTCCCTCACTTGCCTTTTATCAAAAGTCTTTCAATGGAAAAAAAACACTTTTTATACATTGTGACCAGTAGGTGGTGCTTTGCAAATGCATTTCTCATAAGGCATTCTTTCTGCTTGCAGTCTTCATGGTCAAATAAATTTGATGAGTAAATAAATGTTTTTTTCGTCCAGCCTGCAGCCCAGGAGATGATCTGACCCAGTCGTCTAGCCATCACAATTTGGCCCTTGTCAAACTCGCTCAAATCCTTATGCTTGCCCATTTTTCCTGATTCTAACAGAAAAACAGACTTTGAAGACAAAATGTTCACTTGCTGCCTAATATATCCCACCCACTAACAGGTGCTGTGAAGAAGAGATAATCGGTGTTGTCATAATGTTATGCCTGATAGGTGTATATATATTAGTTCTGGGGAAAGATTCATCGTGATTAATCGCATCCAAAATAAAAGTTTGTGTTTACATAATATACGTGTGTACTGTGTATTATTATTATTATTTTATTTATTTTTTTTACAACCCCCCCCCCCCCCCCACCCCTTCTCTGTTTGAGCAGACCTTACAGAGTTCTCATAAACAAAATTTGAAAATAACTTCAGTCGACAGTCCCTAAAAGCATGAATGTTTGTGTATACTCCAAAATCTGTCCAATTCGTCCATTTTAAAACTGCAGAAGTGTTATGATACAACGAGAAAACGGAGTCATACCTGTATCTGAAGTTTCAGTGGTCCACTCGGCCGTTGATAATGGATGCCACAATCTACGGAAAACTCCCACGTCGTGCACCGAACAACACCAAAAGAACACTGAAGTCACTCAGTGCCAGTCCAAAGTCACACCCGAGAAACAGCAATAGAACTTGAATAACTTGAAACTTGGCAAGTAGGGTTGCAGCTTCAGATGGGTTGCAGCTTCAGATGCGTTGTAAAAAAATTTTGTATCTCCGTCAGGCCACAGGCAATAAAGTTGGAAAGCTTGAGTTTAATGACGTAGTGGATACAGTGTTTTAAAATAAATTTCATATCATAAAATAGACATGAAGTATGTTGAACATCTCTATAAATTCACCACTGCAAAAGTGAGACTCAAAAATGCACAAGACGCCGAGATTAATTAAAACAAGAGGAGACAAACAAAGAGATAGATGTATCAGGCTGCCATCTTGGATTAATATGATATGCATGTATATATTTAAGAAAAATCTGTTATATTTTTATTAAAAAAAATATATATTTATATACAAGATACAAACTTTTATTTTGGATGCGATTAATCATGATTAATTTTTCCCCAGCACTAATATATATTTATACACTGAACAAAATAAACGCAACACTTTTGTTTTTGCCCCCATTTTTCATGAGCTGAACTCAAAGATCTAAGACTTTCTATGTACACAAAAGGCCTATTTCTCTCAAATATTGTTCACAAATCTGTCTAAATCTGTGTTAGTGAGCACTTCTCCTTTGCAGAGATAATCCATCCACCTCACAAGTGTGGCATATCAAGATGCTGATTAGACAGCGTGATTATTGCACAGGTGTGCCTTAGGCTGGCCACAATAAAAGACCACTCTAAAATGTGCAGTTTTATCACACAGCACAATGCCACAGATGTCGCAAGTTTTGAGGGATTATGCAATTGGCATGCTGACTGCAGGAATGTCCACCAGAGCTGTTGCCCGTGAATTGAATGTTCATTTCTCTACCATAAGCCGTCTCCAAAGGCATTTCGGAGAATTTGGCAGTACATCCAACCGGCCTCACAACTGCAGACCACGTGTAACCACACCAGCCCAGGACCTCCACATCCAGCATCTTCACCTCCAAGATCATCTGGAAGCTCATCTGCATGCTCGTCGTCCTCATCGGGGTCTCGACCTGACTGCAGTTCGTCATCGTAACCGACTTGAGTGGGCAAATGCTCACATTCGATGGTGTTCTCTTCACGGATTAATCCCGGTTTTCACTGTACAGGGCAGATGGCAGACAGCGCGTATGGCGTTGTGTGGGTGAGGTTTGCTGATGTCAACGTTGTGGATCGAGTGGCCCATGGTGGCGGTGGGGTTATGGTATGGGTAGGCATATGTTATAGACACCATACACAGGTGCCTTTTATTGATGCCATTTTGAATGCACAGAGATACCGTGACGAGATCCTGAGGCCCATTTTTGTGCCATTCATCCACAACCATCACCTCATGTTGCAGCATGATAATGCACGGCCCTCATGTTGCATGGATCTGTACACAATTCCTGGAAGCTGAAAACATCACAGTTCTTGCATGGCCTGCATACTCACTGGACATGTCACCCATTGAGCCTGTTTGGGATGTTCCGGATCAGCGTATATGACAGCGTGTTCCAGTTCCTGCCAATATCCAGCAACTTCGTACAGCCATTGAAGAGGAGTGGACCAACATTCCACAGGCCACAATCAACAACCTGATCAACCCTATGCGAAGGAGATGTGTTGCACTGCATGAGGCAAATGGTGGTCACACCAGATACTGACTGGTTTTCGGAAACCAAACCCCCGGTTGCAGAAAAAAGTCTTAATCTAAGACTTCTAAAATCTAAAGTCTTAGAACTTTGAGTTCAGATCATGAAAAATGGGGGCAAAAACAAAAGTGTTGCATTTATAATTTTGTTCAGTGTATATAGGCCTAAATATAGACACCGTTGCACAGAGATTAGTGAGTTCCACATCAGCCCACTGACCAAAACTAGCACCGGCTTCATCCCGCTCTGCTGGAAGCTCGAAAGTCAGACTCACCTCACTCTGAGCAGTCATGTTTTCATTTGTGTTGTGCATTGTCTAAATTGCTGTTCTTGCAGGCCTGGTCACGCTTCCGTTCACCAGAATAGGACTGTGACCCATGTGCCGCTCACCGGCTCAACCGGCTACTTTCTCACCATCGCGAAGCTGCGCACAGAAGAAACAGAATGATGAATGGGCGTGGCGTAAGCGCGCGTGTATGTGTGTGTGATGAGACTGCAGCAGAGGACACAGTGTCCATTCCATTCCACCATACACACACACACTCACCAACCCAAACAAGACTCAGGGGTCAGTCGCTCGTCCTAGTAGTGCAATCTGTCCCACCAAATTGGGTTTGATAACGGATCGACTACAGCAGAAGCGGGCATAATAGCTTCCTCATGCCTGGCGCTATTACCTGTGCCCATCCACGGCCAGATGTCTCCCTTAAAATTTGATATATAACCATCTCTGCTTGCTCAAGGCTGAGTCAAAAAAGCTAATTTAAAATGCAACGTTCTTTCTGTTATTGTGGCAAAACATAGGCTATGCATTCCTTTTAAATGTTATCATTCAATTGCAAATATTAGGCTAGAGTTTTTATGAATCAGTCTAGCACTTTAATACTTTAAAAAAAGTATTTTTTATAGATTTTAATAGGATGAAAGAAATTATAAGCCATATCTGTCAACCCACGTGGAAAATCTCCCACAACCCACTCGGCAATGACAATCAAAGACATCATCATGGGAAAAAATTTGCTCCAGGAGAGTTTTATCTCTATCAAAAGGGGTCATTAAAACTTCTTAAACTAAACGCTCTTGAATAAAACTTTAGAGTACAAGGTAATCTCACAGACACTGAAACTCCAAGTTTGATTGTACCAGTGCATATTAAATAAAGCAGAGGGCCAGTGATATAGGCCTACTTCTCTTTCTCATTTGAACACCCATATTCAATATTTAATTTTGAGCTCTCATATATTCTTCAAATGCATTTTTAATTGCTTAAAATATTTATTTTTAATCTCAAGTACAGATGTGATCTGATTATTTTGGTTCATTACAATAAAAAAACAAACTTTCTTCAATAGATAGTCTGACTTGCACAACTCAACTTTGACACATTATTATTTTTCTATTATGTAGTGCATTTTTCTTTTGAAACATTAGTGGTGCTATTTCTTTTGGATTAAGGGTTTGTTTAATAGTATCTGCCTGTACAATTAAAGTCAGTGGGTGCAAAACAACATGGAACCCCATTGACTTTAATCCTTTTGTGTTGCACAGAAGAAAGAAATGCATATATAAAGGTTAGGTATAAAGGTTTACCTGGCAGACAATAAAGCAGGCAAACCTGGAGGAAAATTACATGGTAGGTTAAGAGTTCACCTGGGGTTAGGCTATATTTCGCTGGAGTTTGGTCACTTCAGCTCTTTTTGTGGAAACTTCAAATAGACATCATAATTTCACTGAATTATAAATTACAGAGGCTTTTGGCTGACTTGTTCAGTTAATTAATGCTCCCCTGATATGGCCATTTTAAAGAACTCAAAAGCTCAGATGGACAAGAAAACAGGCCATTAGATGAGTTCAAGGTTCAGTCTTATAGTGCTCGCAAAATAACGCCCAATTTCACGATAAATTATTTATATATTTTCTGAAAACATTCTGCAGATCAATATGAGACGGCTTAGCTTTGCAAAGCATCAATCTGTCTCTCAGCATCTTAAAACACTAATGCATCTATTTTGGATGAAGCACTTCTTACCCTTTGGCTGTTGATGGGCTTCAGATAAATGAGTGAGAAAGCAATCTTATTTTCTCTGAGAGAGGCTGAGAGAGGGAGAATGAAAATCGTATAAACTGCAATGGAATGATGGAACCAAAAAACTAAGGTTTGCATATTGAGTCACAGGAATCTGCAGCTATAAATCATTCCTAACCCCTGTTTTTTTTAAATGTTTTGTGTTGAGTAAACCATGAGTACTTAATGAATCGTCAGTCTTTTAGCAAAACTAAAGTTAAAACTAAAACAATACATGCAGCATGTCCAAATAAACAATGCAATCATTGGCTGCAAGACTTTTTTTGCTAGTACTTTCTGGAATGTTCCACCAGAATGTGCAGGAAATTATATAATAAATTATATTTCATGTCTATTTAAACAGGGAGCAAAGCAACTAGAGATGTTTGAACAGCTGAAATAGGCTTTGAGTACCCCACTACAGTCATATTTTCAGAGAAATTAATCATTTCCGACCGACGCTGCTTTCTGAAATTGTTTAGTGTTCATAGTGAATTGTCCATCTGTCAGATTAAGACAAATCCTCCATTAACAAATGAAATGAAATGTCCAGATGGCATGGAAATAACACTTAAGTATGGTACCAAATGTCACAGGATGCTATTTAATTTAACTGAATAGGGATATATGATATTGTTTTTTAATAGACATGATTTGTTTGATTCTGTTGAATTCAACTTGCACATCTTCATGCATCGATGTTTTATTGTTCACTGTTTTTATGTATTTGCTATTATACTCTCAAGTATGATTTAAGACTTCATATTATTCTTTTTCCCTTCTCTGACATATATATTTGGAACAGCAGAATTTGTCCTCAGAGATCATATTTAAGAGAAATCCTCAGTGTTTCTTACATCAGTGTGTGCCTTCCTACAAAAGTCATAATAAAACTAATAAGAGAAAAAAATCGATGAAAACTCTGGGGGTCTATGTTATCAGTTTTCAGATATTAGTTCTGAAAGTTCTCTGAATGCCCATAAATAGAAGCTTGAAAGAATTTCTTCCACCCTCACACTGAAATACTACTGGTGCAAATGTGTGAACAAATGAACAGACTAAGAAAACGATTTAAAATGGTGTCTTAAAAAATAAATACTATGGAATTATTTAGGTTTGAAACCTTTCATATAAACAAATTTGATAAATATCAGTAGTTTAAAAGCTGTTGAGATTGTTGAAAAACTTTTGTCCAGCAATTTGTATATTCTCAAATGTCAGAGTGACACAACTGCAAACATGGCTCTTTTATTATGAATTGACAAGGTAAAAACAGTAAACATGATAATGCGTCATCCATGATAATGGGTAGGTTGGTACACCTTCCATGTCAGGTGGTACAACTAACCATTTGGTTGTACCGCCTGACATAACAGTTAAAAAATGATCGCTTTGAAATGTTATCCAACAACTGAAACTTGTTTAAACACATTGTTCATAACTCAAAAATATGCATTACGTCAGTTTTATTTATTTTTGTTTTTATTTAACCTTTATTTAACCAGAAAAGACTCTCTGAGATTAAGAATCTCTTCCGCAGGAGTGTTCTGGCCAAAATGGGCAGCAATACATCAGTTTCATCACTAAATATTACAACACAAACAGGCTAAAAAACACTTAAAAACAGTAACATATCGTTAAGTCAGTGACCATTTGTCGAATAACTGTTTTAAAATGATCCATAGACAGCAAATTTTGTCATTTCAATTTCGATTGCAGAAGATTCCAGTCAGTAGGAGCTGCATACATAAAAGCCTTTTTGCCTAAATCAGATCGAACAAAAGGAACAGAGAGAATATAACAATTTTGTGAGCGAAGAAAGTATTTCTCAACAATTTTCTGTTTTATAAGACAGCAAAGATAAGATGGCAACATCCCCAAAATGGCCTTATAAATAATTAAATACGAATGCATTTTTCTTCTGATAAGCAAAGAAGACCCACCTACTCTGTTATACAGTATACAGTGATGAGTTGAGGATTTACAATCTGATATAAATCTTAAAGTACCATGATAAACGGCATCTAAAGAGGATAGAAGATATGATGGTGCGAACCGATACGCTACATCACCATAGTCAAGCACGGGTAGAAAAGTAGCAGTAACCAATTTCTTTTGTACATTGAATGAAAAACAAAACTTCTTCCTAAAATAAAACCCAAGCTTAATTTTAAATTTTTTCTTCAGTTGAGTAATGTGAGAGCTAAAAGATAGGACATTGTCAACAATAATGCCAAGATATTTGTACTAATTCAATCACGAAACCTTGTAGGGTCTGAAGAGTGGATATATTATTATCAAATTTTTTTGAACCCAAGAACAACATATACTTAGTTTTATCAACATTCATTACAAGTTTTAGATAGTAAATCCGTGACTGAATAACATCAAAGGCTGACTGGAGCTTAAAAACGGCTTGTTGTCCAGAAGAAGCACTACAATACATGACAGAGTCATCTGCATAATGAAAGTTGGCATCCTGAATGTTGTAATCAAGACTGTTTATATAAATGGTAAATAAAAGGGGACCCAGCACAGATCCCTGGGGAACACCTCTGGCAATCACCAATGAATCAGACAGTTTACCTTCAGCTTGTACACACTGAGTTCTTTCACTTAAATAGTTCTTAAACCAGGGAATAAAGTCACTTGAAAAACCAACACTCTTCAATCTATGCAGCAATATTTCATGATCGACTGTGTCAAAAGCCTTTGATAAGTCAATAAAAAGAGAAGCACAGAAATCACCATTATCAATCGAGCCCACAATATAATTTAGAACTTTCAATGCAGCTGTTGTGGTACTGTGTTTTTTTACAAAACCCAGATTGATTAATAGACAACACTTTGTTAGCGTTCAAATAACATGTCAACTGTTCACTGATAATGCTTTCTAAGATCTTTGATAAAACACAGAGCTTTGAAATTGGTCTGTAATTATCTAATATAGTAGAATCTCCCCCTTTTAATAGAGGAACAACAAAAGCTGATTTCCGGAATAACACCGGTATTTAATGAAAGATTAAAAATATAAGTCCGAGGAGATGTAATAAAGTCTGCTGCTAATTTCAAATAAACAGATTCCACACCCTCAGGGCCGGGTGATATGTTTGTGTCAAGCAATTTGAGTGCTTTATAAACATCAGAACTCTTAATTTGTTTAAATCTAAATTCATCCTTTTTTAATCGACTTTCTGCGTTAATGAAATCAGGATCAGAACATACAAAATTTTGTGATTCAAATAAAAATCTGGAGGCAACAAAATGCTTATTAAAACAATTAAGCATTTGTTCTTTATCTGATATACTAGTGGAATCCATATTTATACATGAAGGAAAGCTAAAGGTGTTTTTACTACCTGTTATCAACTTTATATTTTGCCAAAATTTCTTGGGATTATTTGCATTAAAAGTAGAATTTGCAATAAAATAATCAGCCTTAGCCTTTCTGATAGTGACTGTACATTTATTCCGAAGCTGCCTAAAGTAAATCCAGTCAGAGCTTAAATCAGATTGAAAATATTTTTTAAACATCTTTTTTTGAAGCTTCAATGACCCACATCCATTTGTGCAGGTAATGCATACTATTTGTGTTTACAACTTTTCCACAACAATCCCAACTTGCTTTTAACACTTTAGCACTGGCTACCTTTCCTTCAGGAAATGCAAATTAAGTTTGTTTGGATCATTGCATCTCCCCTACCAGACATCACAGGCCATTGTGCACCTATCCCATGCAGAGAGACGAAGACTTTAATGTTTACAACCCCCGCTCCGTCGACCGATACAAACCAGTGAACAAACATTCATATCGTTTCATCTCCAGAGCCCTGGAGTCACACACCCTGTGCTCCAAATGGAGCTTGGTCCATCGCAGCAAGCGTATAATCTGCACCCTCCGACAAAAACAAAGCCCTAGAGCCCTCCGGGATGGAGAACAATATTTCCCCCCTGACTCGCTACAGCTGCGAAATGAATGGTTCGCTGAAAAACAAAACCACCACCGCGGGTCTGGCGACGTATTACTGCTGACACGAGAATCAGCGATTTTCAAGACTCCAGTAATTAGGGAAAGTTACCGGGAGAGGAGCCACCACATCAGCGGGTGTTTTCCACTATCCTCAGCACACATCACCTGCGTGAACTTTTAATAGTCCGCATGTTTACCTGTACATTGAGACATTTTTTCTACACTCATAGCCGTTGGCTTTCTTTTCCCCAAACTTTGAAATATGCAATATCTATAGGCTATTTTATGTGGAGAAGGTCATATATTGCAGTAACATGAGCAATTCAAGCCTAAAGCTCCTGTTCCATAATAAACACCAGAAATATTTGAAGCTACCATGATACTTTCTCAATGTAAGAAAAAACATTGTAGGCCTATGCTTTTATGCAGGGGGACCCATTTTACTGGGGCACGTGCCCCAGTATAAATCTGCTGTGCCCCAGTAAAATCTCAAATTTGAATTTTAACATTTTATTTATATATGTCAATGTATTCAGATTGATAATCCCGCAAAATAAGAAACAGATGACAAACTGACGCGTGCGCGCGCGCGCTTCCTAGCAGATGCAGCACGCAGCAGTGCACATAGAAGTCCAGTGTCTTCGCTAGTCTATGGTCTGCACGCAGTTGAGGTAGGCTACAACATGACGAAACTAAAGTAAGTTTCTAAATAATACAGATAATCTTATTTTAACTCATCAGAACATTTTTGTACGAAGCAGGGACGCAGAAAAGAGAGATGATGATGTGTTTGAGGGAGGTGAGACGATGAACAATCTACAAATAGACCTAACGTAAAGCATGTAGGCCTAGGCCCACGTTTTCAAGAATGAACATATTAACTAATTCGGATTTTGCGTTTTGGCTATGGGTGCGTGTAATTTACGTTTTAGAACAGTACGTCACTGGCATATAGTTAGCTCGACGTTGGATCATGTTCGACTTTCGCAAATTTAGGGACCGTCTCTAAAGGTACATACGACAGTATACACGTTTCAATAGGTTTCAGCTATGATGCACACCTTTTACATTTGTTTTATATTTATTCAAATCAACTGTCAAATCATGTGTAAATATTGCTATGTTTCTTCACTACTGTATGGGATCATATAAAAAACATGCCTTTCTATGTCACAAACGGAGTTCAACAGAGCTCAAAAGGTTTACTGGAAGTGCTGTCTATGCAAATAATTGTGAATTACTTTGGCTCTCACCCACAATCTGTAAACATGTACGTAAATATACATTTACAGTAAACATTACAGTTTCCTACAATGACAAAAAATGTTGACAGATGAGTCAGCAAGGCAGTTATCTTGTGGCCAGCTGACAGAAATAAGCAAATAAACATTTTTGATATATGAAATAATTTGTGTATCAGTTGTTTTTTTATTTTTTTATTTCTCCATTAGGACAAATTCTCATCTGCAGTCATTCACTCATTCATCCATCCTATGCCTTTGCCTTGGTCCCATACAGACAGTAGTGGAAAACAAAGTATTCCCTCGAGATTTTCTTATGGGGTTTTCAATTTATGTGTAAAATAAAGCCTTTGGTAAACATAACTTGACTAAACTTTTTGACTGGCATAAAGTTAGCTTGAAGTTGGACGTTCGATAGACGCAAATTTAGGGACCGTCTCTAAAGTTACATACGACGTGTATACACGTTTCTAATTTCAATAGCAATTGAAGATAATGACTTGCAGTCATGAAACCAACTGTTAAGTGTTCATCTAGGTGTCAGCTATAATGCACACCTTTTACATTTTTGATATATATGCGCTTAATTTTAGTTGTCATAAAATGACTGGTTTCTTGATATGTTGTAATTGTAAATTCTTGAAAAAGATTAATTAGTCATTATTATCATTGTGCAATGTAGAAGAATGCAAATCTGCAAGAAGTTATCCGGTTTTATTATTTACCACATACAGTGGTATGCCTTTTATGCCATAAAACATGTTGAGAATGTTCATGTAAAGTATGTAGAAGATACTTAGATAAATATTTTCATAAATAGGCCTATTAATATCTCTACATGTTTACCTTTCCCAGTACATTCATGTGCATTTTATGAAGAAATTATGGGCGGGGCTTAGCATACAAAAACAGTTTGCTGCCAATTTATATAAAATATATAATTGGATCAATTAATTGAAATAAATTGTGAACACTATGGCTGTTATCTACAAAAACAAATCAACATCAAAAAGCTTTAGTCAAATAGAACAGTAGCTGTAAATAATTCACAAGATTTGGAGATTTGGGTTCAGTTTATTAAGTCAGCAACACTCTCTAAACTAAATAGGCTGTGAATAAAACAACAAAAAAGTTAAAAAAATCTCTGTGTCCCAACATTTCAGATCTGTGCTATTTTTGGCAGATTAGTTTCTGAGACTGGTTGCTAAGATATTATTGGTGGTCGCTTACTGGTTCAAGTTCCCAAACCCAAGTCCAAAATATTTAGGTCCCTAAATAAGCCAACCCTTATCCCTAAATATGAGCAATAGTAATAGTGATGCTTGCCTTAAACATTCTGAAAATAAATCTTTCAGTGATCTGATGAATTATTGATGCCTCATGCAACAAGTTTATAGCACAAGCTGTGCAAGCCTGACCAGAAATGAACTGAACTCTGAATCATAAACTTGCTGGATGTTACCTGCTTTCTTTATGCACCCTAAAACCCAGCATCATCCTGTGAGAATATTACTCAATCATTAATGAACACACCATCTTTTTTTTATATTTTTATTTTTATTTGGATTTCTACATTTTACAAAAAAGCAAAAGAAAAGACACATTTAAAAAATATATACAAATCAATGAATGATAATATAACCGTAATAATAATATAAATTATTAATAATTATCATCATCATCCTCATCAACCATTAATAATAATAATAAAAAAAAAAAAAACAACAAAAACAAAAAGGGAACTAAGAACAACCAGGGCGTATGTGCAGTTTCAGTGGTAAACCACAAAAAAACAAGCATTCCGTAGAGGGCAGAGCAGACAGCATACTATGCACTCCATTACTGATCAGAGTCAGTGTTAACCTAGTTTAGATGATCCAGAAATGGTTTTAATGATTGTAAAATATTACAAAAATATTACAATCTCCAACGCACGTTCACGAGAGCACCACGACACATGCGTGTTGTGTTGACACGAGATCGGACGTTGTTACATGAATTTAAAGTGGTAAATTATGTTTGGTTTTTTTGCGCAAACAAAGCACTTGCATTGCTTCATAAAATTGAGGTTAAACCACTGGAGTCACATGGATTACTTTAATAAGGCTTTACTACCTTTCTGAGGTTTGAAAGTGGTAGTTGCGTAGACTGTCAATGGAGGGACAGAAAGATCTCACATTTAATCAAAAATATCTTTATTTGTGTACACACATTTAAATGTACCAGTAATTAAACCAAGTAACCTTCTTCAGAAATGAATTTAGTCAAGTAAAGCATGTTACCTTTGAAAAAGATTCAAGTGTGCAAAAGATGCCTGCTCCCGGGACACCAGACTGAAGTTGAAATAAGACTGCAAATCCAGCCACAAAGTTGAGGTATGAAGCCACAACCACCTGACCCTCGAATAGTCAATATCTGCGGGGTTCACCTGAAATGAATAAATATAAGCAATAATGTAACCTACAATATTACAGTAGTATTTCAATATAAAATGTAATCTAAAATACAACAGCTTATTAAATGATTTACAACATAATTAATAATATTTTCCACTACCTAAAATAATCAGTTTCAGAAACTTGTAATGTCAAACTTTTCTCCACATCATCTGCTATTCTTTGCTCCTACAAGAAATAAAGAAAAAGATCTTGTGATTTTTTTTTTTTAATGCATTTACATATGAGATAAAAAACAACAACCAGAGCGTATGTGCAGTTTCAGTGGTAAACCACAAACAAACAAGCATTCCGTAGAGGGCAGAGCAGACAGCATACTATGCACTCCATTACTCTGATCAGAGTCTGTTAAACTGGTTTAGATGATCCAGAAATGGTTGCCATATACTGTAAAATTGATCAAGGTTACCCATAATTCCATACCGGACTCTCTCCATGTGCAATATACCAGTAATATACACTCACCTAAAGGATTATTAGGAACACCTGTTCAATTTCTCATTAATGCAATTATCTAATCAACCAATCACATGGCAGTTGCTTCAATGCATTTAGGGGTGTGGTCCTGGTCAAGACAATCTCCTGAACTCCAAACTGAATGTCAGAATGGGAAAGAAAGGTGATTTAAGCAATTTTGAGCGTGGCATGGTTGTTGGTGCCAGACGGGCCGGTCTGAGTATTTCACAATCTGCTCAGTTACTGGGATTTTCACGCACAACCATTTCTAGAGTTTACAAAGAATGGTGTGAAAAGGGAAAAACATCCAGTATGCGGCAGTCCTGTGGGCGAAAATGCCTTGTTGATGCTAGAGGTCAGAGGAAAATGGGCTGACTGATTCAAGCTGATAGAAGAGCAACTTTGACTGAAATAACCACTCGTTACAACCGAGGTATGCAGCAAAGCATTTGTGAAGCCACAACACGCACAACCTTGAGGCGGATGGGCTACAACAGCAGAAGACCCCACCGGGTACCACTCATCTCCACTACAAATAGGAAAAAGAGGCTACAATTTGCACAAGCTCACCAAAATTGGACAGTTGAAGACTGGAAAAATGTTGCCTGGTCTGATGAGTCTCGATTTCTGTTGAGACATTCAGATGGTCAGAATTTGGCGTAAACAGAATAAGAACATGGATCCATCATGCCTTGTTACCACTGTGCAGGCTGGTGGTGGTGGTGTAATGGCGTGGGGGATGTTTTCTTGGCACACTTTAGGCCCCTTAGTGCCAATTGGGCATCGTTTAAATGCCACGGCCTACCTGAGCATTGTTTCTGACCATGTCCATCCCTTTATGACCACCATGTACCCATCCTCTGATGGCTACTTCCAGCAGGATAATGCACCATGTCACAAAGCTCGAATCATTTCAAATTGGTTTTTTGAACATGACAATGAGTTCACTGTACTAAAATGGCCCCCACAGTCACCAGATCTCAACCCAATAGAGCATCTTTGGGATGTGGTGGAACGGGAGCTTTGTGCCCTGGATGTGCATCCCACAAATCTCCATCAACTGCAAGATGCTATCCTATCAATATGGGCCAACATTTCTAAAGAATGCTTTCAGCACCTTGTTGAATCAATGCCACGTAGAATTAAGGCAGTTCTGAAGGCGAAAGGGGGTCAAACACAGTATTAGTATGGTGTTCCTAATAATCCTTTAGGTGAGTGTAGGTCAACCAGGTCTTGAACTGAGGAACATCAACGGATTTCCAGAGTCTTAGAATGATGCTCTTAGCAATAATCATGGTAACGCTTTAGATTACAGCCCGGAAAGTACTGCGTAAGTCAAACTAATTTACAGCGTAACTTTCGGTAATTATAAAGTATGTATGTGTAGGTATAAGGGAACAATATGTAATATTTAGGGAATAGAGGGGTAACTACCAGGAAAATTAACAAATTATTTATACTTTTTTAATTAAGGGGTAATTATTTGTATAGTTAAAGAGGAAGTGGTTCTTGTTATTCCATGTAGTTACAGGGTAAGTATGAATCTACGGGCTGTAAATTAAAGTGGTGTTTGTTACCCTCTTCTTTCATGTAGTTACAGGGTAAGTATGAATCTACGGGCTGTAAATTAAAGTGGTGCTTGTTCCCCTCTTGAAGTGTGCAAGGCATTGAAAACCACTTAAATATGTCACACCAAAAATCATAAAGTTTAGGGCATGTCCAAAAGAGATGGGTAAGAGAGCCCTCTGCAGATTTACACCGGTCACATGTAGAAGAAATGGAGGGGAAAATTCTATGCAATTTAGATTTTGAATAGTGCAATCTATGCATCACTTTAAATTGAATTAACTGATACCTAGAATTAATAGAACAAGACCGAATCCTGCTAAGGCTCTCCTCACACACTTCATCTCCTATCATGAACACACCACTTCTTCACTTTCTAGCTCATCTGCCTAACCAAGCATACTTTTTTAGACACTTGTCTGGTTTTAAATCTCTCCGCTTTTGTTGATTTTACTTGGTATCTTATCCTGAGGAATCGATAGGATGTGGGGAGAAATAAACATGTATTGATCAGAGAAGGGAAGTTAGATGCAAGGGTAGGATTAGAGCAGACCCCCTTTCTATCAGCCTGAAAATGTACCTCTAAATTGACTCACACACACACACTGATGGTGATGCCAGAGCCGCTTATTCCATCCGATTCCACATCAGATTTGAAGATTAAAGACTCATCTGGGATTTATCCTCACACAGAGACTTCTACCAGTTTTTACAAAAGTTGGAGCAGAGTGCAAATACAGCCCAGTTAAAGGCCATGACAGGTCAACAGACAGCTGTTGGATTTTCGAGAGCCAATCACAACAGTTTCAGCCTAATATTTGCCATGTTTTCCAATTACAAAAAAGACAGAAATTGGCAAAAATTAAACAAAACAGTCCAGTTTGATTTATATTGCAAAATAGCTGACAACATCCTAGTTGATAAAGTTAATATCTGATACTATTGTTTGGTTTGGTTCTCAAATCTGATTGGACAAGAAGTGCTTTTCACTGTTTTATTACTGTGTAGCGTTCCAGACAGACTGTCAGTCTGTCTATTAGTGATGGGGATTTTACAATGACTCTTTTTGCATGTTACATTAGCCTGGTTTCCATTCACATTTGCGCAAAACTTTTACAATATTTTCTAAATGTCAATAAAAAACTATTGCGAAATTATGGCGTTTCTATTAACTGATGTAATGCAACTAAAACGTAAGTCATTCCAAAAATCATGGCGACGGATGTTGGTAGGTTTATGTATCACAGTCACCGCACTAGCCATTATTTTTAATCGAAGGAGACGTAGGCATGAACTACAAACACGGATAAAAAGTGTTTAAAAAAAACTACAAACACGGCGGACGTGCGAGTCCGGCGGTTATGTTTAAATAAAGGGGTTATTAAATAAAGTGATTAAAAATTAGTATATAACCTGACGAAGATAATTATTCAATGTTCTCCACATTATATTTAATCTGCAACAGCATTGTGAACTTTTATAAAGATACGTTTGACCATTAACATTTAAATGCATCATTATATTCAAATTGCAAACACATGAGGAGAGTCTCGCAATGAAAGACCCACGAATGGCAGATCAATGTGCTACTACATTTCGCTCTGAAACGGTAGGAAATTAAATTAAATTGAATGTGGATGATTTTAACTGTGACGAGATGATTGACAGGGCAGTTTACGGCGACAGGATGCATGTTACTTAGCGACAGAGCTGTCCGTTAATGATGATGAAGTAATATGTCCCAAAGCTTGCCTCCTCTTCTGCTACAAACTCAAAAGTATGTACTTTTTCTTCACAAAATAAGTACATACTTTTAGGGACGCAGCGTGTCTTTTTGAATGAGTCACGTAATCATTCGCTGAACTGTTTCATTAAAAACACTCGTTCAGTCAGGAACAAAAAGTGACAGTCTTTATTGGTGAGTCATCTTTCATTCAACCAATTGGCTCAAAAATGCAAATGCAACGAAAAAACGCCTTTATGAATGACTCGTTCATCAGCAGTGCTGACAGAAATATTACAATGGATTAATATCCTAATTAATAAGCTACGACATGAGGATGAGTAAATGATGATAGAATTTAAATTTTTGGGTGAACTATTCCTTCAGTACTCTAATTATTTGCACTTACAGCTTCGTAGAGAAAAGAAAATGTGGTATATTGCTCATCCCTATACAACCCCACAGCATGAAGTATGGCTAATATCCAGCAGGGCCCCCCTCCCCTCTCTTCTTTCCCACCAGCCACGTCCCAATCAGCCCAGCCAAGCGATTTATCATCCTCACCTGCGGCCGCTCCATTTATCATCCTTAGATCGCATCTCCAACGGACAGGAAATGTTTATTTTCGCTCATTACAGTCACCACCATTCCCCTTCCACCAACGCTAACTCAACCCCCCAACCCTTATGTGATACCTGGGCCCATCTGATCTCATTGCATGTACCCCTGTCTCATGCAGACCGTGCACCGTTGCCCTCAGCCATCAACCCCTCACAGCCTTCAGCACCACTCCATTTGCATTTAAATGGCCAAAAACACACATTTCACAGCCTGTTATTGGATTAGACTGCCCCTCCCCTGATATCTCCTATTAGCAACCGGAAAGGTTAAATGGCTAATATTGTCGAGCCACACCAGGACTCGTAATAAAATTGATGTGATGCTGCACAAACTCATATGGAGGGGGTTCGAGGGAATTACCTTCCATTTTATACACCAGCGGCATCCCAATTATTCTGTCAGACCTGCGGTGATAGCAAATAACATCCACTTTTCATACAAGTTAACTCACCCGGGCAAGACTGCATTAGAGTTGAATTATGAGGATCCAATAGGGATTTGTTTGCAATCTTGCATAAAACCCTTCATCCTGGAGAATATGATCAAGAGCAGAGCATTATTACAGTGACTGCTACAAGCTACCCTTGATTGCACACCATGTAGTGCAGACGGTAAACAACCATCTCCAACCACCGATAAGGGCACTTGAACTTCTTTCACACTTTGCTTCATTCAAGATAAATCATTACAATCCTCGGTGCAGGGGAAGGACCGTTTGGCATCCTACTTTTCCCACTCGCTGGGCAGCATTGAAACTCTCATCAAGAAGCAAATTCATTCAAAATTTTTCATTTCTCAGATAACGTCAGTGTGTGCGAGACTTGTCTGACACGACGCAAATAAACAGCTCGATATCTTAATGGTTGTACATTTTCACTGCTTGTACGTCGGTCCTCTGTGTTTTTCTGGCCTCTAATTACTAGACTTGGTTTGGCTGGGATGAACCAAAGCTCCTTTTAAATACAGTCTTCCCCGTATTTCGCTGGAAACTAAACCTCTGCCGCCGCTCTCCCTGCTGACAAATCAATCCAACACTTTTCTTTATGGCAGCAAGCCCAAGAGGAGCTATCAACTGCATTGTGTGGTTTTGTGGATTGTAATGTACTTCAGTAATAGGGAATAAAACATGTACAGTACAGTAAAGACCTGCATGTCAGTTTGTAAGTTATTTTGCATGCAGGCTACTGTAAAAAATGTTGCTGCATTAAATTTTTAAGTACAATCAACTTGGATGTTTAACCCTCATCCGTCCCTTGCACTCTGTAACAAATCAGTCCCTTGTGGGTCAAAATGACCCGAAGTCCAGAAAGTCATTTCATTTTTATAATAATTTTTCTATTTTTAATGTCATTTTTTGGAGATTTTTTTATTTTTTTATTTTTTTTATTTACCTTGAAATTACTAGATTTTATCAATAAATAATATAATTTAAGCACATTCTTCACATTCTTTCAACTTAAATTCAAAATATCTCAATGCATAACCCTGTTAATTCAGCTCAGAATATCTCACATTGGTTGTCTCTTGTGAAAAAAAAATAATACAACATGATATTTCATGACTCTTGCCACTAGCCTTATAGCTCTATATGGAGCAAATGAGCTGTTCCGCTGGGTCCTAAAGTTAGTTGTTGAGTTTATCTCTTCAGTATGTATTCAGATACACATGTAGACATTATAAAATCATTTTTTGGTAAAGTTTAGTTTTCATTTTGAGCATTTTCTATGTATACTGAAGCATTCCTCGCATTCCATTTGTTCCTAAAGGGATCATTTGCGAGGGACTGATTTGTTACTTTTTTTTACTTCAACCACATAAACTCCTCGGATCAAGTCAATTTGTGTGTGTGTGTGTGTATTTGTGGTTCAAGTGCGACAAAAGTCCTAAGGTCTTGGACCGCTCTGATGAACAATTTTTTTTTCTTCTAAAAATTAATTTCGGGTCAAAATGACCCGAGGGACGAATGAGGGTAAAGTAATTTCAACTTAAATTACATTAAACTGACTTAAAAAAATGAGTTGAATCTTGCATAACTTGATTTTTTTTTAAATAGCTTGACTTATTTTGATGAGTTAAAGCAACACAAAAACATACGTTGTCATAACTTATTGATCATATTTTGTTTTAGGACTTAATAGGACAATTTATGTAATTTTACTGTAAAACAGAACAAGTAGTAGGTATGAATGTTATGGTTTGTTTATTTTTATTTATTTATTATATGAATCTTTGTAAGTTATTTATTAGAGTGTTTTATGTGAAGCTTTTTATAGTTTAAGCAATGTTTACAGTGAACCAGTTTGTACTATAAATTTAGCATTAGGCCTATTTTTGTGGGTGGACAGTCTACTGAAATTACATTTGGTCAATTCACAGGCCTTCTTTAAAATCCTTGTACATTTGACTAATTTAATGTTCTGTTCATTTATTTTTGCAAGAAAAACAAAACTGCCCTAAAAGTCATACATCATTGATATGTGAAATCTTATTTGAATCTAATTTCTCATATGAAGCCTTGAGTGGCTGGTAATTTGTAGGATACACACGCAAACGGTGTGTGTACACGCATGTGTGCGAGTGTGTGTCCGTTCCCACTGGAATATATCTATCTGATGAGATTGTGTGAGATTAAATTGTCTGAAGCCTCTGCACCTGAACTAAAGTGATTCACACTACATGGCAGAGAGCCCAAGAGACAGTTAGATTTATTTGACAATAACACAAAAAGCAAGCACTCCACTCCTCTTGCATAAACACAAGACAAGAACAGAAGGATAGAAGATGGAAATTCATTGCATGTAGACTAGTTATCATAGGCTATATCCCGTAGTTTTACCTTCAATGCCAGGGTCTCTCCTATTTCAGAGAACTGCTAATTTGATATTCTGAATCCTCAGTAGTCCTAAAGTAGTCTGTAAGGTCATTATCTATTCAACCGAATACTCAATGATAGGCCATTGTATAAACCATTCTATGGTTACCTTCTTTTGACGTTAACTAGCATTGTGCAAGAAAGAGCGCTCTTTATTAAACATTCATGATCACGCATCAATCTCGAGACCCTTTCATTTTGTGTGAGCAAGAAAAGAAACACATCAAATAAATTGCTACAGGAAACATCCAAGCACTAAAAAAAACACTTGACATTACAGCAGATGAAAACCGACAGGCTTAAAATGCTGACGTAGAGCGAACGGACCTAGCGAAGCTGACCCTTACTATGGCCACCACTGAATTGAATTTGATATTTCTACTCAGGGGAGACCTTTGACTGGCAGATATATTAAACAAAATGACATATGTTACCCAACCGCAGTCGCATTTTATGCAAGCTCACACGAACTACTCCCTGCTTCTGTTTGCCTCAGGTAAGAGATCAGAGCACGATTATTTCAAAGTGTTTAAAATGTCTGTTTCTAAACTTCAACTTGAATACTTTGTACCCTGTGTTTGCATAAGCGTTCATTCCGGATATCAAAATATCCTAGCCAAAGCTGATTGGGTAAAGAATGCTATTTTTGCATAATTGCATCTATTGAGTGGCCAGGCGTGCTGTAGTACGGCTGATGAAGGGGGTGAGAACCAGCTGCCAGCTGTGGCGTAATAAAACCCTTTTATGCCTCACGCTGATTGCTGCGCTATAGAGGTAGAGTTTATGACCACCGAGCTGATTTCCACCACCAGAATAACCTTTTCGCTATTCACTGAAAAAGTGTAGGTCTACTGTATGAGAGGGATCAAGGTCTTTTCAGATTCATTGTTTGCGCAATATGTTGTCCAAGATGCCTTCATCTGGTCTCTGCCTGTGATATCCCACAATCCCACGTAAACTCCTACAGTTTGTGTACAGTTAGTGTAAATTTCCACAGTAGTTCATAACACAAAAACTGAAAAACTATTCTTAAAGTTTCTTAAACTGTTTCAAACAAATCCCATTACATTTTATTATGACTTTGAAGTAGAAACAGTCACTATAGCAAGCAATATTTTGGCAGAAAGCATGCAGGCGCGGACTAGGACAAAATTTCAGGCCGGGAAATTTAACACTCATCCAGGCCATCCCATACACCCACAACAAATTCTGAAACCATGAACAACCCAATTTTTTGTATGGCCATCACCATCACATAAAAAAATGTAAATACTGGGGCCATGCAAAATAATTTAAGGTTTTGTCTTGAACTGCACCTTCACTTCCATTTTCCTTTTCATTCTCTCCACAATTTTGACATCGATACCATGGGGTAAAACTGCCATATAGATATTTTTAATATTATCTCATAATTTGGCAGCAGGTATATTAGGCCGCTGTCACTTTAAGACCTGACACATGGATCCATTATACTGTTACACATGTTTTTTTCTCAACTGTTGTTTCTCACTTAAAAGATACATTTTTTGTATGTTAAATAGAATTTTTTTTTTAAATTATGCATCGCGATTCTCTCTCAACGATTCTGGATAGATTTCAGAATCAATTCTAAGCTTAGATTTTAACCGCAGATGCCCGATGTGCTGCGTGTACTTTAGAAACACCCATATTCTGCTTGCTTCCAATTTCTCTCACACACACCACTCGAACCTTCCATAAAATAATCTTTTATAACGTTTGGAAAGGTTGAAGCGAATTACAATGACATTCTCTGGCTTCATTAGACAGGATGCGCTTTGCTTGATGTTATGATTGCAGTGCGCGGTCTCAATACTCAATACTGGCCTCAATTCCGCCTGTATTTTCCTTACAAGTGCTCTACGAAGGCATCATTTATGTCGTTTGGAATGCAGTGGGCTTATATATTAAAAATATGAAACTCACTGACAGAAGGCTGTTTTCAGTTTCAAATGTTTACGTGCACTTTGTGAAGAGCGATCACGCATGCGGCGGTGTGCGTTAAAGTGGAAGTCTGCTTGCATCTCAAAATGCAAAATTAATGGTAACACAATCAGTTATGTCTTAAGGTATTAAACAGACAGGACAAAAAATCACATGTACATAAGTGTTCACAACCTTTGCCATGACATTAAAAACTGCATCCTGTTTACACTGATCATCCTTGAGATGTTTCTACAACTTGATTGGAGTCCACCTGTGGTAAATTCAGTTGATTTGGACATGATTTGGAAAGGCACACACCTGTCTATACGGACCCACAGTTAACAGTGCATGTCAGAGCACAAACCAAGCCATGAAGTCCAGGGAATTGACTGTAGACCTCCGAGACAGGATTGTATTGAGGCACAGATCTAGGGATGGGTACAGAAAAAATTCTGCAGCATTGAAGGTCCCATTGAGCCCAGTGGCCTCCATCAGCCGTAAATGGAAGAAGTTTGGAACCACGAGGACTCTTCCTAAAGCTGGCCGCTCTGCCAAACTGAGCGATCGGGGGAGAAGGGCCTTAGTCAGGGAGGTGACCAAGAACCCGATGGTCACTCTGACAGAGCTCCAGCGTTTCTCTGTGGAGAGAGGGGAACCTTCCAGAAGAATCTCTGCAGCACTCCACCAATCAGGCCTGTATGGTAGAATGGCCAGACGGCACATGACAGCCCGCCTGGAGTTTGCCAAAAGGCACCTGAAAGGCTCTCAGATCATGAGAAACAAAATTCTCTGGTCAACAAAAATTTAACACTTTGGCCTGAATGGCAAGCGTCATGTCTGGAGGAAACCAGGCACCGCTCATCAGCTGGCCAATACCATCTGGCAGCATCATGCTGTGGGGATGTTTTTCAGCTGCAGGAACTGGGAGATTAGTCAGGATCGAGGGAAATATGAATTTATCAATGTATAGATATATCCTTGATGAAAACCTGCTCCAGAGCGCTCTGGACCTCAGACTGGGGCGAAGGTTCATCTTCCAACAGGACAATGACCCTAAGCACACAGCCAAGATAACAAAGGAGTGGCTATGGGACACCTCTGTGAATGTCCTTGAGTGGCCCAGCAAGAGCCCAGACTTTAACCCGATTGAAAATCTCTGGAGAGATCTGAAAATGGCTGTGCACCGACGCTCCCCATCCAACCTGATGGAGCTTGAGAGGTCCTGCAAAGAAGAATGGGAGAAACTGGCCAAAAATAGGTGCGCCAAGCTTGTAGCATCATACTCAAAAAGGCTGTAATTGGTGCCAAAGGTGCTTCATCAAAGTATTGAGCAAAGACTGTGAATATTTATGTACATGTGATTTTTTTTTTTCTTTTTCTTTTTTTTTTTTTTTTTTTAATAAATTTGCAAAGATTTCAAACAAACTTCTTTCACGTTGTCATTATGGGGTATTGTTTGTAGAATTGAGGGAAAAAATAATTTATTTAATCAGTTTTGGAATAAGGCTGTAACATAACAAAATGTGGAAAAAGTGAAGTGCTGTGAATACTTTCCGGATGCACTGTACCCATACCACCAAATCTGTCTCTAACTTTACCCGTATCCCACCTCAATAGCAGCAAAAGTGTTTTGCAATTCAACATGACTCAAATGATGCTGATTACTCTGTGAACTTTTCTTTTTTTTTTTTTTTTTTGAAATGGGGGCATTAAGTACAGTCATGAATCTTGTTCTTTCCCCCAAATGGGAGCGACGTCAGGGGCAGCGCAGGATTAATGGTCATTCCTTCTGCCTTCTCCTTTTTCTTCAGGGCCTGGGTTTCTATTCACCCACAGGCTAATGCAAATTAATATCCACTCTCCCAGAAAATGAGTCCTGCGGTGCTGGGCTCTCTCAGCTCCGACAGATGCCGAAAGAGAGTTACGGAGCACAAACACTTCATTAACTATTTCTTCCAGCATTAATGAAAATAAAAAAGCCATGGAACCTTGCCACAGACTGGATGGTGGTAATCAGTATTACGCTTTATTGTTTGTTTGCAAAAGAGGAAGTCATCCACCCATGGGTGCTCACTCTGTTAGTGCCATGCATATATATATATATTCAGGGGGATTTGAGGACAAATAAAAACCCTGTTCATAGTGAAGTCGTCCTTGATACGATTAGCTTTTCTTGCTCTCATCCTTTCATTCTGGCTACCAGTGTAGTGTAAAATGACAAATTACTACGTTTTCGGAGCACTTTTGACCCTGCCAAGGTTAACGATTTGCATTGATTGGTAGCTTAGAGGGCGAGTTTCATCAATGTCAAACTGCACTTGTAAGTCAAGAGCCTTCAGAAAACTGTTCTCATGCACAGCTTTGTAAATCCAGATGCGACTCAAAGTGGCACGATTAAAGCTGTCTCTTCTATGTAAATCAGCTTTTGTCCTAATCAGCTGCGAAAAGTGACAAGCAACAGTACCTTCTGTCAACAGTTCAGTTTAAAGGGGTGATGAATTGAGAAATCAACTTTCCCTTGAACTTTTGATATATAAAAGATCATGATAATATAAGAATATCCTGTAAGTTTAAGAGCTGAAAACTTCTTTGTTATTTAAAGAAAAGCTTTTATAGACACCAGGCCCAGCAAACAACAACTTGGGGATCTATGACGTCAAAGGAAGGCAAGCACCGCCTCAGCAGAAGAATATCAATGCCTACTTCATCACTGCTTGTTTAGCCCCGCCCACCGATTTGCGTATGTAACATAGGCCTAGTGTTAAACCATCAAGCTACAAAGCAATAAACATGCCGTTGAGGATTACAAAATATTGTGCAGTGACTGGGTTCAACAGTAATGCAACATGTAAGTAACTGTGTTCATTCTAATGCCTGATCTGAAATGTGATTATTCATGTAGTCAGATGTTCTTTGACTTGTGTGTCAGTAAATCAAACCAGTGACTTAACATCAACTTGCGTTGTTTCTCTTAGTAGGATGAAAATAATCTGTTATTTAACAGTGATTAAATTCTATAAAGAAAGCGATCAAAGAAAGCTCTCTTTGCAATCGTTTGAGCAGCACGCGCTGCAGCTGTCAATCAAACACAGTTTATCAGTGACGCGTTTATCAGTGACTCCCGTTTTATTCAACGAATCTCTTAACTATATCACGTTTGCACTGTTAGTGAAGATGAAAGCATTCGTTAGTGTACAGAAACTGAGTTGCAATGATGAGATCGCTGCTTTCATGCGCTCAGCATGTGTGTGATCGGCTACAATGCTCATCACTGCAACCTTTCATGCCACAATCTTAATATAATGCCATAGATCTTAATATAATGCCATAGATTATAAATGTAATGCAACACTTTTCACGATTAGTGAAAACGCGCTAAAAGAGAGAGTAATATTATTTCAAATGCAAAGACGTTAGCCAATCACAGCAGTGGGTGTTTACACTGAAGTCTCCCAGCGGACACGCCCCTTAAAATGGAGCGTTCAGAGCAGAGGGCTAAAATCATGGTAGGAAAAATGCACCCCAGGAAACATCATAAAACAATTTTAAAAAACGCAGTTCATGACCCCTTTAAATGTTGAATTGATTAAAACTCAACGATTCTTTTGCATTATCACTCAAAACTAAAACCCTGCTTTTTTTTTAAATTAAATATTAATGGGACATTCAAGATGATTTTACTGGCAATGTCAAATTTAAGCAACTTCAAAGAGTCGGATGCCTGAAAATTTTTTTTTTTTTTCAAAAGTGTCTCTGATTTAAACTTAATTAGCAAAAATTGTCAGTTTGATTAATTTTGAATCAGTTCAAACTGTTCATTTCATTTTGAATCAATTTACTGATTCAACAATTCACTTGCATGTTTACTCAAAAACTATGTATTTTTTGTATGTTAAAATATGTTCTCTCAATCCAGTTTATTGTTCATTAACTACTATTTGTATGCCATTCATGGGTTTATCTCCCTCAAAAGTGTAAACATTGAGTTTCCTAGGCACCATCAAAACATTGAGAGTGGTCCACTCAGATCTGTCAATCTCTTTCCAGCTCAACCTATAGCGAGTTTGGAGCGTGGCTACTGTAGCAAAGTTTGGGGCGTGGCTACTGTAGAGTTTGGGGCATTTCTACAGTAGCAGAGTTTGGGACATGACTACTGTAGCAAAGTTTGGGGCGTGGCTACTGTTGAATTTGGGGCGTGGCTACTGTAGAGTTTGGGGCATGACTACTGTAGAGTTTGGGGCATGGCTACTGTAGAGTTTGGGGCATGGCTACTGTAGAGTTTAGGGCATGGCTACTGTAGAGTTTGGGGCATGGCTACTGTAGAGTTTGGGGCATGACTACTGTAGAGTTTGGGGCATGGCTACTATAGAGTTTGGGGCATGGCTACTGTAGAGTTTGGGGCGTGGCTACTGTAGAGTTTGGGATGTGGCTACTGTAGAGTTTGGGGCGTGGCTACTGTAGAGTTTGGGATGTGGCTACTGTAGAGTTTGGGATGTGGCTACTGTAGAGTTTGGGGCATGACTACTGTAGAGTTTGGGGCGTGGCTACTGTTGAGTTTGGGACGTGACTACTGTAGAGTTTGGGGCGTGGCTACTGTAGCAGAATTTGGGGCATGGCTATGAGCCAGAGGGTGTTCAGACAGTGCGAGACCATTGCTGATGTGTTACAAATACATTCAGCTTCGGGTACAGAAGTGTAAGCCAAAATTGACAAAAGTCATGAACACATCAAAGAGAACGGGACTTTACGATGTAACATGCTACAATGGAAGCTTTGATACCATACAGCATCATCATGCACCCGCTCAGATAGACGAATGTACCAGTTTATAATGTTTACTTTGTGTCCATTGTAGACAGCCTCAAACAGTTGTGGCACATCATGCTAAAAAAGAGTTGTTTGTAGATATGTAGGATGGGTTTATTAAAAAAGGAGACGATTGTGTTTGCTTTAGAAAGAGCGTTAGCCTACCCGATTGCTTACTCATTACACATAGCAACACAGCTAAAAGTATTCCTGTTGGACCTTCAATTGAAAGTAGCCTACATTTACCTGTTGAGACATGCCTTCACAAGCACTGTGAGCACTGTGACCCATAAGAACTGTGATTGTAATGTTGGGGGAGGCGTGAAAGGGGCGTTTCCAAGGTTGTTTGAAAATATGCTTTATTTCTGTAATTCTGCTAGATGCTACTAGTGTCGCAGAAACGACTTCACCTTTAAAACAAAACAAAAAAAAATAGTTTGGAGTTTTGCAAAGCCTAGCCACACCCACCATGAAATTTCATTGGTCCAAAATCCTGCTCTGTCTCTCTCTCTCTCTCTTTCTCTCTCTCTCTCTCTATATATATATATATATATATATATACACTCACCTAAAGGATTATTAGGAACACCATACTAATACTGTGTTTTACCCCCTTTCGCCTTCAGAACTGCCTTAATTCTACGTGGCATTGATTCAACAAGGTGCTGAAAGCATTCTTTAGAAATGTTGGCCCATATTGATAGGATAGCATCTTGCAGTTGATGGAGATTTGTGGGATGCACATCCAGGGCACGAAGCTCCCGTTCCACCACATCCCAAAGATGCTCTATTGGCTTGAGATCTGGTGACTGTGGGGGCCATTTTAGTACAGTGAACTCATTGTCATGTTCAAGAAACCAATTTGAAATGATTTGAGCTTTGTGACGTGGTGCATTATCCTGCTGGAAGTAGCCATCAGAGGATGGGTACATGGTGGTCATAAAGGGATGGACATGGTCAGAAACAATGCTCAGGTCGGCCGTGGCATTTAAACGATGCCCAATTGGCACTAAGGGGCCTAAAGTGTGCCTAAAGAAAACATCCCCCACACCATTACACCACCACCACCAGCCTGCACAGTGGTAACAAGGCATGATGGATCCATGTTCTCATTCTGTTTACGCCAAATTCTGACTCTACCATCTGAATGTCTCAACAGAAATCGAGACTCATCAGACCAGGCAGCATTTTTCCAGTCTTCAGCTGTTCAATTTTGGTGAGCTCGTGCAAATTGTAGCCTCTTTTTCCTATTTGTAGTGGAGATGAGTGGTACCCGGTGGGGTCTTCTGCTGTTGTAGCCCATCCGCCTCAAGGTTGTGCGTGTTGTGGCTTCACAAATGCTTTGCTGCATACCTCGGTTGTAACGAGTGGTTATTTCAGTCAAAGTTGCTCTTCTATCAGCTTGAATCAGTCGGCCCATTCTCCTCTGACCTCTAGCATCAACAAGGCATTTTCGCCCACAGGACTGCCGCATACTGGATGTTTTTCCCTTTTCACACCATTCTTTGTAAACTCTAGAAATGGTTGTGCGTGAAAATCCCAGTAACTAAGCAGATTGTGAAATACTCAGACCGGCCCGTCTGGCACCAACAACCATGCCACGCTCAAAATTGCTTAAATCACCTTTCTTTCCCATTCTGACATTCAGTTTGGAGTTCAGGAGATTGTCTTGACCAGGACCCGACCCCTAAATGCATTGAAGCAACTGCCATGTGATTGGTTGATTAGATAATTGCATTAATGAGAAATTGATCAGGTGTTCCTAATAATCCTTTAGGTGAGTGTATATATATAAATTATTTTATGTTATATATACATAAAATCTCATATATATACCACCACTTATTTGTCCATCATCCTGCTCTTTCCTCTTGATGTGTTAGTTAAAATTTCAGTCTCTTGCATGAAGTAGGCCAGGCTTCCAATGCTCACGGTATTTAGGAAGTTGCACAGATGGAGACTTGCCTCGGGTGGATTTGTCACATTATCTGCAATTAGACATTCTGACCAACATGCTCTATGGAGGGAGTCCAATGCCCATGATACAGATTGTTAGCAGTAGTTTGGGGACAAGGAAGGTTTTGTACATGATGATGCTTGTTTGACAAATTAAAAGTGCATTGGCAAACCTGATTTCCATAAAAATGATTCTTCAGATGACAGGAGACTATAAAGACACAGAGCTTCCTCAGAGAACTAAAGCTCTCCAACCTCCAACCTCTCCCCCAAGAGACTCAAAGACGTAAACACATCACAACACAACTTCACGTCTGTAATTTCTTAACCTTGAACCACTTAGATGGTTTCATATGAGGTTTATAAATACAGTGCCGTCTTCCAATGCATCGCTATTTTGATGCTGCTTTCTACAAACTCTGCTGGACCTCTAACGATAGGGGGGGTGGGGTAAGATGTGCTTCCTTATTTTCTTGTCCTCTAAGTAAAAAGAATTGAGACTAATACTGCTAAATATCTTATAAATCTGTGTCATGTAAAGGGGTAAATTGAATAATTTGTGAATAAGTGCATGATTTACATTTCAAATAATATAAACATAAATGACAAACAAACAACTTAATGCACATCTCATTCATATTTTATGTACATTATTGGCATAAAATACTATGCTCTACTATTAAAATAATAATTAATATATATTTAAAAAATAATATAAAAACATTTAATAACTTAAACAATTCATTACTAATCTCTAGCCAAATCATTCACATGGATTTATACACACATATTTGATATATTTTTAGAACTGAATACATTTGCTTTGACATTTAGCCTCTGTCCAACATGTTTTATCAAGCAATTTCACATTGGCATGATTTATCAAGCATATGACACGGTGGCATATTCGCTTCTCGTTTTAATGACCCCTTTCCTTTCGTCAAACAGAAGCGATAGAGGCAGCGGCACAATTTCCTGTTGTGAGTGACTAAAAATACCTCTGACTTGCTGATCTAGACAGATTCAGTCAAACAAAGGATGGGAAGATAACAGTGCAGCTCAAAGGGACAAGGATAGTAGCCAGCAAATGTGCGTTTGCACAAGTTTTCCCATATGCATGTGTGTTTGCATGAGAATGTGCATATAAATGCGTGTGGCTTTTTTCACAGGTGTGAACGTAATGCAAAAGACCCAGGGAGTCGATGGAGAGCCTGTTCTAATGAAAATACTCTGTTAAAGGCCAGTGCCAAAGAGCTGTTTGTTAGACCACTTTCTCCCAGCTTTTCTCATTTGGTGAGCTTCAAATTAGATTCAGTCTGTTACCGCCATCAGTTTTCAGCAGTCCGTCTACCTTCTTTACTCTCTGCATTCTAATTTGATTCTCTTTCATTCGCCATTCATTTTCCTTCCCCTCTCTCTCTTATTCACTCACTCTCTCTTAAACTCCTCGACATCTCTGTCTTAGCAGTCCAATTTCATTCCAATCAGCCTTGTACTGTCCAGCAAAAAAAAAAGAGCCAAAAAGAACAATGGAAGGCATTGTCAATCCAAGCAAGCCAGGCATTGTTAATACAACTGCATTGGATACCACATTAAAGCTGAAATATCTGCTTTAGAAACTTAAAATAAACAGATTGCACTTGCTTATCCTAATGCTGTTTCACTTGGTTTAAAAAAAATGTCCAAATTAAACATTAATTGCAACGACAGAAAGAGACACAAACAAGCCAGTATTGCCAATATCATTTAATTTACTTGAAAATAAGGGTATTTCTTGCTAGGTCTGCATGATATATTAAATATTAATGGTTTATTCAATGGTATTTTTGCTTGATATTAGGGATGGGCGATATGGACTTAAACATTTATCACAATATTTTCTGGTATTTATTGTGATAACGATATCAATGGCAATAAATGTAGTACCATTCCCCATGTTTTTAGCTACAAGTGAGAGCTGCACGCATTCTTGAGAGCCTCAGAAAAACAAACAATGATCTAAAGTAAAACGTATCTGTCATCAAATAGGATCCTATAATACATAAAATAATAAAAACTTAAAAATCCACACCAGGTTTTTCAGAAATGGACAAGTTACAGATACACATTTCTTCTGTAAAAGTGCAGGTAATGTTTAAATAGTGCAACTGTGATGAAAACACACAACACAAACAATAATAATTCAAAGCAATGACAAGTTTGAAATGTAAACACAGATTCTGTATTTATTCATACACTCATGGTGCAAACAGTAGAAAAAATAGCACAAACAGCAAAAGTAATAATCCCAACCATGTCTTCAGATTACAAAAAAGTTGCAAATAATGATTTAATGATAGAGCTTAAGTAATTTGAACTAAAACTTATGTGCGACTGAAAACGCATGAATGCATATTTGTCATTTTAACTGAACTCAGGACTGGTGGTGGCACTTAAGACATGGTTGGTCATTCAGTGTTGCTGTAAAAAAACTAAACTAAATATAATACTGATAAGATAATAATACTACGACATCTACTACTAATAAAAATAAACCGCACTAAGGATTGATGAACTGCTATTAATCACATTGTCAGCGTTTGCTCAAACTGATTTGCTGAAATCAAAGCGGACAGACAGTAATAGGTAAGCGCCAGCCAATGAGATTGCCGTTTGTGCATTATTTTCTTCTTGTTCATAAAGGCTGAATAATTCCAAATGAATGCCGTTATACTCACACTAGTGTTTACTGTGCGTCACACTAGTGTTTACTGTGCGTCAAATACACTGTGCATTCATTGAGATGAACTGAAATAGTGTGCTTTGCTGATCGCTTGACAAAGAGCGAATCTCTCAAGCGCTCAGTCCAAGTGCTCAGCGAGTGAAAATATATCCGTGTGTACAGGATCCAGATTGTAGAGGTAGCTCCTCGTTTAGCGATAAACTCCTCTGCAACTTCCGCCATAGTTGTTTTCGGTCTGCATGTGAGGTGCGAATGGGTCGCGTCATCAACTAGGCTTTATCGTTTTTATCGCGGTAAGACAAATTCTTATCGTGGGGAGAATTTTTACCGGTATATCACAAACGATATTATATCGCCCCTCCCTACTTGATATCAAATTAAGTTTTCTTGTAGATCACCCCCACTTCAGAGTATGCATACTTCCCTACTATAATCCATGAAAATGTAATCCATATGTCACATAAAAGTCTGAATACAAAGTATTAAAGTTTTATTTTTTATTTTTTATTATAGTTCTAATAGCATCTTCAGCAGCAAAAAGGCCTTTAGAGATACACTATATTGGCAAAAGTTTTGGGACGACTGCCTTTATTTGCACATGAACTTTAATGACATCCCATTCTTAATCCGTAGGGTTTAATATGGAGTTGGCTCACCCTTTGAAGCTATAACAGCTTCAGCTCTTCTGGGAAGACTTTCCACAAGGAAAAGTCAGGCACTGATGTTGGACGAGAAGGCCTGGCTCGCAGTCTCCGTTCTAATTCATCCCAGAGGTGTTCTATCGGGTTGAGGTCAGGACTCTGTGCAGGCCAGTCAAGTTCCTCCACACCAAACTCGGTCATCCATGTTTTTATAGACTTTGTGCACTGGTGCACAGTCATGTTGGACCAGAAAGGGGCCAAACTGTTCCCACAAAGTTGGGAGCATGAAATTGTCCAAAATGTCTTGGTATGCTGAAGCATTAAGAGTTCCTTTCACTGGAACTAAGGGGCCAAGCCCAACCCCTGAAAAACAACCCCACACCATAATCCCCCCTCCACCAAACTTTACACTTGACACAATGCAGTCAGGCAAGTACCGTTTTCCTGGCAACTGTCAAACCCAGACTCGTCCATCGGATTGCCAGACAGAGAAGCGTCACTCCAGAGAACACGTCTCCACTGCTCTAGAGTCCAGTGGCGGCGTGCTTTACACCACTGCCGACGCTTTGCATTGCACTTGGTGATGTAAGGCTTGGATGCAGCTGCTCGGCCATGGAAACCCATTCCATGAAGCTCTCTACGCACTGTTCTTGAGCTAATCTGAAGGCCACACAAAGTTTGGAGGTCTGTAGCTATTGACTGCAGAAAGTTGGCGACTTTTGCGCACTGTGCGATTCAGCATGCGCTGACCCCGCTCTGTGATTTTACGTGGCCTACCACTTCGTGGCTGAGTTGCTGTTGTTCCCAATTGCTTCCACTTTGTTATAATACCACTAACAGTTGACCATGGAATATTTAGTAGTGAGGAAATTTCACGAATGGACTAATTGCACAGGTGACAACCTATCACAGTACCACGCTTGAATTCACTGAGCTCCTGAGAGCGACCCATTCTTTCACAAATGTTTGTAGAAGCAGTCTGCATGCCTAGGTGCTTGATTTTTATACATCTTTGGCCATGGAAGTGATTGGAACACCTGAATTCAATGATTTGGAGGGGTGTCCCAATACTTTTGGCAATATAGTGTAGCAAGTTTGATTCATTTTTGTAAATCAGTTCAAACTTTTTGTTTCAGTGAATCAAAACTCTGGTTCAGTTATTCATTTGAATCCTCACTCAATAATTTCAATTTGAGATAAAGGTTCATAAAATACAAAACAACCTTTTAGAACATTTGATTCATTTTTAATCAGATTCAGGTTATGATTTTGATTCAAAACTGTCCTTTTCAGTGTATCAATTTAAAACTGATTCAAAGATTCATTGTTGCACTCAAAAAAGTGACTACCTTTTCATAGGTAATACACTAATGTTGAATATCCCTATATCTTACTAAGCCCTATTATATCTAACTAAGCTGAGATTTTCTGGAAACGAGACAGAGGAAGAGAGTGATTTTAAAGTGTATCAATGGCTCATTTGCATATAGAGGAGGTTGCACAATCATGACCACTGCGAAATGAGTTTGGTCACTGATGAGAAAATAAACAGTATTTGTTTGTTCCTATAAACAGTTCCTAGTTTGTTTTCGAAGGATAAACACAAACATATAGCACATTACAAATAATTTTAAGGTCATCCTAAGAATAGTTGAATGGAAACTAATATAATTGAAAGGACATCCAGTAACGGATAACAATAAGCAAATTAATCGAACTGTGTTTCTATCCCATTTGCTACTTATCTGTGGTGATAGCAAGCAGTTGGGAAATGGAAAAAACTCTTATCTTCAACTTCATTAGCTGGGTTATCTAAATTACAGCCCTTATCTGTTTTAATTATTAATTTAAGTTTTAAATTACTTCTGCATCTGTACTGTTCAAATACAGTGTGGCACTACTGCTGAAAGAGCTATGATAACTTGGTGAAAACTTCAGTTACGAGACTACTACTAGGATTTTCATGCCCTAAACTTAAAATTAAGTTCCCATCTGGTTGCCGTCTTACTTCAAGTTGTCTGTCAGAAAGAAAAAAGAAGGGGATTTACGAAGTCAGTATAGTTCCAGATTGCAGTCAGATTTCAGCACCATGGAGAGCTCACAAAGCAAGCGACATGCAGCTGAGCGCTAGTTTTGACTAGGGAATGTTTCCCATGTGTATGTGTTTTAGGTCTGTTTTTGGAAAGTGGCATGAAATGTAATTTCCTACCTGACTGGATGGGTTTTGTCACATTGTTGCCCTATTTTCCCTCTCCCAAAATTTAAATGAAACCAATTTGAGGCCATTTCATACCACTAAAGTTGTATTAATTGTGCAGACTTCTTAACTAAAATGCATATCTTGTTCATCCTGTCCAATTTTGGTGGTCAAATAATTATATAATCATAAATATCATGTTTCATCTAATATATTTTTACCATTATTAATATATATATATATATATATATATATATATATATATATATATATATATATATATATATATATAACCATAATCAATGTCATGAAGCTAAGGAGGCTGCATAAATATATAAAAAATATATATGCTTACTTCTTAACTGCATGACAGCCCTTCCCATTTTTGCAGTAAAATAAAAATAAATATGAAGTAAAACTATTTATTACATACATGTACTGTATGTTTATATTTACATTCATAATTAATATAGTATATTTATTATAATGATTTATTATAATAATTATCTATTATTTATTCATTATATCATATTTATTACTAGTAATCGAATAATAATAATTGTAATTTTTTTAACATTTTATTTTAAAATTAGTTGCATATTTTGAACTATTAAAAACTATTAAACTATTAAATTGTTAAATATTTGCATAATATACCAAATTCTCCATAATTTTCAGCAATACCTGAGAGAGGATTTCTTTCATTTAAGCAAAATGCACATTATAACCATTTATATACCCACAATAAATAACAGTAAAATAGAATAAAATTATTAAAAGTAAAATAAATAATAAATACAAAAAAATGTATCTAATTTTTCATGTTTCACCTATTTTTTCAATAAGGATATGGGTAATGTGAGTAATTGTGAGTCATCAACATTAATTAAAAACCAAGATGTCATTTAGCAAAAATTAATAGAAGCTAGATGGCAAAGTTGTGTTTTTGGGTTAAATTGGCTATATGAAGAAAACACCGGACGTCACGTGACCCATTCTGTTTACAACGCCATATTAGCAGGTAGGAACGAAAATGGAATGAATGACGCCAGCATGAGATCCATATAATGCCCACAGGGTGCTTTTCACGTGTATCGATAAAGGAATGGATAGCTTTCCTGTCAGGACACCTGTTGCACCAGCTGTGCGCAAGTTACAACTAGCCTAGTTTTGATGTAAATGAGCACTATGTTACAACTTATGCACTACTAAATATTTTTGCGTTGCACCATTAAACTTAGTTGAAGCCTAAATCTACGTATAAACTAAATATTTACAGAGCCTCCAATCAGGAGTAACGTTAACGGATAGAATAAAATAGCAGGCAGACTGAACTGCATCAATAAGCTCGTTTTACATGACAGACTTCAATTCTTTACACCTATATAATACTGACATATACACGCGCTTACATTTTAAGAGAGAAAACACGTGAATAGATTACTATGTTAGCGGTCCAACTATGTTACTATGTTATGTTACTATGGTACTATACTATGTAACTATGTTACACGAACCTGCCCAAAACAGCTCGCCGCTGTGTGCATCTGTCAAATAAACACGTCAAATAAAATCAGTCATAATCAATAAATGTAATTTCTTATTTTTTGTTTCAGTATTTATTTATTGATCCTTAATTTAGTTTCAAATAGCCTACAGTTTCTGAATGTTATTTATGTATAAAAGAACTTATTTTATTCATGATTAAGTATCGTACTTAATCGGAACATCATTAGTTACGTGAGGCAAAAGTAGTTAGAATGAAGAATAAACTGAAATTCACAGCATTTCAATAACTTACTACGATAAAATGATTTCCCCTTTGCTTTCCTCCGCCTGTTCTGGCATACTGGCGCACAGCAGCTGTCCACCATGTTGAAATAGTAAGGTTTAAACAGTCGACCACTATAGATACCAATGCAGCTGCTCGAGCGCTCCCCTGATTGCCTGCCAAAATGGCGGAGTTTAGGCTGCGTAACGTCAACCTCCGGAGCTCTATTAGTGATCCTGGTGGACATTAAGTGAACAGCAGCCTGCAACTTATTGCTGTTATAGAGACATTTAAGGGCACGCCCACACCGGGGGGAAAACAAACAAACGCTCTCCACTGACTTTGTATTGTCTGAAGCGGCCTCCTTGTCATTTCTGACTTATAACAACAAATAGAACAATGTCTAAAAGCTGCTATGTGACAGGGTGTACAGCAAACAAGCTAATAAACACAGAACTAAGTTTTTATAAGCTGTCGACCCAAAAAAACGAGACAAAAGTGGATACAGGCAATAAGACGTGAAGCATCAGCAACGAGAATGGGTACATTTTGGGATCCTGACACTCAGTATGCCTTCGTGTGCAGTAAACATTTTGTCACTGTTAAGTCAAATATCCAAATGTCAGTTTTATATATTATATTTCCTATCGCTGATTACGTTCCCCTCCAGTGGGCGTAGTTCTCAGTGTAATATAACATGTAGCGCTCTGTCTCAATTGCCTGTATCCACTTTTGTGTCCTTAAACGCTCGTTTTTTGAGTCAACAGCTTATAAAAACTTCTGGGTTTTTTAGCTTGTTTGCTGTACACCCTGTCACATATCAGCTTTTAGACATTGTTCTGTTTTTTGTTATAAGTAAAAAAATGACAAGGAGGCCGCTTCACACAATACAAAGTCAATGGAGACGGTTTGATTGTCCCCCCCCCCAGTGGGCTCTGTCTCTATTGCTCGTGTTCACACTCCTGCACACAGAGACTGAACGTGATTCAGGCCCCGATATAGTCACAGCAAAGTTTTTTGTTTTGTTCTTCATTTCAATATTTAGATGGAAATATGTAAAGATTTGCTGCGCACTTTCCTCTCAACAACAAAATAAACTTACAACAAAAATGAAAGCAGCAGTTGAGAAAGCATCTGATCATAGCGATGTGGATATGTCTGCACCAGCTCTGCAATTCACGGCATCATTTCGACAGGTAATTAAAATTACACTGTTATGATAGTTTGATTATAAAGTATATTTAAGATCCTTTTCTTTGCATGACACATTGCAGTACAGAATAGCTGCAGTACAGAATAGCTTTTTCAGCAATATCTTTAATAGTGTATAAACATTCATGCGTCATTCATTGAACGGAAGAGCACGCGTAACTGTCACGTCCTTTTGATTTACCCGGCGAAAATGTCCTTCACATAAAAATCAGTCTAGAGGCTTTCATAGACCACATAGGAGGTTGGGAATGTCTCGTTTATTAAGTTTAGTTACAAGCTATTCACACATATCAATTAATACATGAAAATTCTTACAAACTTCATACAATTCCCCTTTAACCAACCATATTTGGCCATAACTGAATTTTCTTGTCTTGTATTAGTATCGCAGTACATAAAGTTAAAAAATGCTTCCTTTCTCTCTCTTTACTTCACCTTTTTAGTCAGTCTTTATCCCTATTCGGACGGTAACTGTTTCTCATGTGGACGTCTGTAAAAATAAATTTGTATGCCACCTCATTGATAAAACTTTCGGATAGCGATTTATGCTGCGTTCCAGGCAGGTTTTTTAACCTGTAAGTTACGACTTCAAACCACAACTCACGACTTTGTAGCATTCCAGGCAAAGTCACGCCAAACTGCCTGAGCGCAAGGATTTTCTAGTACGAGTTCACGGGTGGGAAGTCACAGGTTTGACTGCCATTCCAGTGCACTTTCACGGGTAGAAGGTTGGAAAAACATGGGTTACAGGTTGCCTGGAACGCGGCATTATTCAGGGTGGAGGAGCGAGTTTTGTGTTCCTACAAACCCGGGAACGCGCTGCTCACTTGGTCAGTCGCATGACTGCCTGCTGTAAATAAAATGTCATATGCTTGGAATAATAAGAATAAATTAATATTTAATTGAATAATAGAAAAATAATACTATTCTGATTACCATTTAAATCTTCTGTTTAAAAAATAGGAAGATATAGACACACAGTTAAAATGCTTTTCTGTCTTGTATTTTATCTCAAAATGATGTGTCATTTTAAAAATGTGGAAATGAATAAGTTAATACAGCCTCTTATTTACGTGAGGATGAGGTAAATATAATGTTGCTTGGTTATTCAAAAAAATTACTGCCGTAATAACGGCCCATTTCAAATGTTTACGTGCTTTTCTTTCCCTTTTGAGCGGTAATAAAAGATTATTTTTGTAAATACTTTACAGTATTTCAGTAATGAAAGTGTAGGCTAGATCTTTAAAATGCATCCAAATTACAGCGAAGCGCAACGATACGGTACTCCACAGTGATCAAAAAGGATATAAACAGTGAATTTTGAAGCAATCATAGTTGCCAAGTCTGCTTATAATCAGCGACTTTGGGCTTCTTTTTTTGACAAGTTGCATTTAAAAAACATGAGTCGCGGGTTGCATTTTTTTGGGCTTATTTAAAAAATATTGTTGCTTATTAGGAAATCTGACAAGCAACTTCATTTCTTTACATTTATGGTCACCGTTTTCTCCAGTGCCTTGTTTGAAACTGTTTGATTACAGCTAATAGCCAATCAGTGCAGTAATATAAATGCTGTAGCGTAATTAGTCAAAACATTAAGCCCCCTCTTCCCCCATTGGACAAAAATCACATTCAACGTGCAGGCGTGTGACGTTGTATTCAAAGACGTGATAGTTAGACGGACATAAATACACATGTAAATTTTCGCAAACAATGGCACTAACAAAGTGGTCCAAGTATGGAAAAAAAATACAACAAAGACAAACAAAACTACCCCGAGGGGGAAAACATGACTTGACTTGACTTGACTTGACTTGACTTGACTTGACTTGACTAGCAAGGAAACATGAGGCATGTACTACACGTAGCAGTTGACAACGATCCAGCACAGGACTACAAACACAAGGAGAATAAATAGGGAGCAAACAAAAGAGGGTAACGAGGGAAGACAGGTGGGGCAAATGAACCAATAAGCAGGAAACAAGGTGGGCGGGGTTAGACATGAGAGCACATGGCACAAAGAAACACATGACAAGCCATGTGCTCACACCAAACTTGACATGAAAATGCAGCTAATGAGAACTCATAAGCTGCATGTTCACACAAAACATGACAACATGAAAGCACGCAGCCAGTGAAAAACACCAGCCGCGTGCTGCACAACACAAGACAAAACATAACAAGAAAAGGCGCAGCCGATGAAAACACGAACCGCGTGCTACAGAGAACACAACACACGGACAGAAGACCGCATGCTCACACGACAAGACAGAGCGCACGAGACCGAGCGAATGCTCATTCCGTGCGCTCACGACAGAAGACAAACACGCGGAGCATGAATGTCCGAATCCTAACACAAAACCGAAACCAAACTAGACCGAAATGCTGGGATCCAAACACCACGCCCCACACACAAAAACTCACAAGGACAGAAGAGCACGCAGCTTGAGCATGCTCGAAGTTGCGCACTCACACAAGACAAGACAAACAATATAGGAGTGTCAGGGCTCTGTCACAAACCAAGAGTAAGCTAGACCGAAGTGACAGAACCCTGACAAAAGCGATGTGCAGGTACTGTAAAACGGAGATTTGCGCTCACCATGGAGACCTCCTACAACATGCAAACACAGACAAACACAAGAACAATTGCAAACCATTTTCCTCGTTTCCCATTTAACAGACATCGGTTTTACAGTGTCAAAACCTTTTACTATAAATCAAAAGGCTGAGCTTCAGCTAGCAAGCTATATTGCTTGCCACACAGCAGTCAGTTCAGTTGATCACTTGGGTGAATTAGTAAATTCTGCCTTCGAAAAGGACTTGGGCATCCATCGTACTAAATGTACAGCACTTAACAATGTAATAGCCCCCTGCATGTTCAAAGACTTGCTGAAAGATATTGGAGAGACTCAGTGGATACTTAGTGGATATGCAGGAAGAGACGGCTGAAGCAATCGCGACAACACTGACTCAGTTTCTTGACAATATCGGTCATGATTTCAAAAGGTGCGTAGGCATCGGAACTGATGGCTGTAGTGTCATGGTTGGACGGAAAACTTTATACTCACCTTCTCAAAAAGAATGAGAAGCTTCAACTGCTGAAGTGCGTGTGTCATTTCGATTCAACTTTGTGCCAGCAAAGACGTTGAAACACTGCCTCGCAATCTCGAGTTTTTAATTTCACATTCGCACAACTGGTTTTCTCACAGTGCTCTGAGGTGCAGAGAATATGCCAAAATTTACCAATTAATCAACCCCGGTGAAACGCCACTGATACTAGGGCAGCTTTCAGGCACTAGATGGCTCTCCATATATGACTGCTGTGTTCGTGTACTAAAGCAATGGGACAAGCCGAAGTTACATTTCCAGCTGTGCAAAGATGCAAAACGATGCTATGATGCACAAGTGCTCTACCAGATGTACTGCGATCCCTTGAACAAACTGTACCTGGAGTTTCTAATGCCCATTTTACATGAGTTTTCTAGAGTCAACAAATTGTTCCAACTTGAAAATGGGAATGCATTTAAAATGCTGGACTGCTTGCAGTCATTTTTTCGTACACTTATCTCAAGAGTAATCACACCTAGCGCCATTCCTCCTTCTGATTCCAAACTCCTTGATGTCAGTTTGAATGACACAGCCAATCATCTGCCCGTGTGTGCGGTTAATTTCGGCGTGCAGTTTACTATTGTTCTTGGAGAATCAAAGCTCGACAGCACTGTCGAAACAAATATGAAGAACAAATGTCGTGATTTCCTTCTGGAAGCAGCAAAGCAGGTGCAGAATAGGCTGCCAAAAAAAATATCAATACCTGGAAATCCATGGCATCATTTAGCCCATCCGTGATTCTATCACAGAACAAACCACAGTTAGCCACAGTATCCATGCTGAAAATGTTCACTGGTGATCTCGGGGCCCTGGATGCACAGTATCAGGCAAACAACTTCCAGAAGTGGAAAACAAAAGATGACTGTCAAGCAGAAAAGTTCTGGGCTGAAGTTCTGAACTACAAGGACAGCAGTGGAGAGCAGTGTTTTAAAGATCTGCCCCTGTTTGCACTGTCCCTTCTTGCGATGCCTTTGAGCAATGCCAACGTTGAAAGGTTTTTTTTACAAATGAACCATGTAAAATCTAAACTGAGGAACAGAATGGATCAGAAGACTCTCAGTTGCATATTGTGCATTCGCTATGGCCTACGAAGACTCAGTCTTTGCTGTAAGGACTTTGTCCCAAGCCAGGAGATGTTGCAGTGCTTCAGTGTTAGGATGTACAGAGATGGAGAAGAGACGGGGGAGAAGATGGACTGTGCAGGGGAGGAGAGGGATGACCTTTTTTATAAGGTAAATTTGTCATTTTTACAATGTTTTTGTAATGTATTAATTATCACAGTCTACAATAAAAAAATAAAAAAAATAATTAAAAAAAATATATATATATGCACATCCAGAGCACGAAGCTCCCGTTCCACCACATCCCAAATATGCTCTATTGTGTTGAGATCTGGTGACTGTGGGGGCCATTTTAGTACAGTGAACTCATTGTCATGTTCAAGAAACCAATTTGAAATGATTCGAGCTTTGTGACATGGTGCATTATCCTGCTGGAAGTAGCCATCAGAGGATGGGTACATGGTGGTCATAAATGGATGGACATGGTCAGAAACAATGCTCAGGTAGGCCGTGGCATTTAAACGATGTCCAATTGGCACTAAGGGGCCTAAAGTGTGCCAAGAAAACATCCCCCACACCATTACACCACCACCACCAGCCTGCACAGTAGTAACAAGGCATGATGGATCCATGTTCTCATTCTGTTTACGCCAAATTCTGACTCTAGCATCTGAATGTCTCAACAGAAATCGAGACTCATCAGACCAGGCAACATTTTTCCAGTCTTCAACTGTCCAATTTTGGTGAGCTTGTGCAAATTGTAGCCTCTTTTTCCTATTTGTAGTGGAGATGAGTGGTACCCGGTGGGGTCTTCTGCTGTTGTAGCCCATCCGCCTCAAGGTTGTGCGTGTTGTGGCTTCACAAATGCTTTGCTGCATACCTCGGTTGTAACGAGTGGCTATTTCAGTCAAAGTTGCTCTTCTATCAGCTTGAATCAGTCGGCCCATTCTCCTCTGACCTCTAGCATCAACAAGGCATTTTCGCCCACAGGACTGCCGCATACTGGATGTTTTTCCCTTTTCACACCATTCTTTGTAAACTCTAGAAATGGTTGTGCGTGAAAATCCCAGTAACTGAGCAGATTGTGAAATACTCAGACTGGCCCGTCTGGCACCAACAACCATGCCACGCTCAAAATTGCTTAAATCACCTTTCTTTCCCATTCTGACATTCAGTTTGGAGTTCAGGAGATTGTCTTGACCAGGACCACACCCCTAAATGCATTGAAGCAACTGCCATGTGATTGGTTGATTAGATAATTGCATTAATGAGAAATTGAACAGGTGTTCCTAATAATCCTTTAGGTGAGTGTATGTATATATATATATATATATATATATATATATATTCATATAGCCTACTAATAATAGTAGATACATTTCATTCAATTGTATTTTATTAAGCTATAAATATGTGGCTATGTTGCTCACCCTTAATGCTCTTATCTTTTTCTCCTTTTCCATCTCTCCAACCCTATTCTGCTCACAGGTGATCGGAGATGAGTGGATAGTACGTGCCCTCCCACATTGTTGCAGTTTGCTGATTTTTGCGAAATAACTTCATGTTTTTAATTTTAAAATAAAACAGTGGATTCAGTTTAATACAGGTGCTGGTCATATAATTAGAATATCATCAAAAAGTTGATTTATTTCACTAATTCCATTCAAAAAGTGAAACTTGTATATTATATTCATTCATTACACAGACTGATATATTTCAAATGTTTATTTCTTTTAATTTTGATGATTATAACTGACAACTAAGGAAAATCCCAAATTCAGTATCTCAGAAAATTAGAATATTACTTAAGACCAATACAAAGAAAGGATTTTTAGAAATCTTGGCCAACTGAAAAGTATGAACATGAAAAGTATGAGCATGTACAGCACTCAATACTTAGTTGGGGCTCCTTTTGCCTGAATTACTGCAGCAATGCGGCGTGGCATGGAGTCGATCAGTCTGTGGCACTGCTCAGGTGTTATGAGAGCCCAGGTTGCTCTGATAGTGGCCTTCAGCTCTTCTGCAGTTAGGTCTGGCATATCGCATCTTCCTCTTCACAATACCCCATAGATTTTCTATGGGGTTAAGGTCAGGTGAGTTTGCTGGCCAATTAAGAACAGGGATACCATGGTCCTTAAACCAGGTACTGGTTGCTTTGGCACTGTGTGCAGGTGCCAAGTCCTTTTGGAAAATGAAATCTGCATCTGGATTGTGTGCCTTTCCTCTCTTCCTCCAGACTCTGGGACCCTGATTTCCAAAGGAAATGCAAAATTTACTTTCATCACAGAACATAACTTTGGACCACTCAGCAGCAGTCCAGTCCTTTTTGTCTTTAGCCCAGGCGAGACGGTTCTGACGCTGTCTGTTGTTCAAGAGTGGCTTGACACAAGGAATGCAACAGCTGAAACCCATGTCTTGCATACGTCTGTGCGTAGTGGTTCTTGAAGCACTGACTCCAGCTGCAGTCCACTCTTTGTGAATCTCCCCCACATTTTTGAATGGGTTTTGTTTCACAATCCTCTCCAGGGTGCAGTTATCCCTATTGCTTGTACCTTTTCCTTCCCTTCGCCTCTCTATTAATGTGCTTGGACACAGAGCTCTGTGAACAGCCAGCCTCTTTTGCAATGACCTTTTGTGTCTTGCCCTCCTTGTGCAAGGTGTCAATGGTCGTCTTTTTGACAACTGTCAAGTCAGCAGTCTTCCCCATGATTGTGTAGCCTACAGAACTAGACTGAGAGACCATTTAAAGGCCTTTGCAGGTGTTTTGAGTTAATTAGCAGATTAGAGTGTGGCACCAGGTGTCGTCAATATTGAACCTTTTCACAATATTCAAATTTTCTGAGATACTGAATTTGGGATTTTCCTTAGATGTCAGTTATAATCATCAAAATTAAAAGAAATAAACATTTGAAATATATCAGTCTGTGTGTAATGAATGAATATAATATACAAGTTTCACTTTTGGACTAATGGAATTAGTGAAATAAATCAACTTTTTGATGATATTCTAATTATATGACCAGCACCTGTATGTTGTTTTTAAAGCTGCGGTTGCTTATTTGTCTCGCGAGAGTTGGCAACTGTGGAAGCAATCATTTTTTGAAAACTCAGAGATGTGGATTCGGACGGCAATTAAATTACCACACGTCCATGGTGTTTGTCTAAAAACAGTAGGTAATTCGGCCGGGGATTTTTACGTGGGTGGTGGGAGAAAAACACTGACATTCTGGATTCAGACGGCAATAAAATCACAGATTGTAAATGATGAAAATACCTTATGACCCCATGAGAAACAATTACCGTCCGAATGATGTTTCACTCAACCCAAGCCCCAAAAAATCCACACTGAGCTATTTTAGTAACATAATGGCTTTTTTCATACAGCAACATAATCTTTTGGCACATTATCCACAGGGCCTGTGAGGTCATTCAAATAAGAGCATAAAGAATAGCAGGCTTTCAAGCACCAGAGTAATACGTCTTCTGATTTACACACTATTGTTTTGTGCATCTGCATATAAATGTACATTTTTAATAAAAAGCATTCACAAGCACAAACCTTTATTACAGTGCTGCAAAACACCTCCACTATTGTTTAATTAGTCCCATTACCCAGCATTCTCTATGGCTGAGTATCGATAATACAGTGAATGCTAACGCTGTGTAATTGTATTCGTGGCCCTCGCTTGAAGCGAGCGTCTGCGACACATTAAAAATGAGAACAGCTCACACGCACGCATACAGAACTCTCACAAACACTCCACTTGCTAATCTCCTGCCTGAGTTAGCACTTGTTATGTTGAGGGGAGAGTCAAATAGTATGGACCACTGCCTCACAGACAAATGTGCCACATTAGCATTTGAATATGTATTGTATTCTAATCTCCTTTCACTCAAGCATATTTGAATATAAACCAATTTCCTTCCTGCCCATTCAGATTAGTCACTTCACATTGCTCCGGAAGGATGTTTAATATTCAGTATCAGATTTTCATATCTTGTAGGTTCATTGTGTGATATTGATATTTTATGCTATAATACTTTTTCAGCGACTTCGATGCTGTGGTTTTTACACTTGGCTTTGTTTAAAGGCCATTTCTTTCTTTCTCTCTGATATACTTGTCTTTGAAGCGGTCATAATCTTTAGAAGGATGTTGAGCAAAGTTTCACTGTGCTATATTAAATCAGGGCTTTGAAGGCTTCTGATCAAGCAGTCTGGTCTCAATGTCAATACGTAGGTATTAATACATAACATATACAAGTGCAAAAAGTATATTTTTGTACATTTAAAAGATGCTGAACCATACAATATGGACGTATTGGCAAAAACACGCTATGAAGCACTGTCAAGAGCATGCCAAAACAACAGGTGGCAATATAACCCTAACCATAAAGCCATGTTGGCCAATCAGAAGTCTGGAAAAAAGGTTATTGCTGGTTTCGGTTCTGACGCAACAAGCCAAAATCTCCGGTTCCACTGTCCACACAACAACACTACAACCGGAGTTTCTAAAAATGTTCACCCTGGCAGGAGTTTCAGTGACCAGACACTGCGTTTGCATGTGGACGAACGGCCAAACCACTTAGAAAAAGCTGCGGTTTTGAAAATATCCGTGTTCGTGTGGACAGGGCCTAAGATAATAAAAACATAACGGTTCATTATGTAAGGTCTTTATACACCACTGAAAACATAGTTATGTATATTATATTGCATTTATGTCAATAGATCATCCTAAATATTACACAGTGCACCTTTAAAGAAACATAAAATATTTACAAACCTTTTATATTCTAAAGATATTTGTATAATTGCCCTTTTACCATTTTATAGATACATTTTAGATCTGTTGACCCAACACCAGTGTAAATGTAGCCCAATTCCAGTGGAAAACCACGGATTTGGCAACACTTATCCCAATCCACTCTGTATGCATGCATCGCCCAGTCCCAAATGGCACACTTCATATGCACTTTCGGTCTTGTGGACTTACAATAGCTGCCGCGTGCACGTGTCCGTTAAGTCCATGCACATTTTAGAGTGGCCATTTATTGTGGCCAGCCTAAGGCACACCTGCGCAATAATCATGCTGTCTAATCAGCATCTTGATATGCCACACCTGTGAGGAGGATGGATTATCTCTGCAAAGGAGCAGTGCTCACTAACACAGATTTAGACAGATCTGTGAACAATATTTGAGAGAAATAGGCCTTTTGTGTACATAGAAAAAGCCTTAGATCTTTGAGTTCAGCTCATGAAAAATGGGGGCAAAAACAAAAGTGTTGCGTTTATAATTTTGTTCAGTGTATTAAAACTAATTGAGGGTTTGTTAATCAGAATCAAATAGAATATAGAAATGTGCTACACAAAAGCAATTCACAGGCTTCAATAAATTAGAGATTTGTCAATCAAATTGAGAATTTCTAGACTTTATAGGACAGTATTCAAAGTAAAAACAATAGCCTCTCTCATCAGTGTCATTATTTATAGCAAAGGACCCAAGCAGGTGGTAATCATTAGGCTCTGGGTTTGATGTGGTTTCTGGGAATTGTCTACGTCACTGTGTCTTATCAAAGAGAAATACACAGGCTTCAAATGACCACAGAGGTGCTATTGTGGATCTGTTCACCTCTAACATAATTAGAGGTTAAGAGCTTTTGAAATGGCCCTTGACTCATTTGCTTCACCAGAGCTATCATTAAAGGATTGAGCTCTGCACGGGAGAGCCTAATAACTCTCTGTTTCACACTAAGTGTGAAATCGTGAGAGTACAGTCTCATACTTCACATTAAATGACTTTATCGTGCACTATTATAATAGCCATTAGCTTACTGAAGCTTCAGGATTCTGCATGGAGGCAAAAATAACTAGAAAAAAATGACTCTTCTTTTTTTGCTGCTGAGAGATGTTGCTTTAACATGATGTTAATATGTTCAGAACATGTTCTTAGATCAGCATTCTCTTGAAGCTGGAAGATTTTTCCTGAATCAACGTTTCTGTCATCCATGCATTGCTCTGTACATTTAAGCACCGGGATTTGGATTAAGGCCATGATTGGTTGATAAAAATGTTGTTTTAGGAGAAACATCAGGACAAATGTCTTGTTTGAGTAAATGATGTTGTGCTTGAGATATCTGTATCCTGCTGCATGATCATAAATGCAAATGAGTGATCCTCATGAAAATTGTCAAGGAATGTCTAGGACAGTTTTCACCCTAAAAAATATATATATTAATGATGAAGATGATAATAATTGCCTTGTGATAGATCGGCCACCTGTTCAGGGTATCCCCATATATATATATATTTAAAAAAATCAAGTTACACTTTATATTAAGCTGTCCTTTTTAATTTTGCATAGAGAAAATGAAGCCCGTTATTAGGCTTATTATTTTTTACATTATTTTCATGACAATTAAGCATATTTAATCCCCCAACCGCAATTGTCAGTAAAAAAAATGACTTATTATTTTCATGGCAATATTTAAACCCCCATCCCCCAACTGCCAGTAATGTAATAAGTAAATAAATTATCATTAATAATATATATTAATGATGATGATGATAATAATTGCCTTGTGATGAACTGGCCACCTGTTCAGGGTGTATGTATGTATGTGTGTGTGTGTGTGTGTGTTTATGTGGTGAGTGTGTGTGTGTAACATTGTGAATTAATTAATAAGAGATACTGAGATGAAAGGAAAAATTATGTTGATGCTTTTGCGTTCACTCGCAAAATGTTTGCATTCCCCCAGAAACTTTGCATTTGCTCGTGAAACCTTTGAGTTCTCTCATGGGAACGCAAAACTCTTGCAAGCAAACGAAAAGGTTTTGTGAGAGAACGCAAAAAGCATTGAAATATATGTTTTCCTCCAATCCCATAATGAGCGAATGTGCTTGTCATGAAAATAATTTCACAATGCAAAAAACATTAAAGAATGACCCAGACATTTCTTTGTAAGATTCACCCACAGCACTTCCTGCTGACTTTAAAGCTAAGATTTGCATTCAGCCCCACAAATGAGGGAAGCGCCTGCAGTCAGCTGCGAGCAGCAGCCCGTGACAAGTTACATCTATGATTTGACAAAGCGCATCTTCAAAATGAATGGTGTCAGGTCATTACAATGACATATTCAACGGGTGGATTACCCTTTGTTTGTTTGATAGGTGGCAAACAAAACAAACAGATCCTTATACATATTAAACAGTTTTATAATGTTCTGTTTGGGACACCAGGGACATCTAATTGCTGTGTGTTTGTTGTGATGTTGAGGCCTGTGCAAATCCGCTCCGCACAAAAGGACAGATATCAAAGTGAACATGTGTCCAATGGCATGTGTGTGGGTGATTGTATCGATGTAAGCACCACACGCTGAATTTCAAAGAGGGATGCGTTGAACCTGACTCCAGTCGCGGCAAGCGGATAGTGAAATGCCTCGGATTGAGAGTGGATACAATGTCAACATTCATTAGACAAGGCCCTAAATGAAATGGAGAGCTAATGGACTAGAAACTAAATGAAACTCTGGTCTGTGTGTGTGGAAGGCAGGATAAATTCATTAATTCGTCTGCATTTAACTTCTTTTATAAGCAAACTTTGCACCAAATATTAAAATAAGATTATATGTAATGAAATTTAAAAGCTAATCACATAAAAAAAAACATATTATAATGGCTCCTCTTTAAATTTAAAGAACAGCTAAGCAGTGTCCTTGAGTCTTAATTAATAAGCACAATATCTACTGTGACTTGGAATGAGCTCGTTAGAACAAAGAAAGTTTTAGTTATCAAACAGTTAGCCAGACAGAGTTGGTGAATGGGTACAATAGTCTGAACACCGGCTGATGTTAAGAAATGTGGAGTCGGAAAAATCTTTTACAAAAGAGACTCTTGTGAAAGCCTTTTACACCAGATACATTTAAAAGTAGCATAGATACCACCATTCATAAAACATGTACGCTTATTTTTTCTCATTTGCAAAACCTAATGTTAAACTTAAACTTAACATGTTTTATATACACTATATTGCCAAATGTTTTGGGTCATAGGGTTTAATATGGAGTTGGCCCACCCTTTGCAGCTATAACAGCTTCAATTCTTCTGGGAAGGCTTTCCACAAGTTTAGGAGTGTGTTTATGGGAATTTTTGACCATTCTTCTAGAAGCGCATTTGGGAGGTCAGGCACTGATGTTGGACGAGAAGGCCTGGCTCGCAGTCTCCGCTCTAATTCATCCCAAAGGTGTTCTATCGGGTTAAGATCAGGACTCTGTGCAGGCCAGTCAAGTTCCTCCACACCAAACTCGCTCATCCATGCCTTTATGGACCTTGTTTTGTGCACTGGTGCGCAGTCATGTTGGACCAGGAAGGGGCCATCCCCAAACTGTTTCCACAAAGAAAATGTTTTGGTATGCTGAAGCATTAAGAGTTCCTTTCACTGGAACTAAGGGGCCAAGCCCAACCCCTGAAAAACAACCCCACACCATAATCCCCCCCACTTGACACAAACTTTACACTTGACAGAATGCAGTCAGGCAAGTACCATTCTCCTGGCAACCGCCAAACCCAGTTTTGTACATTGGATTGCCAAACAGAGAAGTGTGATTCGTCACTCCAGAGAACACGTCTCCACTACTCTAGAGTCCAGTGGCGGCGTGCTTTACACCACTGCCGACGCTTTGTATTGCACTTGGTGATGCAAGGCTTGGATGCAGCTGCTCGGCCATGAAAACCCATTCCATGAAGCTCTCTACGCACTGTACTTGAGCTAATCTGAAGGCCACACAAAGTTTGGAGGTCTGTAGCTATTGACTCTGCAGAAAGTTGATGACTTCTGCGCACTGTGCGCCTCAGCGTGCGCTGACCCCACTCTGTGATTTTATGTGGCCTACCACTTCATGGCTGAGTTGCTGTTGTTCCCAGTTGCTTCCACTTTGTTAAAATACCACTAACAGTTGACCTTGGAATATTTAGTAGTGAGGAAATTTCACGAATGGACTAATTGCACAGGTGACAGCCTATACCACGCTTGAATTCACTGAGCTCCTGAGAGCGTCTAATTCTTTCACAAATGTTTGTAGAAGCAGTCTGCATGCCTAGGTGCTTGATTTTATACACCTTTGGCCATGGAAGGGATTGGAACACCTGAATTCAATGATTTGGAGGGGTGTCCCAATACCTTTGGCAATATAGTGTATATCAGCACAGTTTCTAAAATATTTTTTCTAGCATTTCAATATACTTTCTAGAAAATCTAAAAATGCATTGAAAACAGTAAAATGTATCATTCTTTTGACAGTAAAAATGTTGGCAGGGCATTTAAAAGCAGAACTAGGTCCGACAGGCTAGCAGTAAAAATCCTTATTGCTGAGCCCTGAAGGTATATCTGTTTATTTAGACAGTAATGCAAAAAAACACATATGCCTGCACACACACACTCATTGATTTTAGATAGTGGTGAACAAGAGAGTCTGAAGACCCAGTATTTGTATTCAGAATGCTTTGGCAGTTGAATGAGCTCATGTTTTGTAATGATGTTCGTAATAAGAGGCTGTGTGTTTTCATAAAGATATCCCCCGGGCCCCATTACGGACATCAGACAGCTGCCGCCACCACCTCTGTCCACCATTTCCAGCATCTGCTACACACACACACACACACACACTGATGCGAATAGACACCATTCACTCACCTACAAAGGCAGACTTCCTGAGGAGCCAATAGGGGCCTCAAGTTTCACTTCTCACCTTTAAAAGGTGAAACAAACCCATTCGGTCACTGGGATGTTGTACTCTTGTGCCGATAACTGCACCAAGTGAGGTTGATTAACATTTTTTCTTATTAAAATGATAGATCACCCAAGAATTTAAATTCTGTCATCATTTATTCACCCTAATGCTGTTTACAACCTGTATGACTTTCTTTCTTCTGCAAGATGTTTTGTCTATATTTTCAAGTTTTTGTACATTGAAAGTCCAAAACAACACTTGACCCCATTGACTTTCATTGTATGGACAAAACATTTCTTCTTTTATGTTCTACAGAAGTTCTACAGGTTTGGAATTACATCAAATTAAAAAAAAATATATATATATATATATATATATTTTTTTTTTTGGTTGAAATTTACATTTAATAATCAGATTTCTATTGAAATTCGCTTTAAAAATAAAATTTTATAAATGGCCTTAAATAAAATTTAAAAAACTATCATTTAAATGCACAGCAAAAGGTTTATTTTACATTTTAACAAAATGTTCTTCCCTAAAATGAGTTACTCGTAGTCTAATTCTTAATGAAAAACATCATGGAACATGTATTCATGTAAATTCGTTCATGTAAATTCATGTAAAAGTTATATGTTGCCATTTTATGTAAATTTTCCAGATTGCTTCTACAAAATTGCTTACTCGTTGTCTATTACTTATAATGAAATGCATTTTAAGTAGACATCAAGTCTGTTATTTTTGGTTCACAAGAGTAATATAACCACAAAAGCCACAAAGTGATGTCAGCAAACCTCACCAGACCCAATCCACGGTTGCCAAACATTGTGCTCAGCGTTAGCCGATAGCTTCATGTGTGCCAAACACCAGCAAAAATGGGAGGGAATGTTCTTCCAAGTTCACCTAAAACTGACTAATCATGAGAAACCAAGATGACCCAAGTCTGACTTCACCGATCTGTTGGGTTTTTCCTCCGAGGGCTCAAGATTAAGCCGAACAAATGGAGAGATTGTGCAAAAGAAACTCCATCTCCTTTCAAGCCAACTTTATTACATTGTGTTGTCACCTGATACGATGATTAGGACAATGCCTCTCACTGTGAGACAGCGTATGGCTATACGAGACAGAAACGAATATCCCTCATTTCCCACAAAAGCGGCCTTAAATGTTAGCAGACATCCAAACTCGACAGGGACATTTCTGTTTGCCTTTCTTTCCTGATTACTCAGAATAGATGGACCCCAACAATATGTCTGGTGTACAATGATCATCTCTAGTGCCCATTTAGTGAAGGAAAGAAAGAGCAGCTTGTTGATTAAAAAGCTTTTTACTTCAGACATGTCCTCAATTAATTCTATTCAAATGCTTGCGTCAAATCGCCTTGTCTGGAGGCTAATCACTATGAATGATCTGCAAACTCAAGCAGCCCAAAGAGAAGCTATTCATAACCGTTAGCAGCTTCAATAATAAAGCCTTCTAATGCTTTAATGACTTTAGCTGTTGTGTAGCGGGATTCATTTTCCCTTTTAAAAGCAATTACGTTCACATACTCAAACAAAGGTGCAGTCTCTCTCAGAGCTGTTTACTGCAACACCCAGGACAATAAATCTTTTTTTGGGTGGCGTATACTCATTTAAAAACAGTAGATTGATTCATATGCACAAGTTCTCTGACGGATGCTTGCTCGGTTTTAGCATTACATAACAAGTTAGGGGGACTTAAAACTGTTGAGCTGTTCGGTGGCGCCTCCATGATTTTTAACGAGTGCAGCCTCTCATTACTGTCAAGAACTAAGAAATGGACTTCTCTGACCTAAAGGCGCTAATTTTGCAAACAGTGCATTTTTCAACAGTCAAGACCTCATTCCTTTATCTTTTCTGTGGCACGCAGCAAATTTGAATCCATGCCGCTGCCGCCCCTAATTAAAGGATACAGGTTAGAAACTCGTCTCCTTGAAAACGTCCTCCCTCCCGCTAGCCAAATCAGCAAACACATACAGTTGATAGCCTGATTAACATGTTGCACCAGAAACTGAAATTTACGAAACTAAGTTTGTCGACGGCACGTACTGTAAGGCACTTCTAGACTCACTATTAGTTTTTAGTTTCTGTTACTGTCATTACCCCGCTCCTCCAGACATCTCAGGGGGAAGCATGCAGGTGCAGAGGGTCATTCATGCCAGCAATGCATTCTCATCCATTCTGACAGAGAAAAAGATGCTTTCTGAGAGCTATCCAGCTGATAGCAGCATTTCAGACTGAGAAGAACTTTAAAGTGCCACTATTATGCTATTGTAAAGGTTTCTAGTTTAGTTTTGGAGGTCTCCTACAATAGATTTACACACATCAAAGGTCAAAAAACACTTTATTTTAATTCCTAATATACATTGCATATCACCTAATTTCTCAAAACATGCAATGGTCACTACAAGGAAGTAATTTAATAATTTATGGTCATGTTCTGCCCTTTGGAGTGACCAGGGCATAGGGATGCTCACTTCACATCCTTTCCGAGAACCTACTCTGCTCTGATTGGTCGGACAGCCCAGTGTGTTGTGATTGGTGTACTGCTTGGCGTCATTTTTATTTTGATTGAATTTGTTGATTAAATTTAAGAATCTGACATAAGAGGACACAGACATGATGCCAATATATAAAAAAAATAGTGTACATCTCTGCACTGTAAACCCGAATGAGTTAAAATGCTGCAATCGGTTACATAAATGTTTTTAATTTAAGAAATTTAAAGTTTAAGTAAGCAGAACTTGCACATTTTTATTTTGTACTCAAACATTTTAATTGCTCTTTACATTTTACATTTATTCATTTAGCAGACGCTTTTATCCAAAGCAATCCGTCATGAAGAGGCCTGAAATAATAGGTTTTGGACATTGCTTAGAGTAGCATAAGCTAGAATAGGGAGAGAATAGAGGAAAAATTGAGAGATTTTTTTTTTAAGATGAGGTTAAGTGCTCATGTAAGAGATGAGTTTTCATCTGTCTTTTGAATGTTGTCAGCAATTCTGCATTAGGGATGGAGGTGGGGAGATCGTTCCACCAGCAAGGAACAGTGCCTCTCTGTGGTGGTACCACGAGTGCTCCTTTGCTGAGCAAAGGCTTCTGGTGGGGATGTAGACTCATAGGAGCGAGTCGAAGTATGTGGATCTGTAAGAAAGCGTCCATGCCTTGACGGCAACTTGAACCAAACATAAACTTGAACTCTTAACTTCACATATTTGAGTAAGCTAATTCATACATTTAAATTAAGTTTATATTTGAATGAACTAAAATATTTTTAGTAGTGGAAACTTGGCGAGCTTTAACTAGTTAAATGCTAGCTTGCTAATTGGTAACACAATGCTTTGATAGCATTAGCATAGCATAACACTTGCTGAATGAGTACAGCAATATAGAACATTTAACATACTGTATATCTGTTCTCAAACTAAAGCTCATGCTCCATTTACCACCATGATGGTAATACCCCCCCCCCCCCCCCTTCATTTTGACTAGGCTATGCAAGTTGCATATTAGTTCTTCTAGGAACCTCAAAGAATATATTCATTTGGTTGCACTTTATTTTACAGTACATGCACATGCTGTTCTTGCCTAAGAAAGTACTGGGTAATATAAGGCAACTACATGGGTTAAGGTTAGGTTTAATAGGATCAGGGTTAGTACCTAGTTATTACACAGTTATTGTAATCACTACAGTATGTACATAGTATGTACATATAGAACAGCACTGTAAAATAAAGTGCTACCTTTAATTTTTGTGTATTTTGTGCTACTCCATAGTGATGTTCTAGTCTAGAATGTAGACTAGACATACACCCAAACATAAACTCAAACCCAGGGGCCCACAGCCAGCCCTGCCAGCAAGGCATTTCTCATATAATTTTATTGATTCCTTCTTTGTGTTTTCATTTTCATGATGGAGTTCGAGACGGTTTGTTCTTTGTGACGATAATGATTCAGACAGTTGAGCCAAAGAACAAGGCCAGTGCTTACATATTGTAGAGGCAAATTATCTAAACATCAAAATCCTACTAGAAGGCCATCCAACTCATCGTCTCCGGCGTGTTCATTTCAGTTCATGCCTGATGACATTTCTCAACAAGTGTTCTTGTTCCGAGGTAGATGGAGGATGAGTCATCCGAAAGCATAAATGCACTCTGCTCATCATCTGCTACTGATGAAGTCATAATTACAGAGCTCTCGCCGTGCAGTCGCAGATATCATTCAGCGTCACCTCCATCCTCAGATGTCTGACTAACAGTCGGGCCAATGGAAAGAGATGCTGCACAGTCATAGTTATGAATACATGTTCACAGATGGCCACAGCCTTCAAACACTTTGTGCAACATCAATCTTGTGGATGTGACATTTGCCCCCCTCCCGGCGCCTTACACAAAGGTTGGTTTTGAAAGATTACTTCGGAGAGCGATTTTCAGGAGAACAGAACAACATGATGTATTTCGGTCCTGGAAAAACCTCAAAAAGATTAAAAGCAGACTGCACCTGCACCTGCTATTGACATATTTTTGTACAGCGTGATAAATGGATATCCTAGTTTTTCAGTTACTAACTGCATTAAATAGTTTCTGTACTACTGAGCAAAGATCTTGTTGCTGGTCATTAGTGGTGTTTGCTAAAGCAAAGCATCGCTATTACTTTTGCTCATACTTGGGGGATTTGAACAAATCCCTAACACTAAGCATTAAACTTTTTGGTGCATACATTTTCCTGAATACCTAAAATCATGCAGCTTCTTGAGGAAATGTGCTTTTACATTACATTTTTTACACCTTGTGGATGATTAAATGGATGAAAACATCCTCAGAGTTACATTGAGGAAGAGATATATACAGTATATATATATATATAAATACACTCACCTAAAGGATTATTAGGAACACCATACTAATACTGTGTTTGACCCCCTTTCGCCTTCAGAACTGCCTTAATTCTACGTGGCATTGATTCAACAAGGTGCTGAAAGCATTCTTTAGAAATGTTGGCCCATATTGATAGGATAGCATCTTGCAGTTGATGGAGATTTGTGGGATGCACATCCAGGGCACGAAGCTCCCGTTCCACCACATCCCAAAGATGCTCTATTGGGTTGAGATCTGGTGACTGTGGGGGCCATTTTAGTACAGTGAACTCATTGTCATGTTCAAGAAACCAATTTGAAATGATTCGAGCTTTGTGACATGGTGCATTATCCTGCTGGAAGTAGCCATCAGAGGATGGGTACATGGTGGTCATAAAGGGATGGATATGGTCAGAAACAATGCTCAGGTAGGCCGTGGCATTTAAACGATGCCCAATTGGCACTAAGGGGCCTAAAGTGTGCCAAGAAAACATCCCCCACACCATTACACCACCACCACCAGCCTGCACAGTGGTAACAAGGCATGATGGATCCATGTTCTCATTCTGTTTACGCCAAATTCTGACTCTACCATCTGAATGTCTCAACAGAAATCGAGACTCATCAGACCAGGCAACATTTTTCCAATTTGGTGAGCTCGTGCAAATTGTAGTCTCTTTTTCCTATTTGTAGTGGAGATGAGTGGTACCCGGTGGGGTCTTCTGCTGTTGTAGCCCATCCGCCTCAAGGTTGTGCGTGTTGTGACGAGTGGTTATTTCAGTCAAAGTTGCTCTTCTATCAGCTTGAATCAGTCGGCCCATTCTCCTCTGACCTCTAGCATCAACAAGGCATTTTCGCCCACAGGACTGCCGCATACTGGATGTTTTTCCCTTTTCACACCATTCTTTGTAAACTCTAGAAATGGTTGTGCGTGAAAATCCCAGTAACTGAGCAGATTGTGAAATACTCAGACCGGCCCGTCTGGCACCAACAACCATGCCACGCTCAAAACTGCTTAAATCACCTCTCTTTTCCATTCTGACATTCAGTTTGGAGTTCAGGAGATTGTCTTGACCAGGACCACACCCCTAAATGCATTGAAGCAACTGCCATGTGATTGGTTGATTAGATAATTGCATTAATGAGAAATTGAACAGGTGTTCCTAATAATCCTTTAGGTGAGTGTATATATACTGATCAGGCATAACATTATGACTAATATTGTGACATTATGACTACTGTTGGTTCCCTTTTGCTGCCAAAACAGCCCTGACCCGTCGAGGCATGGACTCCACTAGACACCTGAAGGTGTGCTGTGGTATCTGGCACCAAGATGTTAGCAGCAGATCCCTTAAGTCTTGTTGTAAAGGACTTGTTTGCTCAAGTCAAGTCAAGTCACCTTCATTTATATAGGCCTAGCGCTTTTCACAATATCAAGGCTTGAAATTGCAAACATTTTGGAAATTTGATCTGTGCGACAACTATTTGGGAGCATTTGTGGAGTGCAAATAATTGTTGAGGTGCGACCTGTTTTCATTTCTCTACTAAACGTTCGCTCGTTGCTGCATGGTGTCTGCTGTGAGCGGATACAGTGACCGGTCCACCGTTCTATAAATAACCAATCAAACTTCATCTTCACACTCTTAACTTTAAAGCAGATTTTAGGTTGGGTAATATTAGCCATCAATCACCCCCTTTCACTGCGCTCTGTTGTCTCATGACAGGGAGCTGACTAGCGCGCAAAATGTAAAGAGCTGAAGAGAGGAGGATCTTTTTTTTTTTGAAGGGGAAAGAGAGAATTTTACTTGCCCGACCGGACAAGTAGCCTGATTATCATAAACAAAAAATAACTAGGGAATCATCGAAACGCGAGAATGATTCTGATGGGTGGATAATAATGTAAGTTACATAATATAATGTTACTGACAAGTTAACAAGGTTACGCTGTTGAGGCTCGCGCAGCCTCTCCAGGAAGTATCAAAACAAATATGCGCAACACACACAACTCAGTTAACACACTGTGGTTAAAATTCCAAATGTGGAGTTTTTATATTTTTAACATATTTAAGTTAAGCAACATCACACGATCAAGAGTGCTGTTTTCCTGAATGCCATCACGATTGAAAATTTTACATTGATATTGATATTGATAATACACAATATTGACTGTTTCAGCAGCGAAAATAGTTCCAAACAAAGATCACAGCAGAACCACAGCTTCTCACAGCAAACCTGTTCCATTACTGAATGAATCAGCGTTCTGGACGAATCAGTTGAGTCAAAGATTCAATGACCATTCATAAACAACTGCCTCATTCTTGAATGAATCAGCCGTTTGAACAAATCATTTGAATGAATGACTCAATGACTCACTCATTAAGACGGTCACCTGCTGCCACCTACTGGTGGTTTAGTTTATGTTTAAAGTATCATTCTTTCCAACATTTCTTATTTCCATATTCAAAATATATTTAAAATAATCTCATAACATTATTCAGTGCAGTAGTAATTTTTTCAGTGTAAATTATTTAATTTGATTGGCAACTGTCCTATAGTGTCTTATTATTCTAATTGAATTTATTGATCAAATTAAATAATTTAGAATGAAAGATGAAGCATACATTTAATAAGATTAGGGAAAAAATTCCTTTATAAAGGTAAAAAAAATTGCAAATATGCAGATTTAAACTGAACACTGGTGAGAATATTGCTTCAGAATAAATCATATTTATAACACAAAAATCCTATTTTTTCCAGACAAGCAACATTTTTATTCTGACAGTTGAATGACCGATTTGCTTGCACATCACACACACACAGACACACACACACACACACATTTAAACATTATATAATATAATATATAAACATTTTAGTTGTGGTGCTCCTAAATTTTAGCTACCAAGTGCTACCAAGGTAAAAAAAAAAAAAAGTTAATTTAGAGCCCTGAATATAGATTTTTTCAAAGCCGCTTTACAGTGATAATAAGAAATTAATGGAAGAGAGATTGTTTTGACTGTAGGGGAGAGCGGGGCACAACCTAACGCTTTTTGACTTTCTTTTTTTTTCTGTTTTTTATTGTGTAAATCCACTTGTGGTTCAGAGAATTTATTTTTTCCCACATTAATTGCACACATGTCTAGTACAATTATGTGGTTTTGTTTCATTAATACAGTGTATACTTTTTTCTTGATTTACCCCGAAAGAATGGAATTGAAATGTGGCAACATGCCCCATAGGTGGGGTACATTGTAACATGTTAGGGGTACATTGTAACATGACAAAATGACAGCTTAAAATGTTATCTGATATAATCAAAAAAAATATCCAAAACAAAATATAAAAAAATATATATTTTTCAATAAAATACAATTGTTAACTTTTTCAAATAAAATAATGGAATTTTTTAATAATTAAAAATAAATTTTTTTTTGAGTTTGACAACAAACACACCTCAAAACTATACAGCATAGTAAAAAAATAATAATAATAATTAAGCATTTCTGAACATTGACTCTCAGTCTTTATTCACCTTTTTCTCATGGTTTCTCAAAAGAATTCATAAAAGTATAGAATATAATAGCGTAGGTCTAATAGGGGCCCATTGTAACGCAGTGTTCCCTTTCGAGAGTACTCTCGTATTGCGTAAGTTTAGCTTACGCTTATGGGAAATTCCTATTTCTCGAGAATATGAAGCCAAAAATTATCCTTATAATTTATATAATGTAAAACGCAGTGCAGCTGCACAGCAGACCCAGACAGAGCGTACTGGAGCGCTGATTGGCTGTGCTGCGGCAACTGCACGAACCTATGGCGAGGCGGCTGAGGTGTGCACCAATCTGGTGCCCAAAAGCGCATCTAGACACTGATAAAATGTAGCATATTTAAGCTATAAAAGCCCATGTAATGCCATAGGATTCAGATTTAATCTCCTTCAGCAGACTCACCCTTCGCTAAACTCCGGACCCGGAAGTCGCCGCCGGTGAAAAGGCCTTCAGCGCATCCATCACCTGCTTCGCAGTCTGAGGAAGCCGAATCCTGCCTTCGCTGGACTCCGCCTTCAGCCGCGGTTTCCGCTACGCCATCCGGCGAGCCAATATCTTTTTAAGCCGTGTGTGTGTTGCCGCTGCAGCACTCACACTCACAAAAAGAGCCAGGTGTTGTTGAAAATGCCTCGTATTTCCTGTGCTTCATGTAGAGGCCCCCTCTTCAGCGAAGATTGGCACATCCTGTGCACCGTGTGCCTAAACACTGAGACTCCAAAGTCTTCCTAACCACAGGAATAAAGAGAAAGTACAAACTCTCATCTTGCTTCTCCCAGCCCCCTCTACTCAGGTGAATGGTCTCTTCACCCACAAATGGTTCAGCTGATTTGGAGCATCTTCGGCAAGGCGGAAATCGATCTTTTCGCCTCAGGAGACAATGCTCATTGCACAACCATAGCAGCATCTCATGCTCATGTGGCCGGACAGCCACTGGGGAGAAGCGACCTAGTCGCACGGTTCCTCAGAGGAGCTAGGAGGCTGAACCCGTCTCAACCCCCATCGGTTCCTATATGGGACCTTTCCATGGTCCTAGAAGCCATGAAAGGTCAACCATTTGAGCCACTTCAGTCTGTGAGTCTGAAGCACCTTTCGCTAAAGACTGCTCTCCTGCTGGCACTAGCTTCAGTCAAGCGAATTGGTGATTTACATGCACTCTCAGAGCACAGATCATTTCGCTATCAGCTCTGCCCTTGTCTGAGGATGAAAGAGACGCGAATCTACTCTGTCCTGTCAGGGCTCTTAGAGTTTATTTAGAGTGTTCCGCCACTTCTAGACAGTCGGAACAGCTGTTCATATGCTTTGGCGGCCGCACCAGAGGGTGCACGATCATGAAGCAGAGATTGTTGCGATGGATAGTAGATGCTATCTCGCTGGCTTATGAGTCAAGGGGTCTCTGCTGCCCCATGTACACGTCATGGAATGAGCATGGCCTCGTCATGGGCTTGGTCCAGTGGAATAACTTGAAGATATCTGAGCTTTTTTACGAGCTTTTGTTCTTTCCATATAAACAAATTCTTAATGCATTTTACAACATCATATGGCCCGATTTATCCGGTCTGGTGTTAAATCTACCATATGGAACATGTATAACATAAACATATGTTCTAACATATTCTATACTATAAGGCCCAATTATATCTGGTCTAGTTTATCTAAATCCATATACATAGTATATCATTCTATAACATAAGGCCCGACTCTGTCCGGTCTAGTTCCTATAATTATATGACACAGGAATATTTTCTGCATATACCCTTATGTGAGGCTCACTGCTCGTTGGCCTCTTATTGGGTCTCATACTTTACTATTCTATGGGCATCGGGCTCTCACCCTCAAGCCATAGTGCAGTTTTAAAAGCACGCACAGCGTATTAAATTGGGTTCCCATAAGCGTAAGCTAAACTTACGCAATACGATAGTACTCTCGAAAGGGAACTTCTCGGTTACTAACGTAACCTCGGTTCCCTGAGAGTGCTCTTGTGCTTAGATCAGGGGATCGCTTCAGTCGATTTGACCTGAATCCTATGGCGTTACATGGGCTTTTATAGCTTAAATATACACCTCAGCCGCCTCGCCATAGGTTCGTGCAGTTGCCGCAGCACAGCCAATCAGCGCTCCAGTACGCTCTGTCTGGGTCTGCTGTGCAGCTGCACTGCGTTTTACATTATATAAATTATAAGGATAATTTTTGGCTTTATATTCTCGAGAAATAGGAATTTCCCATAAGTGTAAGTTAAACCTACGCAATACTTGTTCCCTACTCTCAGAGAACCGAGGTTACGTTAGTAACCGAGAAGTTACAACGCACCCCACCTGCGCAACTGGGATTTAAACCCGGCTCGTGTCTTCTGCTGGTTAGATCAGCATTAAAGAACGATCTCTGTTAAATAACAGATACAAGATTAAAATAATATCAGATTTGTCTTATTTTAAATAAACACAAAAAACAGAGAAGAAAAACTTACTTAAGTAAGAAATTTACTTTAGCTATGGTTAAATAAATGTTCAGTGATATCTTACAAAGATTTTTTAACTTTGACGCAATTTTTTCTCTAAATAATGTTGATATGGCAACTAGTAAATACACTGAGTTTCGTCATGCTGGCATGTGTGGGAAGTGTTAAACCATGTGTGTTATCCCACGTTAGGTTGTGTCCCACTCTCCCCTACATCAGCTCTAGAAAAAAGTTATTGTCCAGCTAAAGTAAGTTTTTGATTGATTCATTTCCGTTGTAAATAATCATTAATTATTTACTATTTATTTACTTTATTTACATTTTTCATAACTATAAACTTAAACTTCTATCATTTTTTTAAGTTCACCTAATTTTCACTAATTTTATTTTCTGGTCTGTGCTCAAACAGTGAATAAATGGATTATGACTACTGCATACCTACTAATATACCTACTAATTTAGTACCATAAAATTTCCTATATATATATAAATAATTAGTCTTTTAAAGGTAAATTAAGCAAGACAAGACTGCTTTGCTGTCTTCTTGCACCATGCCAACTCTGTTAGACATCCAATAAATCACCCGTGCGTTAACTGGCATGGACACTCATGCCTGGCAAGACATGAATTAAACCTAATACAGCATGGATCAGCACCACCTGTTCTCTCAGAACAACAAGCCTTAGACCTAAAACGTACCCGTTTTCATTTCAAGAACAACACTTTACATAAAAACCCTCTTAAACCATTATAAAATGACCCTTGGGGACTTGTTAGGTTTGAAATGAATACCATTCACTGAAATCTATCTTTCAAATTAAGCAACATTCAGAGATTTAACAGCTCAGTCAAAAGCATACAAATTAATAAGGTTGTTTATATATTTAAATGCATGTTACAATGTCATATCTCTTTTGAAAATGTTTTGTATTGAATATTTCATACTTTAATTCCTTATGATATCTGTTAGAACCATTTGTCTAAATTTAAAGATTAAATATTTTAAATTCTGAACAGCTGCTAAAAAAAAAGATCATGTATAGCCATCAAATACCTCACAGCTTTGTAATATCTGGTATAATAATAATATTAAAAATACACTGTCTTAATCCTGTGAAATGCCAGATTAAGAGACTGCCGCAGCAGGAAACTATTTCTAATGAAGTCTACTTTTTGATACTGTACAGCATTACTAAAAGAAATGAGAAGGTCATTAAAAAAGCAGGAACTTATTCATCATTTATAATGTTACAATGTCTGTGAGAGACTTAAAAAGATTTTAATAAAGTGAATACTTTTCCTAAAGGCAAATTTCATCAAATAATATGCTTTTTACAACGCTTGAATTTTACAAGGATGTACTTTATATTAACATTTCCTCTATTGGTAGCAAGGGACAGCTTAAGGGTCAGCTTCATTGACGCATTTTTAGAAAGCATTCAGTTTTATTTGTCCTTGGCTGATTTTTGGTGATAAAATGGGTTTATTTTAAGAGATATTTCTCTGATATCACTACATACACCAGGAGTTTTGAAGGCTTATTGCAGAGCAGGTTCCTGCTTGTCAGCGGCTTTGCCTCTACTTTGTCAGTGATTGAACTTGGAGCCTTTAACACCCAGAATTTTATCAGGCCATTTATAACAAACGTCTGGAATGTCCCCAAGTTCAATCTAGACTTACCATTATTGATCAAAACACATGGCACATCTGAAATTGGATTAGTCACCTTGAAAAATATGTCACAAATAAGAGTGAGCCTCTGTTTTATGTTGTGTTTAGTTGTGAGGTTTTTAAACCATTATTTAAAATACAAAAATCTTAATTTCGGTAGACAAAAAAAAAAAAAATCTTAAACCATAATTTTAAACCATAACATTTTCACTCAAGAAATCCATAGTGGCATGGATGGTAGATTAATAGAAAAATAGAGTGTGAGGTTAGTTTAAAATGTGAGCTTAAAGCGCCCTCTAAAGGACAGTGAATTATTTTATATTTGTATAACCTTTACGTTATTATGAAATTATCTTTATTATCCTAATTATTATTTTCCTATTATGATTTTAAAATATTTATTATAATATTTCTATAAATTCTTTATTTATATTATACTACATTTTATTAACTAATAACATCTATAATATTATTTTAATATAATAAAAATGATTTATATCCATAAATATTATTTTATAAGTCAAAGACATTAAACACCAGGAACCAAGCATTTTTCTGAGAATTAATTCACCAATTTGGGTGAAGGCATACTACCTTTCATTAGCAGAGATTAATTTTTTTTCTTTTCTTTTTTTTGTACACTGTAGGATGGTGGTTCTTAACTGTGTGACCACTAGGGGGCCACGACAAACTTCCAATGGGGCCACAAGATGTATGAAAAGTATTCAAAATGTTATATTATAAAAATATACTACATTAAAATGCTAAAAGATATCTGAAAAGCATTCCAAATGTTATATTTATAAAACTATCAATTTTATTTTATAAAAATAAATATACTACATTAAAATGCTAAAATATATAAGCATTTAAAATCTTATATTATACAAATATAAAAAAAAATAATATTATAAAATAAATATACTACATTAAAATGCTAAAAGACTTGTAGGAAGACCTCTTTAGAAGCCTTGTTGAACAGTCCAATAAAAATTTAATCAAGGTTTTATAATGAGAATATGGTAATAAATAATTCTCTGAAAATATGGAAGCAGATTAAATCATATCTGGATCTTCCACATATATATTTGGACAGCCCAATTTGTAAAAATCACGCCTTTACCCCTGGTTTACAGGATAAGGTTTTCTCCTAATGGAAGCAAAAAGGTCTAAGTTCCATAAGAGATTTATATATTGATAATAAATTTGGCTCATTTATTCAACTTAAATTAAAATATGATCTTTTATCTACTGATTTTTTCCGGTATTTACAAATTAGGGATTTTACTAGAAAGCACTTAATTGGTTTTGAAAACATCCCTATACATCAAACTTTGAAAAGTCTAAGTAACTGCAGTCCAACTGAATGAGGCACAGTCTCTTTCTTTTATGCGTTACTACTAGATAAGGTGAACACAAACACTGATCATATATGGCAAATTTGGGAAGAGGAGCTTTCTGGTGAGTCATGGGAAAGCTGTCTTAACGAAATTCACGTTTGCTCTATTAACACAAGGCATACTGTAATCTAATTCAAAATCACTCATAGGCTTCATTATTCGAGGACCAAATTACATATGATTTACCCAAATGTATCCTCTATACGTAACAAATGTAAAGTCTCAGAAGGTACGTTGTCTCATGCTTTTTGGTCATGTCAGAAAATTAGACCATTCTGGCAGAATATATTCAAATTTATTTCAGATGCATATAAAATTTATTTGCTACCTGAGCCAAAATTGGCCATTCTTGGAGATACTTCAAAAATTGGAAGTAAATATGTGTCACAAGCTGTTTCTTTAAGTATGATCTTGGCTAAGAAGGCAATTTTACAGAAATGGAAGTCTGAGTCTGTACCGGCCTTTGAAATCTGGCTTAGAGAGCTAAGTTACGTGCTACCTCTAGAAGAGCTGAGATATAAGATATTAGATAAACAAAAGACATTTGTAAAAATATGGAACCCAATAAAAATATTTATTAACAATCTTGACTTATAACTTATTAAAGGCCTAGGGGTTACGGTTAATGGTGCGCTCTGTATGTTTCAATTATTTGTATTGCTTGTTCATTTTTCAAGGGCTTTAGTACATCCAACAACTAGACAACTAGTAAGTTGATTACTCAGTTCACTTTGTGCAAAAGTATATTAATCTCTAACAACAGCAGTATATAATGCCTTGTTTTATATTACAACTGCATAACATATTTAATGTCAGTAATGTTCCCTGTTTGTCAAAAGCCACACAAAAAAAATGCTAAAAGATGTCTGAAAAGCATTCAAAAGCTTATATTATAAAAATATTAAAATTGTGTATTATAAAATAAATATACTACATTAAAATGCTAAAAGATGTCTGAAAAGCATTAAAAATGTTATATTATAAAACTATCAATTTTATTTTATAAAAATAAATATACTACATTAAAATGCTAAAATATATAAGCATTTAAAATCTTATATTATAAAAAATATACTACAATAAAATGCTAAAAACATAGTGCCAATTTTTATTAGAATAATAAGAAATTTAGTAGTAACGTTTGGATTTACACTATTAAACCTGCCGTACATCTAAAATGAATTTTTCAAAATTCAATTTCAAATTTACATAAACCCCCTAAAATATTCTATATTATTATTATAAAGAAATAACTATTGTAATAATGCTATTTATAATAAATCATATGATGATGATGGTTATTATATTATTTATTATATTATATATCCATAAAATACAAATTACACTATAATATTGATAATAATTTACATTATTTGGGGTCTAAAAATTTTAATATAAGTTATATATATATATATATATATATATATTACTATACAATATTATTATGATTATTACCAACTATAATAATAATGTTAGTTGTATATTCGATATTAGATTACATCGTTACACTTTTGATGTACATTTATATTATTTGTTAAATATTGTAATGTATGTTATAAATAAATATATTAATTACTATACACAATGCTGGGTTGTAACTGATTACATGCAATCTGAATTACGTAATCAGATTCCAAAAATGTAGTTGTTATTATATTATATTGCATTTTAATATGCTCATAAACAGATTACAGTTACTTTTTTATGGATTATTACATATTATTCACACAATGGCTGTAAAGCATTCAGAATGTATTGATTCTCCCTAATTCTTCAGATTACTCTTTTAAATGTACCTTTCTAAAAAAAAAATCCTATTGTGTGTCATACTGTTTAGCTTTGACTATATTCATGAATGGCCATGTAAATAAATTTTCATGCTTCTAAATTTGGGAACAAAAGCACCTCTCATTTACACCATGTATGAGATGACTAATTAATGTATGTAAGTTACTAAACACTGCTGATACATAGTGTCTTCATTATATCCAGTGACCTTCACTAATTATTGATCTGGACAGGACAACCTGGAAAATGTAAAACCTTTGAATGTTTTCATTGCTGAACATTGCTGTTTTCCCGTTTATTATTGTTTGTTCATGTTATGAAGGGATTCCCAACTTTTTTTGTCAGGCAAATCCATTTGACCTCAAATATTTACTTGGAGTCTCTTGAGATTTAGTTGAAAAGTAATCAAAAAGTCAGAAAACATTACCTAAAATGAGTCTAGATCACGTTACAAACTATAATTTTCGTCATGTAATTTGAAATGAGTAACAGACTATACAATATTATATTTTATTACCAATAATAATAAAAAAGTATTATATTGAAGTATAGATTACATTGTTACAGTATTGATATACATTCATATTTTTTTTATCCATATTATTTTCATAAACGATCCCTTTACAAGTTCACGGACCATAATCTGAACCTTGTTTTATATAATTGTAGTAATTTGAAGAACTACCACGAGGGGGCGCGAAACACCAGAAAATGCAAACACGTTAATTCACGTGCGTTTCTTCAGTTTACGTTTATGCTTATAAAACATGTAGACAGACTCAACAGGTATCCACAACTGGGATACCCGTGTAAATTATATTTATTTCTCATTCTCGCCATCTGCTTTCCTCAAAACACTTTAGTGCGTGATTTACGTGTTTTTACCAGTCGCATGCCATGAGTTGATGTCATAATTTGACGACTATTTCCCACGAACATGGCGAACAACACACGAGAGAAACGTGACTGGGCTGGATCTTCAACGTGGGGCCGAACCAATAGGCGCTCGGAAGACCGAGTCACTCATTCCGGTAATCTGTACACGTGTCATTCTGCTACCCAATGGACGCGGGGAGAGGCGGAAAATTCATTGCGTCTACTCTGGCTGCTCCTCATCTCAAACTTCACTGAAAGGCATCATGTGGACCCTGAGCGACTGAAAACGGGGATTGTTTACGCTTCTGGACTACATTCGACTGCACTGGACCTTTAGGATGGAATAAAAGTGCAACTATGGGAGTGAATTCAGTGCATTGGTTTCGCAAAGGGCTGCGGCTTCATGATAATCCGGCTTTGCAGGAAGCTCTCAATGGCGCGGACACTGTACGCTGTGTTTATATTTTGGACCCGTGGTTTGCAGGGTCTGCCAACGTGGGAGTCAACAGATGGAGGTCAGTGCCATTTATTTGAGTGGTTTGTAGTTATAGACAGATGTACACTGGGTAGTTTTAGTATTATTGTGAAGGGTAACGTTAGGTATGGTGGCGCGTATCTAAGCAGCTCTTTTGCACAGCCGCTGTTATGTTTTGGCCCTGACATGCGCTGACCGAGTGTATATGGTAGCTGGTTTCTTAAATGTAATTGTAACCTAATAAGTTACTTCTTCGTATATCTTATTTAAGAACCAAAAAAAGTAAACACCGACTTTTATTACCCCATTCTATTATAAAAGCGTAAATTATTTTTACGCTCCACTGCTGTTTAGTGCAGGTGCAAACTTTACAAGTCAGCTAGACACTTCAGCTCAACTTATCGTAGTGTGCTATTTCTGTTGTAAAAGAATACGATAAATGAATTAATCTTTAATTGCATGAAATATATATATATATATATATATATACTGTGGTGGTGCCGTGACAGCACTGATACCATATAGCTAGTCTTTTTTTTGCACACGCCCACTTTGGTTTTATATAACGGCTAAAATTACAATTTCACTATTGCGTCATTGAATGTGAGTGTAGGTGAAGTCAATCGCGCGCGTCTTGGAGACACAAATAAGAACGTGCGTGGAGTGTAAAAAAAGATTACAAACACAATAGTGCGAGTCACGTGATTTTCACGTGTGCTGTCCATGCCTGCTGAGAGATGTGTTGGGTGAATGAATAACCTCATTATGCAAACATCCATTTTTGCTTATGTAATAAGAATAATAAACATGGTGCATGCTGAATCAGACAGTAAGATGTTTTAAAATGTTTTAGTTTGTTAAGATTGTTATTGGAAGTAGTGGGGATTTTGATTAATCACAATCGAATCTTTTGAATCCATTCCAATGCCTATTTTAAAACAGACGAGGCCTTGAATAGTATTTTAGGAGTATTTATAAAATACAAGAAATTAATAGTATTTTTGTGCCCAGATATAATCATCCAATGCAATTTAATTGAAGATTTGTGTAATCAGTGCAGGATGCTAATAATATTTAAATAATTTGCAATTTGTCTCAGATGTTGACTGAATTTTTTTTTGTGTATTTGGTGTGATATCAAGAATGCTTTTTTTATTAAAATAACTGATGGCTTTTGCTAGTTTTGTATAACTTCTACTGAAACTAGCACTGCTTGCAGGGTCACAGCATATTAATACATCGTTTTCTCTCCTGCAGATTTTTACTGGAATCTTTAGAGGATTTGGACACAAGTTTGAGGAAACTGAATTCAAGGCTTTTTGTGGTGCGGGGACAGCCAACAGACGTCTTTCCAAGAGTCTTCAAGGTCTGTATTTGTCTCAAGTCATTTTGTTTTTTTGTCTCACTTTGGCTTTTAATATCTACACATTTATGTCTGATAACTTGAAACATGCAAAATACTGGTGCATAATGCAATCCTGAGTTCTTTGAATGCCCAAGCTGTATTTGATAACAGAATTTTCCATAGTTAGTGGATTTGATGTTGTATATTTTAACATCAGCTCATTTAATTTTAATATATTCACAGTAATATTAGTGATTGGTTATCATTAGTAGGGTCTTTTGCTAGTGATGCCTTGTTTCAAAAGATAAACAATGATTTTGTCAGGGTTTAGTCCCAAGATCATACTTTTAATATTATTGAAAACTATGGAGAAACTGTTAAAATGCTTTTCTTTTCATTTTTTACCCAGCAGCCCTGTTTTTTTTATCTCCCATAACAAGCTTGAACGCTGATTTAAAACATTGCCAAATATCAATCTCTGGCTAGTAAGTTTAGCAAACATTAGCTCTTGGCTGGTTGCTATGGCTACATAATATACACAATGCGCTTAGTCACCTGGACAGAGTGTAGAAGCAGTGGGTGTTGTGACTGCTGCTCCTGTAGTGAAACACCCTCCAGGTAATGGATTCATCAAAATTATGTTTATTTTCCAGTGTTGCCCATTTGGTACAGGGCATAATAGAAGGATGGAATAGGACAGGGATGTTGTTGAGGGGAAATCACAGTTTAAGTTTGAGATGGACTTTGTATTGCTTTGTGTCTTGAAGTTAATTCTTATGTGTTTTAGTTTGTCTCTAATGTTAGGTTGTATATTTTTTTAAATTATCATTTTGTTTGGGCTGGTAAGCTAGTATGATAATTACAGTGTAATATTTTAATATTACAAATACACTACCATTTAAAAGATTTTAGTCTCTTCTGCTCACCAAGGCTGCATTTATTTGATCTAAAACACAGTAAAGCAGTGATATTGTGAAATATTATTTCAATTTAATATGACTGTTTTCTGAATATATTTTAAAATGTAATTTATTCCTGTGATGCAAAGCTGAATTTTCAGCATCATTACTCCAGTCTTCAGTGTCACATGATCCTTCAGAAATCATTCTAATATACTGATTTGCTGCTCAAAAAAACTGGAAACTGACTTTTTTCATGATTCATTGATGAATTGAAAGTATAGTTGAAAAAGAAAGTTCAAAAGAACATTTACTTGCTGAATAACAAAAAAATATGAATTTCTTTAAGTATAGAACCCAAAACTTTGAACAGTAAACATCAATGTTGTACTGTTATTGAAAGTGAATTATTTATTTATTGTAAAGGGTTTTTTTCCGTTCAGTATCGAGTTCTCTCACATAATTTTACACTTTAATCTGGGAAGTTCTAATGTCAGTGTTTATTAGCTATGCTTCCTAAGGCAAACATCACTTTGCTATTATGCATACTTGGCTTTAGGGGTCTATTAAAATCTATAACCTTAATTTGGTGCCTCCCACAGCTCCTAAATTTCTCATTTAGACCCTCCAGTAATTCCCTTTTCAGCTAAACATCCACTTCTTGTAACTCTGATTGATTTACACCAGCATCTTAAGGTAGTTTATGAAAGATCTCATTTTCATGCAGTCGGAGCAGTCTTCTCTCTCTCTCTCTCGAGCATGGCAGTGCATCATTCAGACATTGTCAAGTGGGTTGTACGATCCCTTTGGCAGGTTAATAATGCTGTTTATGCAAGGGGGTGAGGGCACCAGCACATCATCCCTTCAAAATGAGCTTGTATAACCAAGATGTCACAGAATGAGCTACAGTTTACTTCTTCCGAACAACTGAAGAGCCATGTGTGAAGATTACATTGACATTACTAGTAATGGGTCACCTTTTTAGTCCTTATTTGGAAATAAAACACTAAATGATTATATCACCGGATGTGCTTTGTCAAAAGAAGCAGCTGGTTAATGATGTTAACTTGAGGACATCATTGACCTCACCTCTATGTAACACTTTTTTTATGTACTACTTTTTACATTGCTATTAGAAATAAGGTGTAAAGATACTACGCATTGATGTTGTATTTATTTTGACCATTTGTGTCATTCTTTAACATATATATCTGATCTCTGTCTCTTTCAGGAGTGGAATGTCACACGTCTCACTTTTGAATATGACTCCGAGCCTTATGGGAAAGAAAGAGATGCAGCCATCATTAAAATGGCGCATGAATATGGTGTGGAAACCGTGGTACGAAACACTCACACGCTTTACAGTCCAGACAGGTGGGTGATGAACTGCACTCGCACACATTCCTCAGTGAAAACTGACACCGACTTAATAAAGTTTAGTTTTGTCAAGAAATTAATTTATAGGCTCAATTTATATTTGTCTCTAAAATTGTCAGAATATTAAACTCACTCAAGTATGTCAATTTTTAATGGGTAGGGTATTAACAATATTTTTATGATTTTATGAGCTTGTTTTACTAGCTTGTATAATAATACATTTATAAAATATAATTTATTTCCTGTGATGGCATTACTCCAGTCTTCAGTGTCACATGATCCTTTAGAAATCATTCTAATGAAATAGTGATGATACATTTTCTGGTTTCTTTGATGAATAGAAAATTCAAAATAACATAATTTATTTGAAACATAAATCGTTTGTAACATTATAGAAATGACTTTACTGTCACTTTTGATCAGTTTAATGTGTCCTTGCTTGAATAATAGTATTAATTTCTTTAAAAACTTTTTTACTCACATTTGACACAGATTGGAATTTGTTGCACACATGTAAACGCAAAAATCCGCACGAGATCTGCTTTTTTTTTGCATCCGATCTAAGCCACTTCCAAATGTGGTTTTAAATCAGATACATATCTGATATCTAGACATGTGACCTACATCTAAACACGAATATCTGATTTCCCATTTGAATTCCAAGCCACCACAAGGTGAGGGCGACACGTTTGCCCACAATCACTTTGGGCGGAAATGAATGTAAACACAGATATCGGATACCAGTCGTGTCTAAAGTGAATGTAAACAGGTGGGCCCAAAAATTGGATATGATTAATAGATAATTGCATTGTGTCAATCCCGCCATAGTGAGATTGCATTGATGTCATTAATGTGGCATAATGTCACATATAAAATAATTTTTACAAATCTTCTTTTGGTGTGTAGTTTTTCAAAAATAAAAAAATACGTGTCTATTTTATCTCTTTTATCTGTTTTGAAATTTATTGCATAATTATATTCTTAAAGCATTCTAGGTTCAGGCGAATAAAAACGATGTATGTTCATATTGCCCTCACAGACTTGATAAGCATGGTATTGTGAGGTAAAATACTGCAATATTTTGAAATACCAATTTATTCTTTCGCTGCACCACCCCTAATATCACATTTTCAGAAATGTGACCCTCACAAGTGTAGCAAAATGAATGATCTAAACAAACAGCACTGAGAGACATTCTTGATCATATGACTCAGTGCTCCAAACTCACTCAAGTCTCATTTGCCATCATAGAAAATCTGTTTTACATTATTCTGAAGTAAATGTGGCAATGGGTTTTGACACGATACCTATATTTCTCATCTTCTCAAACATTTGCATACCATTTTAACCTGTTAATGATCAGCTGTTATTTAAAAGTTATTAGAGAAACTAATCCTAAATTTCATTATCACTTCCTATTAGGGCAGTTATTATTTGATATTATATAATTTCAGAACTTCATATTTTATTCATTACTCAAGCGCCTATCACCCATCAGGCTAGCCAGACAATATGTTAGGTGTACTACTGGCACTCTTTTTTTTATTACATTTTTTTTGCTGCATTATTTTACTGAAATATGTATGAATATTTTAGTTTGCTCATTTAACTTATTATGAGTGAAAAACATCTCAATCATGAAGGTGATTGGTTTGGTTTGCAGTGGCTTTATTTAATGGCTGGTGACCGTCTTGCTTACATTCCAGAGGTTTTCAATGGGGTTCAGGGCTGGAGATTGTGATGGCCACGACAGGGTCTTGGATTGGAGTATAGTCCTGCACGAAAAACCAATTCTTCGAGTTGTCAGAGCAGAAAGAAGCATGTAGGGCTGCAATTAACGATTATTTTGATTAGTTGGCCTTTTTTTGTTGTTGATTTAATCGGATACATTTTTTATTTTATTGACAAAACACACTATTCCACATCCTGCCCAATGCTGTCCTTCAAACAAACGTGCCAGCTGAGTGCTATGAAAACATACATAGTGAATATATCTACCATTACATAAATTAACCATGGTTTTACATTGAATAAAACAAACAAAAATAATAATAACAAATAAATAAATAAATAAATAACAGGATTATTGTAGTTATTCAATGGTAACCACAAATTAACCATTATTTTGCTTCAAATCCATAGTTTAACTATATGGTATTTGTGTGGTTACACAAATGGTAATCAATACGGCCAAAACATGGTTTTATTATAATAAAAACACGGTTTTACTATAATAAAACCATGGTTAACTTTCATAAGGGTATGTTTGTGCTATATATTATGTGCAAAAAAATACAAACTCGGTGTTCCCACAGAAGAGGAAATTTCTTTATCCTTTTAGAAACATCTTACATTTACAGGTGCTGGTCATATAATTAGAATATCATCAAAAAGTTGATTTATTTCACTAATTCCATTCAAAAAGTGAAACTTGTATATTATATTCATTCATTACACACAGACTGATATATTTCAAATGTTTATTTCTTTTAATTTTGATGATTATAACTGACAACTAAGGAAAATCCCAAATTCAGTATCTCAGAAAATTAGAATATTACTTAAGACCAATACAAAGAAAGGATTTTTAGAAATCTTGGCCAACTGAAAAGTATGAGCATGTACAGCACTCAATACTTAGTTGGGGCTCCTTTTGCCTGAATTACTGCAGCAAAGCGCCGTGGCATGGAGTCGATCAGTCTGTGGCACTGCTCAGGTGTTATGAGAGCCCAGGTTGCTCTGATAATGGCCTTCAGCTCTTCTGCATTGTTGGGTCTGGCATATCGCATCTTCCTCTTCACAATACCCCATAGATTTTCTATGGGGTTAAGGTCAGGCGAGTTTGCTGGCCAATTAAGAACAGGGATACCATGGTCCTTAAACCAGGTACTGGTTGCTTTGGCACTGTGTGCAGGTGCCAAGTCCTGTTGGAAAATGAAATCTGCATCTCCATAAAGTTGGTCAGCAGCAGGAAGCATGAAGTGCTCCTGGCTGCGTTGACCTTGGACCTCAGAAACACAGTGGACCAACACCAGCAGATGACATGGCTCCCCAAACCATCACTGACTGTGGAAACTTTACACTGGACCTCAAGCAACGTGGATTGTGTGCCTCTCTTCCTCCAGACTCTGGGACCCTGATTTCCAAAGGAAATTTTAGATTTACTTTCATCAGAGAACATAACTTTGGACCACTCAGCAGCAGTCCAGTCCTTTTTGTCTTTAGCCCAGGCGAGACGCTTCTGACGCTGTCTGTTGTTCAAGAGTGGCTTGACACAAGGAATGCGACAGCTGAAAAATGTCTTGCATACGTCTGTGCGTAGTGGTTCTTGAAGCACTGACTCCAGCTGCAGTCCACTCTTTGTGAATCTCCCCCACATTTTTGAATGGGTTTTGTTTCACAATCCTCTCCAGGGTGCGGTTATCCCTATTGCTTGTACACTTTTTTCTACCTCATCTTTTCCTTCCCTTCGCCTCTCTATTAATGTGCTTGGACACAGAGCTCTGTGAACAGCCAGCCTCTTTTGCAATGACCTTTTGTGTCTTGCCCTCCTTGTGCAAGGTGTCAATGGTCATCTTTTGGACAACTGTCAAGTCAGCAGTCTTCCCCATGATTGTGTAGCCTACAGAACTAGACTGAGAGACCATTTAAAGGCCTTTGCAGGTGTTTTGAGTTAATTAGCTGATTAGAGTGTGGCACCAGGTGTCGTCAATATTGAACCTTTTCACAATATTCTAATTTTCTGAGATACTGAATTTGGGATTTTCCTTAGTTGTCAGTTATAATCATCAAAATTAAAGAAATAAACATTTGAAATATATCAGTCTGTGTGTAATGAATGAATATAATATACAAGTTTCACTTTTTGAATGGAATTAGTGAAATAAATTAACTTTTTGATGATATTCTAATTATATGACCAGCACCTGTATATTCAAATTACACGCTGTTATCCCTTTACAGTTACTACTCTTATAAAATACTTTAATTACATGTTGACTTTTAAAACTAAATTTAGCGTCCAACAGCAGATAGTTCAGCTAAATGAATGTTTTTGCGCTGAATATTAATTGTCTCCCTCTCTACTGCATTCTGTCGATGCACATGCGCTCGCCACGCCATGCTCGTTCAGTGAAGTTTAAAGCTTGGTTTATTAACACAGACTGTCAGGACGCGCTTTCATGCAAAATGGAAATACTCGCTGTGAATTAGTAGCATTTACAGATGAGGATATAACTACTGTTCTCTATAGACCCTATAGATCAGTGGATATAACCGGCAACGTTTTGCGCTTAGGACGCAGACGCACACACACATCTGTCATAGTGCATGACAGGCTATGTTAAATGCTAATGCATTCGCTTGAAGCTTAAAATAAACAATTCTCATGTTTTGGGCACTTGGATCATGTTCCTTTCCTGCATCAGCTCACTCTGTTTTCACTCCACTATTTCTAGACGCACATTTTGTCCATAGAAATGCATTATTTAGTGCGACTGGTGGAAGCCATAGACCGTAAAAAAATATTGGAAGCTTACCGTGCATAGACTGGGTAGACCCGACTAATCGATAATGAGAATTGTTATCGATGATTTTCATTATCGATTTTATCGACTAGATGTTGAACCCGTAGAAGCATGTTTTCTTCCAGGATAACCTTGTACGTGGCTTGAGTCATGCGTCCTTCACAAAGATCTGCCTGATTCTGATCTTCTCTGATGAGTCCAGTTTTAGCTTTGCCAACACCTGGTGCTCTAATGGTTAGACAGAGACCTGAAGAGGCCTACAACCCACAGTCTCTCACAACCACTGTGTAATTTGGTGGATGATGTTCTTGTGGTTCTTCAGTAAGGCTAGAATCGGGCAGATACGTCTTTGCGAGGAATGCATAACTCAAGCCATGTACAAGATTATCCTGAAAGAAAAATAGCTTCCTTCTTCTCTGACAATGTTCCCCAACTCGAAAAATTGGTTTTTCGTGCAGGACAATGCTCCAATCAACATGTGGATGGAGGACCACCAGATCAAGACCCTGTCATGGCCATCACCACTGAAAACCTCTGAAATGTAAGCAAGAGGGTCAACCAGCCATTAAATAAAGCCAAGCTGCTTGAATTTTATCACCAGGAGTGGCATAAAGTCACCCAACAGCAATGTGACTGGCTGATAGGGATCATGCCAAGATGCATGAAAGCTGTGATTGGAAATCAGTAGGGTTGGGTACTGAACTCGGTACTTGTAAGGGCACCGACCAAATTACGTCGGTACTACCGAGTACCGATTCACATTAAATCAATCAGTACCAGATTTTCCGGTACCTGGGAACGCATCTGGTTATATAGACTAGTGTCTGTGAATATTAAACCGCAAAAAGACTATTTAAATACGAATCCTGCGTCTCTGTGTTAATTAATGGCACAGACACGCAGTTTAATTTACCTCACACACACTGAATCACGCGCGGCGGTCGTGTATTTCCATCTCTGCCATCTCATATGAGGACATGAGCCGCTCTGAGAGTCACTTCATGAGCATTTTACCATTTCATTTGAGAAAAACTATGGTCATATCATAAACACAGAAACTCAAAGGTCTTCACAGCAACCTGTCAAAATAAAAGTTTGGTTTAACTTGTCAAATATATTACTGTTGTACAGTAGAATTTAGATATGTCTCAATGTAATAGTAATACTAACACTAATGTAATAATAAATTATCAACTTTAAGTAATAAATCACAATTTTTCTTCCATGTTTTAATTTTAACAGTATAAAGCTGAGTTGTGAAGCACTTCTACAAAAAAATTTAATTAAATTAATGTTTAATGTCTTCATTTGATTACCAGAAAATACACAACACAGAATTTGTGGCAAATCTTTTCATAGAAATTAAATTAAAAATATATATTTTTAATAATATGGTTGTTTTTATGAATTCAGTTAATTAAATAGCTAGTAGCCGTAATATTACCGTAAATATTACGGTAAAAAAACATCACAGACAATGGCAGACAGCGACCAAGGCAGCTCTGGCATAATGTCAATAACACTTCTATAAATGACTTACAGTTTCTTTACAGTTATTGATGTAAACATCCCTAAAGTACCGAAAAAAGGTAACGTTGGATACCGGTACCGAATTTGAAGGTTAAAATTTGAACGGTACCCAACCCTAGAAATCAGGGTTATTCCACCAAATTTTGATTTCTGAAGTTAAAACATTAGTACTGTGTTGTTTAAAAATGGATATGAATTTGTTTTCTTTGCATTTTTTGAGGTCTGAAAACACTATAATTTTTATTTATTTTATTTTGACCAGTTGTTATTTTCTGCAAATAAATGCTCTAATTGTTGAGCCAACATTCCCTAATCATTGACTAGATTACCCTGTAAACTTTGCCAGCACTTGTGATTCACATTATGTGACATAACAATGAACTTTGCGGTACTGTGACTCTGGGCTACACTTGCAACTCGCATTCTCTCTCTTATGTCTTTCCTGAGAGTATTACTAAACATGAGAGAATGGCTCTCCCCTTCTCAGATTATTGTGTAGATACCACTACTCCTGATGTGTAATGTAAAACAAGTGGCCTTTTGAATAGGTTACGTAAATGGGATTATACACCCAAACGCTATCTCTCATTCAGAGGGGAAGAGAGTGAGTTTGCATGCATAAGCGTGTGTGAATGCATGTGTGGGTGTGCCTGTGACATCTGTGTCTATAGTACAAACAGAAGAAATGAGACTCGCTGCTGCCATCTGGTGATTGAAAGTGTCCCTGACAGTCACACTGAGAAACATGTGCTGTGGGTGGGAGGGTGAAATAGCACAGCATGCAAGTCACCACTGCAAACATGTGCGAGCTGAGCGCCGGCCTTTTACTAACGAACACGCGGGTGCCCCCTGATTCTGCACCGTGCCGAGAGAACCGGCCAATGGCAGGGCTCCACCCCTGACAGATATAGACAGTTGTATAAGATCAGGACTATAATTAAGGGACAGGCTGTTAATGTGTCAAGACAGGGACACGTGTGCTTGCATTTAAGAGAATGTGGGGAAGTGTATTCCCTGTCTGGACAGTGGAAACACTGCCAGGCAATCTTTCCTAGTTGATCAAAAATGACTTGACTTTAGTGACCTTGTTTCCTAAATAATAAAACATCTTTTTGAAATGCCACCTCAGGTTGTTTGAAACGGATTGGTGTTGTAGAATGAACTAGAAGTGAAATGTCCTACAAACAAGCATGGTTGTGTTAACATCAATAAGGGCAACAAGGTTTTTTTTTTCTCATAGCCTGACAATCCAGACCCACATCAAGATGTTGGGTCTGGGAACACCATTGGCAGAGCTCAATCTAAAGGGGGTGGGATAAACGGTTGTCTTTCAAATTCCCTCTGCACTCAATAGGATAGCACTACAACCAATCAGAGCAACGAAGAAGGTGACGTAGTCAGAGCGAGAGTCCTTTTTTAAGAATGACTTCAGTGCCGTTCTTTGTTTTCTCAAAGAAAAGCTTAACTCCAGAAAGCCGATTTCGAAAGACCGCTGTTCGCCAGCAGCAGCAGCCATTTTCTTTGTTTTCAAGTAGCAGGGAATTCACTCGGAACCGTCGCAACTCTGCAGTCATTATGTTAAGCCCGCCTACCGACTCTATACACGATGTGATTGGCCTGACTAGAGTTTGTTTTTTTTCAAGCTCGCAAGCCAACGGAGAGTTGCTAGACGACCCTGGCTGCAAATTACATTTGCTGCCGCTAGGGTGCGTCTAGATTAGTAGGCTACTAATCCCACTACATTAAGTATTTTTTTAAATATTTTATTTTAAAGGATTGAATTAAATAATTTATATTTAATTTATGCTAATGTTCAAAATTGAGGTTGGTAACATTGTTTTGATGTTTTTGAAAAGTCTTTTATTTATTTATTTATCTATTTATCGCCAAGGCTGCATTTATTTGATCAAAAATACAGTAAAATCTATATTACACTATTTTAAGTATTTTATATATATATTATATATTTGTGTGTGTATGTGTGTGTGTGTGTGTGTGTGTGTGTATATATATAACACTGATTATCTCTTCATCATGACACATGTTAGTGAGTGGGATATATTAGGCAGCAAGTAAACATTTTGTCCTCAAAGTTGATGTGTTAGAAGCAGGAAAAATGGAAAAGCGTAAGGATTTGAACAAGTTTGACAAATTGTGATGGCTGGATGACTGGGTCAGAGCATCTCCAAAACTGCAGGTCTTGTGGGTTGTTCCCAGTCTGCAGTGGTCCGTATCTATCAAAAGTGGTCCAAGGAAGGAACAGTGGTGAATCCAATTGAGCATCTGGGATGTGCTGAACAAACAAGTTCGATCCATGGAGGCCCCACCTCACAACTTACAGGACTTAAAGGATCTGCTGCTAGCATTTTGGTGCCAGATACCACAGCACACCTTCAAGGGTCTAGCGGAGTCCATGCCTCGACGGGTTGGGGCTGTTTTGGCAGCAAAAGGGGGACCAACACAATATTAGGTCATAATGCCATGCCCGATCGGTGTATATGTATGTGTGTGTATATGTGTGTGTCCTTGCTGAATAAAAGTATTCCTTTAAAAAACGTACTAACTCCAAACTTTCAAACGGTGTAATTTGCAACATATGTTTATGCACTTGAAGAAAATGTCTTTTTTTTTTTTTGAGTAAATGGGCCTGTGACATCACTATCAACTGGTTCAAATCAAGACTCTATTGTTGAGTTTTATTTATTGTTTTCCCTCAGGATCATAGAAATGAACAACCACAGCCCCCCTCTCACTTTCAAGAGGTTTCAAGCCATTGTGAACCGACTTGAACTTCCCAGGAAACCGTTGCCGACCATCACTCAAGAGCAGATGGCCAGGTGTCGGACTCAGATCTCGGACAACCATGACGAACGCTATGGTGTGCCCTCTCTTGAGGAGCTGGGTTTTAAAACTCATGGTGACAGCTCACATGTATGGAAGGGTGGCGAGACAGAAGCCCTGGAAAGATTAAATAAACACTTAGACAGAAAGGTGAGACATGGAGATACTTAATGAAGTTATACATTTTAATAATGACTGACTGATGAATAATTAATTAACAAGAAATGCAGTTGTTTTAACAAAAAAACAATTTTTAATTTGTGTAGTGTATTTATAGAAAGTAATAATTAATAAATGGAGATATTATATAATATATAAATGTGTGTGTATATATGTGTGTATATATATATATATATATATATATATATATATATATATATATATATTACATTTTTATATTCTTTGTTTTATTTTTATTTAATCTTTGTTTTGATGCAGGCCTGGGTAGCAAATTTCGAGAGGCCTAGAATAACTGCTCAGTCACTGTTTGCAAGCCCAACTGGACTTAGTCCTTACCTACGATTCGGCTGTCTCTCATGTCGCGTTTTTTACTACAATCTGCGGGAACTTTATATAAAGGTAAGTAATTGTTATTTTAATGGCATTGGTAGTCATCTAAAAATATGTAAATTTAATAGTTTAACACAGAATGGTAGGTGGCATATAAATGATGAAAGTGGAAGTTCAATTTGAATAATTACACTCGCTCATTATTTAACTTAAATTATAGAGGGTCCCAGAATCAAGCCTTGGGGGACACCGCAAGAAAACCTGTATTAAATATACACTACCAGCTAAAGTTTTGGCCACACTGAATTTATATTTCTCATAATTAGAGCCCGACCGATTTATCGGTCTGCCGATTTTATTGGCCGATATGAGCCTGTCGCAGATATATCGGCATTGCCGTATATGCCACCGATACGAACGCGCGCCCATGCGTCTCAGTGCGCAAATATTCACACAAAATTGTGTCAAAATGCAGGTCTTGTTGAGTATCAATATCACACGAGTTAAGTGAACGTAAACATGAAATTTGCCAGTCACCACCAGTGTTTTTGATCATTTTCACAAGTTTCATGGCCCACAGAATATCTTGTTGTATGAATATCTGAACATGCAATATATCAAAAGAAAGAACAGACCCTTTGTTTTATTCTAGCTTCATGCATTCTTTTTTTTTTTTATCAACACTTGAGTAAGTTTCATGAAAAAAGCAACATTTTGAGAAAAAAGCTGAGAAAATCGCAACTAACTTTAAAACACAGATGGAGTCCATCAACACCCCAAAGCTTCACAGTCCTATAGCTCGTCCCGGGTCGACATTTCATTCAATAACTTTAGGCGGTTTAGATTTTTTTTATGCTATTTAATGTTGATTATCGTGTTATTTTACATATGAATCTGCTTATAAGAGATCGCTTGTTTCTGCTTCTTCTTCGCCTGTGTTTTGATCAGATTCTGTACTCGTTCAGGAGATGTGTAATAACGCCCCCTACTGTATAACAGTGAGAAAACAGAAAAATCTGGTCAATGGCATGGAAAAGACAGGGGAAAAAAATCGCTCACAGCTCTTGATTAAATAACTTTATTAAGGGTTAATCTATATTTATACACTGAAGATTATGAAGTGACATTTTACATATGATTACTATTTCTGTACCTGAAAATCTAGTTTAGACCTACATGAAAAACATGAAAAGAACTGTTTTTCATTTGTATGTTTGTTCTGTTGTATTTATGTATAATGTATGTATATTATGTATATACTGCATTCTATATACAGTACCAGTCAAAAAATTTGGACTGGTACTGTACTATAATATACACAAAGAATATCAGCTATATATATCGATATCTGACTTTTTTTACTCCCTAATATCGGTATTGGCCCCCAAAAATCCATATTGGTCGGGCTCTACTCTTTAAAAAAAACCTTTTGATCTAAAGGCTGATGTTGAAATGTTTGAATTTAATTTTTAGAGATGAATATAAATTTGTCAATTTTAATTTATTTACAAAACCAATTTAAATGGATGAGATAGTGGCACCAAAGCAGCCATCAAGTGCCCAGCATACATGGGTACTCCTTCATTACTCATAAAAAGTATCCCAGGTGGATACCTCATGAAGTTTTGTAGTATTTATTTAAAATGTGGCAGCAATAATAAATTATGAGAATTAATTATTGGTGTGTCCTGTTGAGTATGTATGTATGTATGTATGTATGTATGGTTATAAAAGACGTACTGTAAAACTACTACAGCATAGTAAAAATATTTTGCAACAATTTTCATGATCTCTTGCACTTTTCCAGCTGCGGAGACGCTCCAGTCCACCCCTCTCGCTCTTTGGCCAGCTCCTGTGGCGAGAGTTTTTCTACACAGCGGCCACCAACAACCCCAACTTTGATCGTATGGAGGGAAACCCCATCTGCGTGCAGATTCCCTGGGATCACAACCCCGAAGCACTGGCTAAATGGGCTGAAGGTCGGACAGGGTTTCCTTGGATCGATGCCATCATGACCCAGCTAAGACAGGAGGGCTGGATCCACCACCTGGCCCGGCATGCCGTAGCCTGTTTCCTCACTCGAGGAGACCTGTGGATCAGCTGGGAAAGCGGAATGAAAGTAAATAAGATGGTGCAACTTCCCCTTTCTTCCCCTTTATTATTTTTCTCTCTTAATCTCTCTCTTTCTTTATCTCAGGTGTTTGAGGAGTTGTTGTTGGATGCCGATTGGAGCGTGAACGCGGGCAGCTGGATGTGGCTCTCCTGTAGTGCGTTCTTCCAGCAATTCTTTCACTGTTACTGTCCCGTGGGCTTTGGCCGCAGGACGGATTCCAGCGGAGACTACATCAGGTTAGACATGTGCCAGTATACGGTAATATGATATCACGATAATGAACATGCACTATATTGTTATCATGGGCACTTCAAAATATCGTGAATAATTATTTATTACGAATTATTCCGATTTTTAGAATGCATTTTTAAAAATACCCATCAACTGTTTAAAATGAACAACACCGCTGTATGCTACGTCAAAGAGGAACGCGCACTGATGCAAACAAACCTAATGCGCATGAGCAGCGCATGGCGGGACGAGTGAAGGAGACGCACTGAATGAAAGTGCACATTCACACTCTGACAGCAGATGGCACTGATGGAACAGCAGAAATGCAGCCGTTTCCCCGGTAACCCTCGTAAAAAACGCAGACTCCCGCTACTAAACAGTTTTTAAATGTTTCTAACAGCCATTCCGATTTCTGTATTCGCTACAGTGCTCATCACATAACCAAATACTTAATACTTAAAGACTTAAGGCTATTTATTTTCATGCCCTAGATATTGTTTGAATGTGTTCTGATTCTTTATTGTTCAGTCACACACTTTACAATAAGGCTCCATTATTTAACATTAGTTAATTCATTAGTTAACAAACTGACAATGAAAAATAATCCTAAAGCATTTATTAATAGTTAAATGTAAATTTCAACATTTAATAACACATTATTAAAATCAAAAGTTGTAACTGTATTATTTAATGGACCTGAGCTAGCATTAACTAACAGTTTTTTTAAACTAACGTTATCAAAGAAAAACAACAAATTTATGTTAGTTAATGCATTAACTAGTGAGACCTTGTAAAGTGTTCTTTAAAATTCTTTTGCACTTTAAACTGTTTGAAATATTTGTTTACTTTATACATTTTTGTGTAGGCTATTGCTTTATTGTATTTAAATGTTCGGTTCTTTTTGTTATAAGAAAGTTATTAAACCTGTTATAGTATGACAACACTTTTTTTTGCAACTTATTTCAATATCGTGATAATACCATATGTCGTCATAAAAGCTTCAGCAATTAATCGCAACATGAAAATTTGATACAGTCACATGCCCACATCAGGTACACAAACAAACCCTGAACCACACCTAAACCACTGTCAGACAGCACGTGTTACATCACTGGCAGTAGGGATGTGATGGTGAGGAAATTTTTCCATTGGTTAATCGACGTGTCACAACACCGGAAATGCCAGTATCACTCTGGGTTGTTTGGAGTTTTTCCCTCTTTTCCACCTCACTTTTAAATCGCTAATGAATGCCTGTGTGGCCGTGCGCATTTTACTTTAGATTAAGCGGCAATTTGGTGACGGCTTGCTTGAATGGTGGGTTCATTATTATTCTTAATGAAAGACACAACAACAAAACAGTACAATGAGAAACTCACTTGTATTACTTCCCTATTAGCGTTGGCTTTAAAGGGTCATGAAACCCTAAAACACATATTTTGAGATGTTAACAGATATGTTACTCTCCTGCTCCAAACATGAACCAGCCCCGTGTATCATATTTTAATATTCATTTGTCTGAATAATGTGTTGCAGGTCTGTGTTTTATTGGTGGTTTTCTCCCCTCTTCCCACCCTCAACACTCCCACTTTTTCATAGCTTTTTTTTTTTTCACCGCTTATTCAAAGCTGAGGTATGACGACCAGGCTAAAACGGGGTTTAATGACACTTTAAATCCCAAATATTGCCAAACAGGCGCTTTTTTCGATTTGATACCAAATCTTCCGTCATCGTTTTGTCTCGTCACATGATAAATAAAATCTGACTCCTGCTGCTGATCTGTGCTGCGACTTTCATTCGTCTCACGCTGCATTGTTCAGTTTTTAATTGTAGTTTCTGAACTAAATCATTTTTATCACTATAAAAAAATCTAAACGACAGTGGGGGGGCGGTACCGCGGTGGGCAAGTGATGTAATTAGTGTGCGGCTGAACAAGGTGTAACACCGGTACCATTGACTATCACAGCAAGCCTAACTGGCAGGTGTTATATATTTTGAGTTTTGTAGATTTGTGTTGCATAAAGGCTTATGTAAACTGCCACAGGTTCAGATCCCTCCACTGTGCATATTCAAAGGAGCTGCTGTGACATTGTGCCTTCTAAATTAAGAATATCACAAGAATACCTCGAAAAATAACAAGCTGCGTCAAATTTTGAGATACACAAGATGCCATAACAAATACTAAGAAATTCTGAAATACTTTTTATACTTATAATGTAATTTGTAATAAAAATGTATATAATAAAAAATATATATATTTTGCTATTATTTGTAAGTGTCTGTTATAAAACCCTCTTATACATTCTCACATGCAGGAGGTACATCCCAAAGTTAAAAGACTATCCTAACCGCTACATCTACGAGCCATGGAACGCTCCAGAATCGGTGCAGAAAGCGGCCAACTGTATTGTGGGTGTGGACTATCCTAAACCTATGATCAATCATGCCGAGAGCAGCCGGCTTAACATCGAACGAATGAAACAAGTTTACCAGCAGCTGTCACACTACAGAGGCCTTAGTGAGTAACACACTGTGGCTCTATCAAACACAATGTAAGGGTTATTACAGCCCTCTAATGGAGGAAGTAGGAAATTACAGCATTTTGTCACCAGCTAAAAGATTGTTCTAATGATATTGAGAGCTTGTGTGAGAGGTTATTAAAGCATTAACTTCAGTGCAGTAATTTACTGTAATTTCTCACAAAATTTATTTGACCCAGTAGCTTAAAGTGCTTTTTTTAGACACAGTGGAGTTTATAGATATTTTTTCTCTTGCAGTAGAGGTAAATGCAACTTTAAAACCAAATGCATGTTAGGAGCTTGGAGTGACATGTCAAATGTCCTTTACAGGTTAAGGTCAGGAATCACACAAAAAGGGAGAATTAAGCAACTGAGCAACCAAATCTCTGTGCAAAGGCCCTTGTATAAGACAATTAGTGATTTATGCATATAATGGTCAAATAATTTTGCAATTTATGATCACTTGTGATCCTGGGTCACATTGATTTTGAAACTTAAGGTGATACTCACCTTAAGCTAACACCTTAGACTGCATAGAGATCTGGTCATGCCTGCCCACACAGTATGGAAAATAGTACCTTTGCAGAGGTTGCATTAGCTCAAGATTGTCATTTATTTAATTTTAAATGCATGCAAATGATTCAATTGAAATGAGAAAACTGAGTTTTCAAAACTGACATTTTTACAGATAAAACATATATCTGGTCTTGCACTGATTGCTAATTTTTAGATTAAAAGAACTCTTGCCACAGAAGTCTTTGTGATTTCAACGTGTCAGATAGTTAGTTATGTATAGTTACAGCATTTTACTAAAGCATAAAACAAGAGGTATGTCAGTAAATTTACAACCCAGTCCATCAAAGTGATGGATAATGATTATTTCTCTATGATATTTATTGTGCAGTTGTGGATGACGACTTGATCAGCATTTACAAAAATTTGTAACAAGGCCTTTTTTTCTGTTTTTTTTGTGACAGGTTTGCTCGCCTCAGTCCCTACGATCCAGGAAGAGGCGGAGCCTCCCATGTCAGATGACTCTCAGGCCAGCAGCAGCACTGCTGGTGAGACACGTCAATCATCATACTAAAAGGATTCACTGTGCAGCTTTCTTTTCTCTCAGCTAGGCATTGTTTTTCTCTGTAAAGCGAAATGTGACTACACTCCCTGATCGCACATAAAAATGTTTACCAAGCCAAAGAAGCAGACTTCACCCTTATTGTTAATAACCAATCGTACTATTGCTACTTTGACTAAATAAACAATTAGTCTTGTCAGGACAATACTTTTGCTGAAGCGGCGTTGTTTATTCTACAGGTCAAGCCTCCACTCCCATCCCTGCACCATCAACCCCGCCCAACTCCGAGCCCTCCAGCCCGACAGCTGATGCCCCCGGCACCCACACCCAGAGAAAGAGGGGTCGACCCTCTGAGCTCATGAGCAAACAGAAATCAAAAGTCAAGCACACCATCCAAGCCAAAGGAGTCGAGCAGAAGATTGACGACAAGCAGTGACCATAGGTACAGGCCACACCCACAGTGTTTGTTCCGATTCCTTATATATAGAATCTTTAAAAGTTACAAAATAAAAAGTATCTCTCACCTCAGAAAACCGAACTGTCCTGTCCTGTCAGCTGTCATACTGCACTTGTAGCGCACACGGTTCAATTACACGCGCAAATGCGGCGGCGTGCGCTGTATATCACTTCATAAAGTGCAAGAGAAACTACGAGCATGCAACGTTACGTTGTCCATATGAAATAAAAGTAAAGTACCAATAAATCACATAACTGGTACGACGTGTGTTAGCTGGGAAGGATTTGCATGCAGGTATGATGTTCATTCTTTTCATCAGGAGCAGTTTTCATGTTTCATTAACAGTTCACAATGTATTGTGTATTCGCCATGGTAACTGTTGTTTCCAAAATGGCACTTTATTTTCACTGTTATTTTGTGCATTTTTAAATTAGTGTGGTGGCTACATTATTGTATTAACAAAAACGTTTTAATAGCTTTAACTTACAGGCCTATTTATTCATCAGTAGTCCTATTCATACAATTTATGTGTTTAAGTAGACTAAAGTGGGACATTACATTACAATTTTTGTGAAATAAATGTTCTTGTTTTTTTTTTTAAAAACATTGAACACAGAACCCTGCCCCCACAGCAAACCGAACCGTGGCTCCAAATCCGTGATATGAACCAAACTGTGGCAGTGGTGTATTGTTACACCCCTACAATACAAGCAAAAGTTCACTTCAAGAATAAACAAAGTGGCGTCAATAATTTTGAAGTAAGGTATTTGAAAAAAACTGTGCAAACGGAAAGAGAGAGTGTGATTTTTATATATTATTTCTCTATATGAAGCATATTTATTCAAGCCACAAAAGCAAACCTGTTAATAAAAAAATACACAATGCACAATCTTCTAGGGTGAAGTCAGTATGTACATATATTTATTCTAAATCGTATTTTAATGGAAAACTATGTAAGAAACGCCGTGATGCATTATTTTGAACAGCTGGAATCGTAGTTGGGTGCCGCCGGTGTGTACAGTCATAGAAAACAATGTGTTCGAACTTTAAAGACGTGGTACTGCGCAGTGTTTCTCTCAGTCTGCGACCCTCTTTTGTTTTGCTAATGTTTGATGCTTCTTTTAGGGGCTATGATAGCAATACCATGTGATAGAACATAATTTATGAATCATAACCCATAATTTGCTAACGGCTCCAGTTGAATGAATTTGAAGTTTGAAGCCATTTCATTAACCCACTTTATTTCTTTTTCAGTTTATTATGTTGAATTTCACAACTGTGGATTAAGTATATTCAGCAGAGAGCAAAACGAACCAGCCGACAGTGATGATGATCATGAATTATATTTCTGCCTTCTGCAGGTTGAGACTTCATTTGCAGTCATTGGAGGAGTCTACCTCCCCGAACCATCCATTAGACAGAAACGGCAGGAGAAAAGTGTGAAATGGCGCCACCTTTTGCAGAAGAACAAAACGCCACTAATACAATACAACAAAAGATTTAACGCTGCAGTTCCGTCAAGGTGTGTTATACTGTAGATCCAGGGCTTTTTTTCCCACACATCATTCATAAACAGCTGCTTTTGACCTGTTAAACAAAACATGATTGTATCAAGAGACAAATATGTTTCAGATGTTTAGTTCACCCTGCATTGCGATCGGACAGAAATGTAATGGATATTGCCACCGCCATTGACCGTTTAGGGTAATGAACGATTCGCCTAAATAAGTATTCATGAAAATATCTAGCCAAATTTAATGCAACTCTGATTAATAGTATGTAATAAAAATGATGTAGAAACATTTGATAAGGCCTACAGTGTTCTGACCACATCAATTGAGAACTGTAGTTTTTGTATGAAGTCTGATATAGTTGAACTCTATAATTGCTTGCAAGCTACAAGCAACTAGTTCGCACAAGCAATGCAGAATTTTACTTCTTCGGTTTCTGTTTCGGTAATTTCTCCCTATAAATATACGCTTTGTGTATGTAATGCGAACATTTCATTGCCTATGGCTGCACTAAAGTTTTTTGAATTTAACATTATCCAATCCTCAGATTAATTCAATAAGCTTGATTTATTTACAGAGTTATTCATTATAACGTTCGCAGGTTTTCTAACAGCTAACATCGATTAATTGTACATTCCACTAAATGTTCATTTACTATAATTTAACGATTTAAGATGTTCTCTTCGGCGATGTGGAACAGCTTTATTTATTTTTCCTCCCTCTTTTTCTTTTTTGTATTGTATAAAAGAGTTTATTTTAATTAAAAAGCTGACAGGATTGTTAAGCTGTTGTTTGTAGGCTGTAATTTATTTAAGCCTTATCACTGCATGCTTCTGTCAGCGACAATGTTTCTGCGATATATTGCATCTACAATGTTTCACAGTAGACTACAATGTATCAAATAAATTTCTTGAATCTATTTGAAACTCATTTGACTTTGTTTTTCTTCAATCTGAAAACTTTATTCATCCAACACCCTTTGTTTTACAAACTTGAATGAAATCTCATGCAGCTTGTTGAAGAGGGGCGTGCTTTTACTTTTCTAAGTGATGTAAGATTTTTGCCTGGTGGACATTACAGCAGCTGACGTCAAAAGAGGGACGTAAACTAAGCCATATTTAGGTGTCTGAATATCATAGACGCTTGTGTGAGGGCTTTTTTTGACTTGGGTCAGTATATAACCACCAAGAACATCTTAGCACCATAGCAACATGCTTAAAAACACACAGAACACCATAGCAACCATTTAGCAATGCTCTGTCAACCATCCACAACACCCCTAGCATAGTGATGGAAACACCTGCACAGTTTTAAGGAACATTGACTTCGATCACCACTAGAGGGCATCATAGTAACCTAATTTTCAAGTTGTGTGTGTATATATAAAAGCTGAATTGCATTTCTGCAAAGACCTGCTCATTTCCATTGAGTGATTGAAATTGATCATATTTATGGTCATAGTCATAAATCTGTTCATTTATAAATGTTTCTAAATGTTCAGATGTCTCTTATGACCAGTGTTGGGGAGTAACTAGTTACATGTAACAGCGTTAATTTAATTACAAAATAAATGTAACTGTAACCTGTTACAGTTACTGAGAAAAAGTGTGTAATTAAATTACAGTTACTAAATGTTAACGATTACAAAGGGGATTATTGTTGGGTGTTCCAACAACAAACACTAAAAAAAATAGGCCTTTTTTAAAGATTTACACAATTTAATTAATAGTAAAATTCTAGTAAATAAAAGGGGGGGGGGTCTGATTATTGTCATTGGGGTTTGTTCCTGTTTTTTGTTGTTTTTTAATTGATGTTCTTTTTGTTATGGTTGTTTTCTCTTTTTTTTTTTTCTTTGGTTTGTTCTGTTTTTTTCTTCTCTTTTTTATGTTCTTTTTTGTTCTGTTTTTTGTTTTATTTGATTTGGATTTGTTAAGTTTTTTCAGTTTATTATTGTTTTTTTTTTCTTTTTATGTTTGTTGTTTCTTTGTTTTAATAGCTTATCACCCAACCTTTACATTGAACTATAGTCACAGATACTTCACATGTATTATAATTTTATTATAATTACTATTTTTCTGAATAAGTGAATAATTAAAATGATTATGATTGTTTTCTCATTGTTATTAAAACTGACATGCACTATCAGTGGACATCTGAGTGAAATGATTAGCTTTCAGCAGTGTGCTGGTGTTGATCTCAGACTGGCATTGTAGTAATGCAATCGAGCTGCTGTATGCAGAGCTGATGTGAATGGCGTCCTGTGGGAGCTGCGCTAATGAGGGAAGAGCTCTCAGCTCCTGTCCAGGTCAGCTAATGTCTGCTCTTATATAGCATAATGGCCATAGGGAGACTCTTATCGCTGCCTCTTTGCCTCTTTCTCTTTCTTCGTCCTCCATCTTCTGCTGAGTCCCGCAATGAAACGGATCTCCTTCAAGTCAATAACACATGTTATCTTCGTTCGCCCCACTGCACAATGTAAAATAAGATGACGCATGTTTGATCCATCAATAACATGCTTGCTTTTCCGTTAATGAAACGCATGAAGATCTGTATCTAATTAACAGGGTTTAGGTGGAGTTCCTAATGAACTTTAATGATACAATATATATCACAGGCAGCCTTCCAGATATTTTCATCTGTTATCAATGCCATCGATTCCCAGCAGGCATCTCCTGCGCCGCTGCTGGCCTGCACTTGTGTGAAGGTGGCAACTTGAGCCGCATTGATCTGGACTATCAATCACTGGGGTGGCAGACCCTTTTAGAGGAGACTACGCCTCTCTCTCTCTCTCTCTCTCTCTCTCTCTCTCTCTCTCTCTCTCTTTCTCTCTCTCTCTCTGTTATCCGCCACTGACTTTAATGGCTCCATTGAAGGACACACGCAGAGCAGAGCAAGGAGTGTCAGGAGTGTGCAGAAGGATGTTTTCCAGGGGAAGTGAGGACATCCATAGGCACTACAGCTTCCCGTGGCTGATGTAACCCCCCCTGAGGACCCTCGCAGAGGACGTTTCTGTGTGGAGTGCTGGACGGGAGGTTGAGAAAGAAAGTGGCATAATTCTCGGCTCCATCGATTTCCCCCCAAGAAGGGTCCAGTGGCACCCCTCCCTGCCCCGCAGATGGTGCTCAGCCTGGCCATGGATTCCAGAGAGGATGGGGACAGCTGGATGGAGGAACAGTGGGAGAAATGGTACAGTAGTGATGTGGCCTTTTACACTACACTTAACTGACCTTGGATCAGCCTAGGTGCTCTGAAATGGGCCATAATGTTAGTTTGGTGTGCATGCAGGAAAATAAAAGGGTTATGGATGTGAAAGGAGATATGAAGGTTTTTGTAATTTAATATGTGTATTATTTCTAATCTAAAATTAGACTTGCTTTGAGTGTTTTACATGGTACAAATCCATAAAAAGATAAAATACTTTGACCGTGGTGTGCAAAACGACATTTATAGTTCTACTAGGTTTGTTTACTTGACTGAATTCGTTGTTCAATTATCTTGTTCTGTTATTTTGAAATGTGAAAAAATTGCAGAAATTTGTTTTTGCTTACGCTTTCTTGCAACAGATTTCCGTATGCGTAACTTTGATAATTCTCAATATAACTTTGTTAGGCCAGTTAATACATTTATTTTTAATATATACTTTTATATATGTGTGTGTGTACCTGGTATTCCCTACATTATGGGGATCAAATGTCCCAACAATACCAGTAAATTTTGACCTTATGGGGACATTTTTTGGAATACAGCTTATAAATCATATTAAATTAAGTGTTTTGAAAATCTAAAACTGCATAAAGTTTTCTGTGATGGATAGGTTTAGGGCTAGAGTAAGTGTAGGGGGATAAAATATACAGTTTGTACTGAATAAAATGATTACGTCTATGGGAAGTCCTCATAAAACATGGAAACCAGTATGTGTGTGTGTATATAGCAATGCAGTATTCCTGAAGTTATCAGATCACCCGGCGAGCCTTGCCCTTTCTGTGATTGTCTAGCAATAGTCTCATGAAGGAATGACGTAGTGTGTGTACTGTGTATGTGGGTGTGCTGGCACTTTTCAGGTTAACGCATGACATCAGTCTGAATGAATACGAGGATGATGACCTGTCAGAAGTAACAGAAATCACAGATGAGAACGGAATCACTCTCAACCACCTTGACCTCGACCCTAAAGTAAGTCTGTGCCCTCAAATACAAATAGTCTGCATATAAACTGCCATTTTGGGGTAAAGCATATATTTTAATATTTATTTAGGCTACTTATATTTATTTACTTTCATCTTTAATTTATGTTATATATATCATAAATTAAAGATGAAGTAATCACAATGAACATTCTAAATAAGTTTTTTATTCATTTATATTTTAATTCACATTAAAGTTAGGCTTATAATATTTTATGTATTTATATCTATTTTATATAGTACATCTAGTTTGTAGAGTCAGCTTTACTCTGGTTTTTGGAGGTGTGCCAAAGCACCACTTGTACATGCCTATAAGGGTTCATCAACATCTGCTGTGTACTAGCTAATCTCCAGTGGGCTAATCCAGGTAGGCTATGCATTTCACTACAAGACTCACTACAAGACTAGTTCAGGAATCAAAAATGCCTCTTAACTTTAGATTGTTACTGTTTTTGGTTTGCATTAACAATAAAATATTTGTATATGATATCACTGTAAATTAAATGTAACTTCAAAATAAAGTTTAACAGTATTTACTGGGTTGGGCGATTGTATGTGGAGTGACAGATCGCTGTAGCGCCTTAAATTCCGCGCGTGAACTGATAATCTTTTCCGCTTTACTACTAGTTCACAGCACAAAATAAACAAGTTATGTTGAAAGATACAGTACTGTACAACTTACAGAAATCAGTGTTTGAACCGCGGAAAGAAGTCAATAGAACAGCTTGTAAACAATTTCACATAATGTTACATTTACCTCAGAAAAGCCATTCAATGTCCATGAACTCGTAGTCAGTTTGAAAAATTAACTCGAGAGGAGCATTTTGCTAAATATATGCACTATTTTGTATATTCATTGTATTTTAACCTGTTATTCGATATTTATAAATGTATAATGTATGTTTGAATAAATTAGTCATGTTTTTTGACAGCCACCATTTAAAAAACGAGTAGGAACATAATTGCCATTAAAAGGTTTTTGGGTAACACTTTACAATAAGGTTTATTAGTTAACATTAGTTAACTACATTAGTTAATATGAACTAATAATGAACTGCACCTATAAAGCATTTATTTGTCTTTGTTAATGTTAATTTCACCATTTACTAATACTTTATTAAAATCTTGTTAACATTAATGCACTGTGAACTAGCATTAACAAACCATGAACAGCTGTATTTTTATTAACTAACGTTAACAAAGATGAACAAATACAGTAACAAATGTACTGCTCATGGTTAGTTCATGTTAGTTAATACATTAACTAATGAAACCTTATTGTAAAGTGTTACCGGTTTTTGTTATAAAATTATTATAAAAACTTCCTTTTTGTAATTTAAATGTAAGTAGCCTATACAAATCAGTTAATATTAACCTAATATTATAGTAATGTACTGGGGTTCTTTTTTTTTTTTACTATTTTTTTCCCATGATAATATTCCATGTACTGTACCTGATACATACCCTAATTAATCTATATTGAATCAAGTCAAAATCAGAATTTAATCTAATCGCAAGCTTGTGAATAGATATCGAATCCAAATGTGAAATTTGTGTCAATACCCAGCCCTAGCAAGCATTACACTTCTGTGGTATATATGGGATTGTAGGATCCTTTTTTCTTTTTTTTTTAAACCATCATATGCATTTTCTAATAGATAACAGATATCCACTGATTTAATTAGCTGATGTGATTTTATTTATTAAATTCTTTAAAATATTTAAGTATTTTACATTTAAAGGATGACACATTGCATGCACAAATATTGCTTAAATTAATCAAATTGCCTTAGGTTAGTCCAAAAATGTTTATTTACTCACCCTTATGTCATTTTAAAACGGTATTACTTGTATTACTATAATAACTGTTATACTATGTAGAAAACAAAAGATGTTAGGCAGACATTAGTTACCACTATAGAAAAGAGCAGTTTGGACATTTAGCAGAATATCTTCTTTTTTTATCTATAAAAGATGAGGGTGAGTAAATAATGACCAAAATTCACTTAGGCATGATCCATCCCTTTAATTTTTCACCTTCCTTGTTATTCCCATGAATTAAACTTCATTAAAATGTCAAAGATTGTCTGTAACTAAAGAGTATGATTAGTGTTAGACTATAGTAATCACAGTTATCTTAATTCAAAAACGGTAGACGTCAACAGGAAGTCCCCACCGCAAAGTAAAACGTGGTTTATATCTCACCACCCTAAAACCAAACAGTTACTTTATCTCAAGCTGAATTAGGGAATCATTTGAAGGCGCAGAGCTTGGCGAGCAGTTTACCCCACAGCAAAAATAGATTTCTAGGTCAACAACGGCACAGCATTCGTTTCCATGTATTGCGGCTCGAATGTGTGCCGAGATTTCAGTATTCATATGAGTATGAGTGTGTATAAGGTCACAAGAGGCTGTTGTGTTCAGAGCAATTAGCATAGCAGTCAATTAGCATTATACATTAACACTGAGGGGAGATGTCAAAGCCAATCACATCTGACTGTTTATCATGGATATCATCATCTAACCACTTAAACTGAAACAAAAGTCCCTCATTTATGGTTTCACAATGTTTTTTATGCGACAATTAGCAATACAACATAAGTGTTTGTGCTATGAATAGCTGTTCAAAGACAATAAGGCCGTTTTAGCAGAATGTATGAATTTTCTCTTTCAAAGACAATCACATCTGACTGTTTATTATGGATATCATCATATAACCACTTAAACTTAAACAGAAATCACTCATTTATGATTTCACAAGCTTTTTTAATGCAATAATTAGCATCATGACATTAATGCCTATGCTAAGACTGTGTTTAAAGACAATAAGGCAGTTTAGTGTAATTTGAACATGTTATAAATGCTCACTGTCTAAGCCAATCACATCTGAACATGGATATCGTCTAACCACTTAAATGTAAAAGAAAAAATCCCTCATTTATGGTTTCACATCCTTTTATATGTGATAATTAGCATCATAACAAGTGTTTATGCTAAGAAATGCTGTTTAAAGACAATACGATAGTTTAGCGTTATTGAACATGTTACAAGTTCTCTCTGTCAAAGCGATTCACATCTGACCATGGATATCATCATCTAATCGCTTAAATTTAGACAAAAATCCCTCATTTATGATTTCACAACCTTTTTTATTCAATAATTAGCATTGTAACATGAGTGTTTTTTCTGTGTTTAAAGACAATAAGGCAGTTTAGTGTAATTGAACATGTTATAAATTCTCTCTGTGTAATTTCTGGGTGTGTTTATTTTGCTTATGTCGTGTGACACGCCTCATTGTTCTCTGGGATTGAATTAGCTTTCCTTACAGCAGCCAGGAAGGGAGCCACAGGCTGATGTCATCACTGCACTCTGATTGGCCAGCTGCGTCTGACTGCAGCTCCTTTGCTCTTGACTCTAAAGCTCTGCTGCCTGCTCTTCCCAGGATCACATGACTCTGCCGACCAATGGTACACCGAGGAGCGGCCGAAGGAGGGGGGTGGTGGAGCTGCAGACGGAGATGCTCCACTTGGACCTGATTGATGCAGAGGGAGGAATCCAGGAAGAAGAGGAGGAAGAGGAGTACGAGAGGCGGCCGGTTGATGCCATTGATGACAACCTCAAGGAACAGCAGGGCGCAGGGCCGCCTGTCACTCAGCCTCAGCTAAAGGATTTCATCCCTGCCGTCGCCATGGATACCTACCGGCCCAAGAGACCCACCACCCTGAATCTTTTCCCTCAAGTGCCAAGGACTCAGGTGAGATGGACAGTTTTGGTCTGTAAAAGGCTTGTGATTTACGTCTGAGGCAGATTGACGGAGATTAGAAATTGTTTCGCAGTAAAATGATGATTTTCATACTGCACAAACAGGATCTCGAGCGATAATGTCATCTTGAGCCATTCCTCAGGAGGGATGGGGTGTATTTTCAGTGTATATGCAAATTGGTGGCATGTAGTGTTCGGTTTTCTTTGATATTCCTGGCCGCTGATGCTGATGACGTTTCCTGTTTGTGAGCTCCCGCTCGGCCCACCTGCTATGAATCACTGTTGTCCGCCCTCCATGCGTAATGCAATCCGACAAGAAAGAGCGTGAGTGGATCATTACTCTTGACCTGTGAGGGTCAAACAGCAGGGGGCGGCACTTTAATGGGCTGATTTGAGCAAAATATTACGAGGTGGTGGTAAAAACCCTGTTTTTTGAATGTCATATGTGGCGGTGTTTTGGAAAGTCTTGTGTTTTGTGTAATGTAAATTGGAATATATCGACATTTTAGGGTTAGCTATTATAGAACTTGTTGATCTATAGATCCGGGGCAAGTTTTTACTCCAATATTTATTGGTTTCTATAGTGAGCATTTCTACTCTTATTGTTCAGGAACCTTGTGTGACAACATGCTCCAATAGAAATCTAACATACTCTGATCTGACATTTATAAAAAACACTGTTGTGAAAATCTAGTACAATTTGCTTTATAATTTAGTTACCCTTAACATTAAATACCCTAATTTATTATATATAACATAATCACACTTTTAAACATCACCCCTTTTCACAGACTGTTATGACCCATTACCACAGTTATCAACATTGGAAATCTAGTGAAGTTTTCATTATTTTTATTTTTAAACAATACACATTTATAACACTTAAATTTGCTGTCGTCTCCTGTTCACTGCAGTAAATGTGAAAAGGGTCCATAGTATAGATATAATACTAAAATAACACTGATCTAACATCAGTTTTTAAGATAAATCATCAGCAGCCATACTTTCTCTCTATCAATTTTGTAAGTGCATTGTGGGTAATGAGGCAAAGGGAACTAAATGATTCAATAATGGCGCAGCACTATCTCCTGAAAAGACTTCCAACCCAGACTGTACTGAACTCAAATTGACCTTTTCAGTTTTTTCTCTTACCAAATAGTGTTTAGTTATGCTGCTTGCTGTAATTTTTGACGTTGTCCAGAGTGTTATAAAAAGACATGATTATAAAGAAGATTCTAGATGATGAATATATGAACATTCTGTCATTATTTACTCACCATTTGGAATGACATGAGGGTTAGTAAATGATGACAATGTTCATTTTTGGGTAAACTAACTAACCCGTTAAAGCTGCAGTCCGTAACTTTTTTTGGTTAAAAATGATCCAAAATCAATTTTTGAGCAAGTACATAACCAGCCAGTGTTCAAAGCTATCTCCTTACCTTATCCCAATTCACAACGGTAAGCTTGTAATAATGTGTTATAATTTGAGTGGTACTCAAATTCGAGCATGGCGCCGTTCGTCTTTGCGTCAATACGTCACGCTTGTATACATAAAGAAGGAGTCCGGCTAGTAGGCATGTGAGGATGCTGCAGGTGGCGGATCATTTAGCCTTTTCTCACAGCAGCTGGAATAATCAAATTTAGCGTTTTGATGGCGGATTGTAATCCAGAAAGGTCCAAACAACAATCATCAGTGACAACCTGGAGATTCACCCGTAGTCAAAAGCAAAAGATTAGACTGTACAGAAATTGAAATCTACAGGTAACACTAATACACACTAAGTACACATAGTCACGCAATGCTGATGTTGTTAACATTAACAATTTGAGAACAAAGTATAACAACAATAATAATTTGCACGGTTTGATGTGATATGAGCTAAGCGATTGTTAGATTCAATCACCATTGGTAGCGCGATTTATTGTAATGCTTTTTTTCTCAGTTGGTCAGAACAAAAGTGGCAGACATGTTACTTGTACAGATTATACACTCACCTAAAGGATTATTAGGAACACCTGTTCAATTTCTCATTAATGCAATTATCTAATCAACCAATCACATGGCAGTTGCTTCAATGCATTTAGGGGTGTGGTCCTGGTCAAGACAATCTCCTGAACTCCAAACTGAATGTCAGAATGGAAAAGAAAGGTGATTTAAGCAATTTTGAGCGTGGCATGGTTGTTGGTGCCAGACGGGCCGGTCTGAGTATTTCACAATCTGCTCAGTTACTGGGATTTTCACGCACAACCATTTCTAGAGTTTACAAAGAATGGTGTGAAAAGGGAAAAACATCCAGTATGCGGCAGTCCTGTGGGCGAAAATGCCTTGTTGATGCTAGAGGTCAGAGGAGAATGGGCCGACTGATTCAAGCTGATAGAAGAGTAACTTTGACTGAAATAACCACTCGTTACAACCGAGGTATGCAGCAAAGCATTTGTGAAGCCACAACACGCACAACCTTGAGGCGGATGGGCTACAACAGTAGAAGACCCCACCGGGTACCACTCATCTCCACTACAAAAAGGAAAAAGAGCTCACCAAAATTGGACAGTTGAAGACTGGAAAAATGTTGCATAGTCTGATGAGTCTCGATTTCTGTTGAGAAATTCAGATGGTAGAGTCAGAATTTGGCGTAAACAGAATGAGAACATGGATCCATCATGCCTTGTTACCACTGTGCAGGCTGGTGGTGGTGGTGTAATGGTGTGGGGGATGTTTTCTTGGCACACTTTAGGCCCCTTAGTGCCAATTGGGCATCGTTTAAATGCCACGGCCTACCTGAGCATTGTTTCTGACCATGTCCATCCCTTTATGACCACCATGTACCCATCCTCTGATGGCTACTTCCAGCAGGATAATGCACCATGTCACAAAGCTCGAATCATTTCAAATTGGTTTCTTGAACATGACAATGAGTTCACTGTACTAAAATGGCCCCCACAGTCACCAGATCTCAACCCAATAGAGCATCTTTGGGATGTGGTGGAACGGGAGCTTCGTGCCCTGGATGTGCATCCCACAAATCTCCATCAACTGCAAGATGCTATCCTATCAATATGGGCCAACATTTCTAAAGAATGCTTTCAGCACCTTGTTGAATCAATGCCACGTAGAATTAAGGCAGTTCTGAAGGCGAAAGGGGGTCAAACACAGTATAAGTATGGTGTTCCTAATAATCCTTTAGGTGAGTGTATTTTCTGGTGAAAATTCATATTTTGGTCATACTCCAAGACGTCGAATCTGTGATTCCGAAGTGCAGTATCCACACCGGTGCGATGATGAATGACAGCCACACATACTCCTCAAAACATTAGATTCATCCGCGCTGAGGAGCTGTCCCGATGCACAACCCACGTAAAGATGATAATTCCACAAATAACTGCAATTGCAGGTTTCAAACAGAGATGGCGACACAGAGGCAAAACTTGCGGACTGCAGCTTTAACCTGCACTGAGCTAAAAATTCAAATTAAACACAATGCCATTTAATCAGTTTGGTCTGCAGTAATTGCATTACAATATTTAGCATCTTATAGCATTAGTGCTGGCTAGTCCAATGTCCTGAATATCTAAAACACAGGATATATTGAAACTACTGTTTACTATTAGAAATCACAAAAGCCCACTAATGATATCTTATGATTTATGGTTATAAGGTTGACATGAAAGTGTTGCTAGTGTAATAAAACAGACTTTTTCTTGAATGTTTGAGTGCACTGAATCATATCCAGATCAGCAGACTGTTTTACGAATAGAGAAGATGGTGGATGACTGTAAATGTGCTTCCCTGTCTTTAATCTTGTAATCTTGGCTTGTCAAATCTCTCCACGTCTGCAGCGTTGGCACAGCCGCAGGGCTCAAAGGGCATTTGAGGAATTAGCAAAGAGATTTTCTACAGAAAGTGAATAGAGTTATTGGGTAACACAAGTAAAACTGTGAAAATGTCTGCACTAAAAATATCTATGTTGTGACAAAAATATTTCCGCTAGCAAGCTAAAGGCTTGGATGTTAGCTGAAACCCTTTGAATAGATGCGAAGTGCTATTGACAACCTATTACTTCTGTAATCGGACACATTTCTGAGCTAAATGGGATATTCAACAATTTCAAATTGGACAAGACTTGATTTTATCAGGAAATAATTGAATTGTTAACAGTGGTCATGGCATACCTTGGAGGGGCTTTTTTGATGTGCAGATCAATAGACTGTTGAAACAGGATGTTTGGATGGGGCATATAAAAGTGGTCCCTTTCTGTAAAAAAAAAAAAAATAGCCAATGGCCTTTTTCACAGATGTAAAACATGATTTTCTGTTTGCATATGGTTTTAGATGGAGATACATACTTACTCTAGAAAGCATCTGATTGGACGATACAATTGTGCAGGATGAGTCATCAATATTTCATCTCCAAGACAAGCATTTTAAATGCATATATCGCTAAAGGAACTTGTGGCCAAAAGTGACGTCTGGCCTAGGAAAATTGACATCTTCACCCTTTATTCAAATAGTATTAAAAATGTGTTTAATTTGTTTAAGATTCTGTAAATATATTGCATAGTTTTTTTATAGTTTTTTTGGCAATTGTTTCATTTGTGAGAACGCAATGAAACATGCCAAATTATTGGAAAATGTTTGGCTGGGCTGTCATACAAAGACAAGAGAACCAACAAAATATGAATAAATGATTATGTTGTGGTCAATGTATGCTTTTTCCTGTGAGCTTTTTGTTTAGATTTTTTTTGGTGCTTTTTTTTTGCATAGTGAAATAAAACCTGCAGCTGTAGTTTGCCTTTTTTATTGCCAAATGTTTTATTGCCAAAAAGTTGTTTTTCCTTCATATTAAAAAAATCTAAAATATTTTCTCATATTTTGATGGTTTAATCGAATCGTAAGGTCATTAAAAATAGGGATGCACGATATATCGGCCACTATATCAGTATCGGCCAATATATTTTTTATTTTTTAGGTTAACGTTATTGGCCCGATAAGAAAATTTGGCTGATACATTAAAGCCGATAAATAATGGATTATTTCCTTCAGCTAAAACACTTTAGATGTGCACTGTTCGCCTTGATGGTTTTGAATTGTTTAAAATATGATTGAAATCATTTCAAAAAGGAAAATACAGTTAAGTGCAACATGTGCAGCACAAGTCTGTCATATAGGCTACATAAAATAATAATGAGAACATTATAATTGTGTGCTTGGGACATGGCTTTTGTTTTTCTAATCAGGCTCTCAAAAATTATATGAAAATTTGGATTTAGATTTATCGAACAATATATCGATTATCGGTATTGACCAAAATTGTCATATATTGGTGCATCCCTAATTAAAAACAAATATCCCCTCCGGAAATCACTTTTGTCCACTATTGTTATTGTATATAGGCATGCTGTGAATTCTTTAAGAGACATCTCAGATTTAAATGTCACATATTTATATAAGATATACTTAATTCTAGTCTGAAATTAGTCACCCACACTAATAGATTGAGACAGGCTTTGATTATTAAACTAGATGGCAATAAACTGTCAGGATAGAGTTTCTCCCATCTGGTTTCTTTCCTGATACCGTTTTTAGCGTCACTGGATAAGAGCCTCATTTCAGCCATCTGTGTCTTCCTCCTCTGTCACGAACACTACTGTGTGTTTCTATCTACCCCCACACTTACGCACACACTGACACGCTCTCACGCATGCCAATTCTGCATCATCGATGGGCGCATTGCTATGGCAACATAGGAATGTCAGTGTTAAAGGTGCATTATAGCAGTATGGTCAATTGGTGAGTCAGCGTTAGGAAAGAGCAGTAAATCTATCTGTTGGGCTGCTCTTCCTGTAACTCTCTTACTTTATGGATTGCAATCAAATACACTTTCTGATTTCACTATATGATAGAAAAGCACCTAAAATGTGGTGGAAAGTATTAATGCTGACAAAATCAATCCTTTATCCAAGATGGAGGGATGAACGCATGCCGCTGGGTTTTTTAGTGTGAATATTCATTTTGATGGTTTAATTTTTTTTTACATTTTTAAAATAATTTTTTTTTTAAATGATTAAATTAATTTATTATCTAATGCAATGACATTCTTATATATATATTTTAAAATGATAACTTTTTTAATATAGCTATATATTTGTTATTTTAATGTTCTGTAGAGAATACTGATGTATTATCTTCATGGTAGTGTCCAAAAAATGTTGTTATCATATTAATTTATTATTATTATACCATTTATTTTGGTATATTTTATAAGGATTGATCTCACCAATATTGAACTGTCCCTGTCAGCACTTTGTATATTAAAAAATCAATCCCTCATTCTTTTTCTCCATATCACAGGACACAATAAATAACAATTCCTTTGGTGAGAAAGAACGGAGGAAAGAAAAGAAAACTCGTTCTTCATCGCCACACATTAAGGGTGAGTAATGGTCACACATACCACACAAATGAACATGTCAGATGAATTGCTGAGACTTACATTTTTCCATGACATGTCATTTTTCAAACTCATTTCTATGCATTAGAGCAATTACCATGAGATAAATGAAAGAAATACAGTATATATACATATATCATCATGATTGTGTTTTTTTTTTGTAGTATTCACTTGAATGAAAATGTGTTTACGTGCTGTAATTAACTTAATGGGATTTTCGTCAATCTACTTACCCAAAGAGTTCATCGGATGTCACTTGTGTCTGACTCCACTAGCAGGAGTATGAAAAACATAGTTTGTTCACTGTAAAGCTGATGTGTTTAAATGTTGTCTATGATAAAATAATTTCTCCTGTCCCAGTGTAATCCATCAAGGAGTGTAAGTACTATTGCTACCAGGCTATATGTCCTAATTGTCATGCTTTACTATATACTAAAATTGTATACTTTGCTGATGATGGTAAATTTGCATTTGGCGTGTAAGCATTAGCACCTACTTAAATGCATTAAGTCAGCATGAAATGAAAATTCATAGTTTTTCTAAATGCATGTTAAATGATCTTATTGTGAACAATTCATCCATGCATGTTTCATATACAGTCTAACCAAAAATTATTCAGACACCAAATATAATTTTTTACTAGTGGGTGCAGGACACTATAGTTCATTTATGTAAGTGAGGATAGCAAAATAAAGTAAACTGACATATTATACCCAAAAATTCTTCATACAGTGGACTACCAGTACAATTGAGAAAAAATGTGGGACCAAAATTATTCAGACACTTTGACCTGACCATGTTTTGCTTAAGTGTTTTTTCTTTACTTGCTAATGCAACCTTTTACACCACAGACTGAACAAAATTAAGCATTGCTTGGTAATTGGTTGACCTAAAATGGTATTATCTAATTGTGTACTTAATTTTAACAGCTGACAGCTTGATTGTAATCCATTACATGCCTTTCTATTAAAGTTATCTGACATTATCAAGATGAATTTGTTCTGACACAGTTTAACTCTGAATTATTGTCATATTTTATTACCTTTTTCTAAACTATAGCGAATAAACTCTGATAATGTGAGAAAATGTTGAAGGTGTCTAAATAAATTTTGGTTTGACTGTATTGCATTTTATTTGGAAGACCATAACTGGGAACAAATTCCTCTCTGATGGTGTATGATGGATTTCTCTAGTTAAATCCCGCCTTTCTTACAATCAGCTGAAAGCTCGCATTCAATCATCAACCGATAGATTGAACAAAGACCCGTCCTACATTTTCTTTTTTTTGAAAATCCGTTTCACTCGAATGTACGTCACAATATGGAATAAAAGATCTGTTGCTACTTTCGTCTCATTGTTTCATTCATTATTTCTTTTCTTTTAGGTTTGTACATTTAAAAATTGTTGTGAAATCATGTTTCATGGTGCATTTCGTCAGTTGACAAAATTAACTGTACTGAAATTTCTATACTGGCTTAAAAATCATCAGGATTACTTCCTTAGTTGAGTGAAACATAGCATTTTGTGTTTATGAGGCATTAACTTTTTACATAATCCTCTTCAAATGTTTTCCTCCATTAGGCTTATTGCCTAATGTATAATCTTTTGTGTGTGTGAAACAGGAGATCCAGTGGCCAAACCTGAGCAGGTTAGCCTGACCGATGGGGACAAAGTTCAGGCCAGGGCTGACACCAAACCACGAGGCCCTGCCTCCTCCACAAATAAAGCCTCAGCCTTTCGCAACAAGCAGCAGGACAAGTTGTCAGAATCTTTGAACAACCCCAAAGTGGTGGCGCCTCTCACAAAGGCAGTCATGAGGGAAAAATCCACGGAAGTGACCCTCATAGAGGGTGTCCTTGACATCCCGATTGTTTGCAAGGAAAAAGCCCGGTATCACACCGTCAATGGTTATCGGGAACAAGTGCAGTATCCTGTGGAGAATGAAGGTACGTGTGACCAGTCGGTTGACAAAAACAAAGACTATCGCATTTCAGAAGGAAATGCCACTGAGGAGATCCACCTCACGCCGGTTAATGGTGAGCAGGAGCGACCGTTTCTGTCCCAGAGCAGTGACAGCAATCGCATGTCCATTAGTTCGGACACGGAGCTTCCTCCCCTTCACTACTACCCATCGGCAGGTTGTCCGAACCCCTCCATTAGCGAGGAGGATGAGGTGTACCCACCCACACCCCCATGTCGGACTGTCAGCCTCAGCGACCCGGGGGATGCTAGTCAGTGGGCTGAAACCCGCAAGCTTAAAGTGGCGAAGGAGGACACAGGGACCTTAAAGACGGTGGCGGTCAGCACGGATGCTTCGGGACTGACGTATGACTCGGTTAAGTACACCCTGGTGGTGGATGAGCATGCTAAGCTGGAGCTAGTGAGCATCAAGGACTGCTACAAAGGTTACGAAAGTGACAGTGACAATACAGTCTATGAGTCTGCCATCGACGATGATGAGGAGGATCAGGAAGCGGACGAAGAGGAGGAAGAGTCGGGAGCGACAGGCATGAGGAGAGACACTTCCTGTTTGTCTGCGGACTCCACCACAGACACCACCTTAGACATGCCCCGTTCCCGCAAGTTCATGAACGTCTTTGTGAATGGACGGTCACGTTTCTGTGGTGAGTAGTGTGAGCTTAGAGTAGTTTGTTTAGTTTGTAGTTTGGAATTTAGAAATTAATTAATTAGGAGCCAAGCACCTATTGTAATCGTTGGCATTCTTGTTATTATTCTTCCGCTCTGGAAGTCTATGGCAGCCCAGAGAACCGCTTACGGGAAAGTTATGAAATTTGGCACATAGATAGAGGACAGTGTAAACTGTCACAATAGCAAATTTGGACTCTCTAAATCAATCCCTCTAGTGCCACCAACTGTCCAAATTTGCTCTCACGTTTATGCTAATTTTGTCATTTTCTGTCACAGGCCACTGCTCCAATTTTCACAAAAATTTAACCAGATCATCTTCAGACCATGCAGACAAAAAGTTATTGAATTCAAATCGACCCGTCAAACTGTTCTCGAATTACACACAAACAAATCCGACAAAGTGCCTGCCAAAATAAACGTGAGGCTATATCTCTGCGACGCTTTAGCATACCAAACTTCTGACAAAACTTGTGTATGACAACCATGACCTGAGGGTACCTGCACACCAAACTTTGCATATGTCATTGTCAACTCACTCTGACCACAACACATCAATTTGGTCACAGCACCACCTATTGGACAAAAGTGATAAACCATCAGCCATTTAGCCTAAAATGATCTTAATATGTCTTAAATTGCTCATTGTTGTAGTTGGTCTGATGCTCCCAGCCATGTTGGCATGACATATTGTGTTCTTTGTGCTTGGCCCCGATAATCGCTGTTTGCAGCTATATTTTGGAATGAATAGAAAAAAATTTTTTACTTGGGGGGGGTTTGTTGCAAATGTGCACAGATCTTAAATATTTTAAATACTCTAAAATGATCTGTTTAGCTATTTCTCTGGGCTGCTGGGGTATTTGGACTTCTTATGACTGTGAAACACTTTCATTGTTCAAGTTTATGAGTTTATTTTTGGCTTTGGCTTTGTGCATGTTACAATAAATTGAAAAAAAAGTGTTACCAACAGAAAGTGTCTAAAATCTATTTAAAATGGCAGTTGTGTAGCAGAAGTTCTAAAACCATGTGTAGATGATGGCTTTATGTCATAACCTGTCCTGTAGAAGGGTTGAACATGCCATATATTTGGCTCCTACATTTAAAAAAATGATCTCTTCCTGTGAAGCTAAACATCCATTAACAGTCTATGTGCAGTGGTTTCACCAAAACAAATGCAAGTGCAGTGTGAAAAAGCCCAGAAAGAATTGCAAAGGTCCAAGGGTTGTAACCTTGTTGCACCCCTTCCGTAATACTCCCCATGTATCTGCCAAGACCTCAAAAGAACTGCAAATATTTTCCTCATTAACGGGTTTGCTAATATCAGACCCGCCTTTCACCAGCCAGGATCAAGACGATGAAATTCAGCCAGCACTACCTGCCGAACACCTGCACCTTCCCTTGTTGTTCTAGTTGTGACAATGAATGTTTGTTCTCCCACTTAGGGGCCGAGTTTGGATTCTTCTCCTGTGTTATTAATGGAAAGGAAAGAGAACAGAGCCACAGAGCAGTGTTCAGGTAAAGATTCAATCAAGACCTTGATGCATTTATTTAAAAAGCACAAAAATTAATAACCAAGTGACTTAAAAGGGATACTGAAACATATCATAACCATATTTCATTAGATAGTTTGAAGCCTTTTTTAGGCCTATAATGTAGACTCATAATGTAATAACTGCACATAATGTAATAAGTATTACATTATTATTGTAATAAAATGTTCATAATGTAATCATTTCCTCAAAATGTAATAAAATCTTGAGCTCATAATGTAAAAACAATTTTTACATTATGAGAAATTTATTACATTATAAACTCACCAAAAACATAATATTTTCATTATTGTAATAGCTTTTAAAACATAAAAAATATTAGTATTCCCTTACAGTCAATTTTTAAAAACATAAATCAAGTCTTAAACTACCTGCGAAATGCAACAGATTTAAATATTCATATAATTATTATTATTATTATAAAAAATGATTACTTTATAGTACATTTTAAAAATCTAAATCCAGTCTTAATTTGCCTACAAAATCCACCAGATTACTGATACTGCTACTACTACTACTACACACACACACAGAAATAGTAGCAGTAGTAGTAGGAGGAGGAGGAGTAATAACAATAGTAGCTTTATCAGTAATCTTGTAGATTTTGCAGGTTAAGACATGGAGTTAGATTTTTAAAATGTACTATACAGGAATACCAATGCTTTATGTTTAATAAAAATATAATAATAATAATTGCATGAATATTTAAATGCTGCATTTCACAGGTAGTTTAAGACTGGCTTTAGATTTTTAAAAATGTACTGTAAGGAATACTAATATTTTTATGTTTTAAAAGCTATTACAATAATGAAAATATGACATGTTTTTGGTGAGTTTATAATGTAATAATTCTCTCATTATGAGCTCAAGATTTTATTACATTTTGAGAAAATTATTACATTATGAAAATTTTATTACAATAATAATGTAATACTTATTACATTATGTGTAGTCTTTACATTATGTGCAGTTATTACATTATGAGTTGCTACAGACCATTAATGTTTTTTTTATTTTCTTCATTATGTTATTATAATAAACAATTGTATAATATATTGAGTGATGAATATATACACATCAAGTTATGTACTGCATTTAATGTATGCAGTAATTTGATTTTTAATTGAATAAAATTTAAAGGCACAATATATAGTTGTTCGCCGCTGGATGTCACCTATTCAAAACAAAGGCATAGCTTAATGATGCCGAGATTGAGCGTGGATTCATGGGAGATGTCGTCTTCACCTCACAGCCGGGGGAAAAGAATCGGGATGGGACTCTGGCTTATTATTATGAGATTATTAATGTTACCGTAGTATGAAGCAGAGCAGGGCCGAGTGTTGTGGGAGAGCAAGGTGGCCGCTGGAGCGATTGCTAATGAGAGACGAGCGCGACACACTGCTCGATAGCTGCATAACTTTTATTATGCCACAGTCGTATGGTAAAACATGGTACTCGCAGTAAATCAAGAAGATTTAAACAATAAGACTATATTGCGCTATATAACAATGATTCGTTTTCTGTCTATAAATGTATCCAGACAGTTGTAACGCAGGTATGATGTAATTGATAGGCGACGCACGGTCCGTGTCCTGGTAAACAAAGGCTTATTTCTCTGGATTTAAACATTCTTGGAAAAATCTAAGGATAATGTAAGTACACAAGTCAACAAAATATATAACATTGTTCTAGTGTTGGGATATTTTAATCCAAAAATCTTACATATTGTGCCTTTAAATAAGAAGAAGAATAAGTAAAAAACATAATATTAACATGTATTACTGTATTTTACTGTATTTGTTTTTATTGTTGTTATAATTTTAATTATGATTTTGTCATGAAAATATCACAATGCATAGTAATTGTACTAAAAATAGGTTTATTCTTTTGATTTGTAGTGAAATTCACCCACAAAACCAACTAGAGCCAAACAAGATGACAGCACAAAAAAACAACACGAGTAATAGGACATATATGCATGCAAATATATATGTTGTTCAAAGACACACTCTACACTCATGGGTGGTACCCTAAACTGCTTTTTTGGGGATCCCCCAGTCATACCACATTTGACCTGAGCATTCCTAATTTTGGCTCGTTTACAGGTTTATTCCTCGCCATGATGATGAGCTGGAGTTGGAGGCGGACGACCCCTTACTGGTCGAGGTGCAGGCCGAGGATCTGTGGTGCGAGGGCTACAACATGCGCACTGGATCCAGAGGCATCTTTCCTGCATTCTACGCCGTCAAGGTGACAAAGGAGGAACTTGTTAAAGGTAAACCTTGGCTTTGCTATGGCATTTTGAGTATTTGAGTTTTTGTATATTGTGCAATAATGTTCTCCTTTGTTCCCTGTGATTTATTCAGAGGTCAAAGTTGACTGGTTGGACAAATTCTGGGTGAAATTCCTTGGTTCTGTTCAAGTGCCGTATCACAAAGGGACCGATGTGCTTTGTGCCGCCATGCACAAGGTATACTAATTAATTTCTGCTTTAGAATTCTGCCCTGGATTTCCATATATTTACATAACACTTACAAGGACATGTTGCTGTTCATATGTAATCTGATGTTCATATGCAATCTGATTATGTCAACAGATAGCATCAAACAGAAGAACAACAATGCAGTTCAGCTCCCCTTCGCCTTGCATTCTGGAAATCAACACAAGAGGAGTGAAAATCATTGTTCAGGATGACTGTCGGACTTCTGGAAGGGTTTGTATGCCTCAGAATAACTCGCTGCATATGGTCATTCCTGTCATGTAGTACCTTTTCAAATAGTTTTCAAAATGAATATGTTGTTATTAATTATGGAAGTAATTCATTAAAGGATTAAGGGGGTCGGTTTTAACTTTATATTTTAAGTATTTTATATTTTTAAATCTTTTTAAATCTTGAATCTTGAAATATTCTGATATTGAAATATTCTGATACTAATTTCTATAATTTCTATCATGTTAATTCTATTTTCTAATTGTTGTCCTACCAAAATTATGTCACTTCCTGGAAGATGATGTCATAAAGGATATGCCTTTTGTTAGTAAACGTGATATTAACTTACTAAACATATATTAAAATATTCTGACACTAATTTCTATCACTTTATCAGTGGATGGAATATTTTAAACTAAGCGACACCAACTAATGCTACAAAACCTCACACAAGTCATAAAATCTATTGAATCTATTGCACTTAGTAAAAGTGATATTAACTTACTAAAGCTGTGAAATAATTATTCATAAAAAATAATCTCAAGAAAATATTTTGAAGTATTGCATTAAAAGGAACAGCTTGAATAAATGCTTATTAAATTAAAATTATTTATAGAATTTAATTATATAATATTTATTAGAAAATATTAGAAGTTTAGTTTAAATATTCAAAAAAAATTTAATCAAAAAAATTTAACGAACTATATTTTTAAAAATTGACGATAACATGAAATAGCATAGTAGGCATGAACCACATGCCACTGTTTGTAGATTTGTGATTTAGAAAAACTTGGATTTGGAAATGGACTTTGATATTTGACCTCAAGACCAAATGATTGTTCCTGCCATGAAGGCGTCTTAGTGTGACTAGATGTTGCCACCAAAAGGCTCTTCCACTCAACTGCACTCTGTGACGCAACATTTATGGCTCCGCAGTTATGCAATGAAGCATCTTAAGGGGGGGGGTCTCGCTGCCTAAGCCCCTCTGAGTGAATTTGTGAGCGCGTTCAATGATGTTAATCGCAGGGTTCAGGAGTTAAGCATGACACTCAATGACATCATGTGCTTGCTGCTTACACTAATGTGTTTCAATCCCTGCTGCTGATTAGACCACTCAGTCTTTCTTTCCAAATTTTACAGGGTGAGAAGTGCTTTCACTTTTTTCAATTGAAAAACGTCTCCTTCTGCGGATGCCATCCAAAGAATAACAAGTGAGTTTGAACAAATCACATCATGCTTTTGTTAGATCATTTCTGTCCAGTATGACTAGATATGAAGTGAAAAAAAGGGTGAATTAGGACTTAAATAAATTATTAAATACAATTTTAATAAATTGCTAAATAATTAATTATTTTTTTTACATACGTGGCAAGATTTTTTAAAGAAGTCTCTTATGCTGACCAAGGCCTAATTAGTTTGATCAAAATTACAGTAAAACAGATAAAAAATATTGTGAAATATTATTACAATTTAAAACAGCTATTTTCTATTTTAGTGTGTTTTAAAATATAAAAAAATATACAAAGCTGAATTTTCAGTATCATTTCTCCAGTCTTCAGTGTCACATGATCCTTCAGAAATCATTCTAATATGATGATTTGCTGCTCGAGAAACATTTTTATCAATATCACTGTTGAAATCAGTTGTGCTACTTAATATTTTTGTGTTTTTTTCAGAACTCTTTGTTTCCGAACTATTTGATGAATAGAAAGTTCAAAAGAACAGCATTTGAAATAGAAATCTTTTGTTATTATACATTACAAATGTCTTTGTCACTATTGATCAATTTAATGCATCCTTAAAAGTATTAATTTCTTTCAACATTTGAATGGTAGTTTAGATGCAGATACTAATATAAATTCTTAATCTGGGACTGGGATCTTGTGGTCACTTATATAAAGCTGTAAATACAACCCCATTTTGATCAAGCTACACTGCCCCCTACAGGAAGACAGGAGAATGGGGTCACATACTTGACAGTAAATACTCTTACGTTTCTTTCAGGTATTTTGGACTAATCACAAAACATCCAGCATACCAGAGATTCGCCTGTCACGTGTTCTTCTCAGATGATACAACCACAAAACTGGCTGAATCTGTAGGGTGAGTTCTTCAGTCACATCAAGATCCCATTAACACAATTTCCTTTCTCGATTTGACTTATTTCCTGTTGAAACACTAACTTATATATTTGGGACATATCCCACTTATTTGATGGGATATGTTGGGACATATCCCACTTATTTCATATACTGCTTTTTGCATACTACTATATTTAGAGATACATACACAGTAGTAGCCTATACATGCATGATTTGATAAATGCTAGTTGGTTGCAGTTTGTATTGGCCGGAGGGACGTCATATTCATTCTAGAGAGAATTTGATTGGGGAAAATTTTTGTAAAATTATTAATATATTTGGTAAATTTTCTCAGAAACTTTTACAGACATGGATTTGCTAAACGTTTTGCTAGATTTGCTAAAAGTCAGTATGATAGCATACAGGCAATTTGAGCTAATAGATATCAACTAAAATCCCAAAACACTGGATTTTGGTTTTGTGAGAAGAATCTTTAAGGATCTTCAAAGAGAGAAATCAAAGTAGAAGCACATTGGTCAAAAGGCAGAATAGAGTACATCAGTGCTTGTCCAATTTTTTCAGCAGCTTTGGTATAAATTTTACCCATAGGGATTTAAAAAAAGTCTTCATTAAAGAGTTCTAGGACCTGAACCAAACCAACCAGTTATGAGGTGAATCGCCCTAAAAAAACTTTGATTTAAAGCAAAAAATTATTTGAACATTGGACAAAAAGACAAAGGTACAAGACTGTACTTAACAACTTCAATGAAGGAAATAATTACAATCCCATGAAGCATTGCAGTGACAATTGAATGAAAACAATGGAGAACTATAAAACTATTGATTTAAAGATGCAAATTTTATATAATATATTATATTTAAGTAATTTGAGAGTGACTTCATTATGTAGTTTGTAGCACTAAAGAGTTCTGTTGGTGTGACTTGTTGTGATTCTCTGATTGGTGGAGAATCATGGGAAATGTAGTTTTTCACTAGGAATTTCGCTGTTAAACACAATTATTTAAAGTTAAAGTTGAAAAAAATGCAGGTTGATGGCTTCGATAAAAGCATACACCACCGATTAACAACCTTGTAGCTCAAGTATGTCTTTAATGGTTTATAAGTAAATTCTCCAATGAAGAAAATTAATGGGATTTTACTTCTGGAACCCGACTGTTGTGGCAAAATATGGACAACCGCACTTTGTGTTTGAGTTCGGTTCTGTTCCTGAGTAAAAGCATAAATAAAAACAAAACTCATTGTAGATAAGTTTCTAGATCTAGATCTAGACCTTCCCAATATGCAGTTAAAATACAACTTTGTTGCATATAATATAAATATGTATGTAAATTAATAGTTTTTCTTTGTTTTAACAGGAAAGCTTTTCAGCAATTCTACAAAGAACATATGGAATATTCCTGTCCGACAGAAGACATCTTCCTCGAATGACCTTCAGTCTATTTGTATTTTTGCATTATCACATACTATATGAGGTGTCGCATGATGGTGGTTTTGATCCTCTTTGTAACGTGTCATGTTGATGATATAATGTTGATGTCTATTTTAGACAAATGTTAAAATCGAAGCAGATATCGGCCACACCGCAACTACGCTCACCTCGTACAACTTGAGTATTACTGACTGGTGTAAAGCCTTACGAAGTTTAATGACTAAAAAAATGTTCGATGTAACTTGTAAAAATCATTTCTGTGCGAAGTTTGGTTTCATTTGAATTCATTCGAAGCACAATGTTTGATGCATTAATGATGGATGAAACAACACAAGACAGAAAAGAGATCTTAAAGCTAGACTGGATCCAAAATCAAGTTTTTATCAGAAACCAAAGCTTTACTGAGGCACGTCCTTCTCCACTCAGAATGGATGTGAAGCATGTAATTGAATTCAGCCCGGTTTGTCCATCAGGTGTGTCCCTGACCCTCTTTGCACCACAGGTTAAGACCTCTTTCCAACGTTTCCCTCATCGTTTTGAAAGGGTGGTTAGCACTTCTTTGAACCCAAGGTTATGAATCTCTGATCCAGAGCATTAAAGTGCAGTCACATTTATCGTTGTTTGGCAATTTTCACAAAAATCCTATGGAAAGCTACTTGATTTCCATTCACGAACGCGTTTTTTGTGGTTAAAAATATAAGACACGGGTCAGTGGAATGAAAAAGAAATGCAAGGTCTAGAGACACGTTTTTAAAAAGTTATTTTAACTTGACTGCCGTGTTTTCAGAGAACGCAAAAGACGTGAGATGTGAGCGTAAAGGTCAAACACGATCGTCTAGGGGATGGTTCACACAGAACGAATATTTGCTGTTAAAAACGCGAGACACAAATCTGGAACAAAAAAGCTCAAGGTTTAAAGAGTGGCACAACGACGTGAGCGGCACAATGTGATGTGACAAAAGCAAATAGAACCCATTATAATCAGTGATTCTGTCTACACTGGATGCGGCGCGAAAATTTGTGCAAGACGCAAGCGCAATGGTTAACGACGTCCGTCTAGTGCGCTTACATTGAAAAACAATGGTAGCACTGTGGAATAGAGAAATTCATTCTGTGTGAACGACCCCTATTCGATTCCACTTTTTCCATTCCACTGTGCTACTTTTCCATTGTTTTCCTGTGTGTACAGCCCCAGTGCCACAATTTCAAGTGTTCTAGGTTAAATCGGGTACTTGCTGCCGTTTATCTGCACACTACTAAGTCTTACAAATACAATACAGCATCTGTGCTTACTTCTGTGAATGCTTTTTCTTTTTGTTTCTCGTATTCAATGTTTTTGTGTGTGCTTATATTCCCATATGTTGCTCTGTTAAACAGAGCGTAGTCTGGGCCTATTTGCATTCTGGTTCAATCTCAGAATCCCTGACATATGTAGCTGTGAAAACCAAATAATTTTATTTTCTTTTTACATATTATATTATATATCTTATTTATAATTATAATGAAATGGAAAGATCTTAAAATATATATTATTCTGGCACCTGAAATATATATAAGGTGAGGATGCAACACTGTCATAATGACAGAAAGGCCTGTGTAAATGGTGCTGAGGAATACTGCTGCCTGGTAGTGAAAAGTTTGTGCTTGCTCATTTTTTTTCCTGATACAAAAAGAAAGGTTTTAAAGCCGAGGCCAACAATGGACCCATCTTCACCAGTCCTTTCAAAATGGCACATCCTCACAGCATGCGCTTGCCTAATATGCAATATTCACAAAATGAGCAAAGTCTTAATTGAATAATCTGCAGAACAGTTTGTCTCACTGTACGTAAAGATATTTTGCTTGGTACGGCCATTTTGAAAGGTATACAGTTATTAGGACCTGCAAGTAATATCTGCGAACCGATCCTGCAAAATCACAAGTTGTGCCTATTTCATCTGTTATCACTGTACATTGTTTTGTTTTTGTTTTTTTGAATGATCATAACTGTTCTGTGGAACCCATAAAATTAAATCCTATTTGTAAATGGATTGTCCTGGTGTTTTATTGCTAACAGTATACTGTATATATATATATATATATATATATATATATATATATATATATATATATATATATATATATATATATATATATATATACACTCACCTAAAGGATTATTAGGAACACCTGTTCAATTTCTCATTAATGCAAGTATCTAATCAACCAATCACATGGCAGTTGCTTCAATGCATTTAGGGGTGTGGTCCTGGTCAAGACAATCTCCTGAACTCCAAACTGAATGTCAGAATGGGAAAGAAAGGTGATTTAAGCAATTTTGAGCGTGGCATGGTTGTTGGTGCCAGACGGGCCGGTCTGAGTATTTCACAATCTGCGCAGTTACTGGGATTTTCACGCACAACCATTTCTAGAGTTTACAAAGAATGGTGTGAAAAGGGAAAAACATCCAGTATGCGGCAGTCCTGTGGGCGAAAATGCCTTGTTGATGCTAGAGGTCAGAGGAGAATGGGCCGACTGATTCAAGCTGATAGAAGAGCATGGAGCATGTGGTGGAACGGGAGCTTCGTGCCCTGGATGTGCATCCCACAAATCTCCATCAACTGCAAGATGCTATCCTATCAATATGGGCCAACATTTCTAAAGAATGCTTTCAGCACCTTGTTGAATCAACGCCACGTAGAATTAAGGCAGTTCTGAAGGCGAAAGGGGGTCAAACACAGTATTAGTATGGTGTTCTTTAGGTGAGTGTATATATACAGGTGCTGGTCATATAATTAGAATATCATCAAAAAGTTGATTTATTTCACTAATTCCATTCAAAAAGTGAAACTTGTATATTATATTCATTCATTACACACAGACTGATATATTTCAAATGTTTATTTCTTTTCATTTTGATGATTATAACTGACAACTAAGGAAAATCCCAAATTCAGTATCTCAGAAAATTAGAATATTGTGAAAAGGTTCAATATTGAAGACACCTGGTGCCACACTCTAATCAGCTAATTAACTCAAAACACCTGCAAAGGCCTTTAAATAGTCTCTCAGTCTGGTTCTGTAGGCTACACAATCATGGGGAAGACTGCTGACTTGACAGTTGTCCAAAAGACGACTATTGACACCTTGCACAAGGAGGGCAAGACACAAAAGGTCATTGCAAAAGAGGCTGGCTGTTCACAGAGCTCTGTGTCCAAGCACATTAATAGAGAGGCGAAGAGAAGGAAAAGATGTGGTAGAAAAAAGTGTACAAGCAATAGGGATAACCGCACCCTGGAGAGGATTGTGAACCAAAACCCATTCAAAAATGTGGGGGAGATTCACAAAGAGTGGACTGCAGCTGGAGTCAGTGCTTCAAAAACCACTACGCACAGACGTATGCAAGACATGGGTTTCAGCTGTCGCATTCCTTGTGTCAAGCCACTCTTGAACAACAGACAGCGTCAGAAGCGTCTCGCCTGGGCTAAAGACAAAAAAGACTGGACTGCTGATAAGTGGTCCAAAGTTATGTTCTCTGATGAAAGTAAATTTAGCTTTAAATCAGGGTCCCAGAGTCTGGAGGAAGAGAGGAGAGGCACACAATCCATGTTGCTTGAGGTCCAGTGTAAAGTTTCCACAGTCAGTGATGGTTTGGGGTGCCATGTCATCTGCTGGTGTTGGTCCACTGTGTTTTCTGAGGCCCAAGGTCAACGCAGCTGTATACCAGGAAGTTTTAGAGCACTTCATGCTTCCTGCTGCTGACCAACTTTATGGAGATGCAGATTTCATTTTCCAACAGGACTTGGCACCTGCACACAGTGCCAAAGCAACCAGTACCTGGTTTAAGGACCCTTTTCTTAATTGGCCAGCAAACTCGCCTGACCTTAACCCCATAGAAAATCTATGGGGTATTGTGAAGAGGAAGACGCTATTATGCCAGACCCAACAATGCAGAAGAGCTGAAGGCCATTATCAGAGCAACCTGGGCTCTCATAACACCTGAGCAGTGCCACAGACTGATCGACTCCATGCCACGCCGCATTGCTGCAGTAATTCAGGCAAAAGGAGCCCAAACTAAGTATTGAGTGCTGTACATGCTCATACTTTTCATGTTCATGCTTTTCAGTTGGCCAAGATTTCTAAAAATCCTTTCTTTGTATTGGTCTTAAGTAATTTTCTGAGATACTGAATTTGGGATTTTCATTAGTTGTCAGTTATAATCATCAAAATGAAAAGAAATAAACATTTGAAATATATCAGTCTGTGTGTAATGAATGAATATAATATACAAGTTTCACTTTTTGAATGGAATTAGTGAAATAAATCAACTTTTTGATGATATTCTAATTATATGACCAGCATCTGTGTGTGTATATATATATATATATATACACACACATATATATGAAGACTTCAGATGCAAAAGCCTCTAAGTCCATTTGACGTTTTTCTTTAAAATAAGCATTTTTGTCAGGCTTCTATGTATAGGTTTTAAGTACCGGTACTTCTGAATGGGCTGAGGCTGGGATTTAGCGGGTTTGAAGTGAAAGTATTTTATGAACGTATACTATATGCGGGGAGCATTCACTCAGTATCGTTATCTCATTTTTGACCGAAGTGGCTTTTAGAGGCTTTTGCATCTGAACTCTTCATTCCTACAACAGTTCTATAACAAGAAGTTAATATTAAGTAATTGACATTTCAGACACAATATGGATGGCTAAATTGTTTATTTTAGTGAATTAGTGAACCGGCATAACTGCTGTCTAAAACATCATAAAGATGCTAGCAAGCAGGTCTCTGCGTGTTAATTCTCAGAGGAGTCTGTCTCCTCCGTGGAACCGTCGCTCTCCATTTCGATCCTCTTGCGTTGGTGCAGTGACTTGCGTGGCGAGGCCTTCTTGGACGCCTCCTTCTGTCCCGCAGCGCTGCTGCTGCTGTTGTTGGACGTCGGGCTGATGGCAACTTGAGCTATGCTGGAAAATTCACAGAAACATAGCGTCAAAATTATTGCATCTCAAATATCCCCTCTAGCATATTAGCTTTCTATAAAATGTGTTAAAAATAAAAAGATTGTTAGCAAGCCTCTTGCTTCTTTTAATAAAATATGTTTTATAGTTAACCAGCAAGTGACTGTAATATACTCTTTGAAGCAAGTCCGTCTCTCTCACAGTCTCTCCAGCTCCTGGTCCATCTCTGGATCAATCAGCAGGTCCGATTTATTGGGAAGAGCACCTGATAAATATATGACAGAAGATAAAGCATTCAGTTCACATTTCTAACCTTCATAAGAACAAAAGTTACATGTATTCAGAAATACAAGTGGGCATTTTATATTAGCTAATACTCACTGATGTCTTGGTTTACTCCCTCATGCTTGGCCAAGGCCATCAGGAAGCTATAGAAAGACACTCGCTGACTGCTCTCTAATATCTCCTTAATGGCAACAATGGAGGGAAACCTGGGAAAAGATGATGATCAATATCATGTTCTAGAGTTAGTGGGTAACGCATTACAAGTAACACAAATTATGTAATCAGATTACTTTTTTCAAGTAACTAGTAAAGTAACACATTACTTTTACAACAAAATATCTGAGTTACTTTTTCAAATGATGTAATTAGTACATCATTTAATTTTTTTTAATTCATTTGTTACTTATAAGTTAAATATAGGCCCACAATAAATATACTCTATACTGACAAAAAAATGCAGAAAAAAGGCTGTAATTCTGCAGAATGAATTTATGTGTATTAAATGGAGCTAGTGTTGTAATTGTTAACTAAAAATATTTACTTAAATATATTACTCCTCTGTAATTGAAATAATGTTGCAATTAAATATAAATATTAAATAATTTTAATGAAAATTAAAATGTTGCCTTGGCAACTAAATGATATAAATAATTTTAAGTGTTGAAATTACTAAAAAAATAAAATAAATAATAAATTAAAGCCAAGAACATATTTTTAAAAAATAATAAAAATGTCAAACGCGCATAACAAAATTACTTAAACTCAAAATATAAAAATTAAAGCTAATTCAAAATATTAATAAATATTATAATAGTATATAAGTAATGAATGAATGAATTTTCAGTAAAACTCTTTCTGTCTTACTTGTGTTTGAACCTCTCACAAAGTCCTTCTATACATTCACAAAAGATGGAGGAGTCTACGCCTTCTTGAGCGTCTGGCTCCTCATTGGCTGCGCTGGATAGCTGCTCCACCGAGGTGGAGGTCGGGACTATGACAGTGTTTGGATTCTTCCCCGACAGAAGGTCTTGGTAAATCACAGACACGCTCTCCACAAACTCTGTGAAAGTGGATGACGATTAGATCATTCAGATAAATGGCGGAGCCTCAAGTAACCATAGAAACGCTTACACATGGTGATGATGTCACTGGTCTTTTGTTACACCGCTGTTAAACTCTCAAGGTCAGTGCAGTTTTTGTGTAAACAAGACCTTGAAATATCACCAGTGCTTTTGCGGTTGGCAGGTTAAGAAATAACACCTCAATCATTTTAACATTTTTAACATCAAGATTTGACTTTTCTTTTTATATAAATGTATAAGGAAAACTGTATATTTTTAAAGGGCTATACGTGGTTACAATTAAACATTTGAATCACTTTTTTAATATGAATTCACTTTTAGGTTCTGTTTTGTACAGACATTTTAGGATGTCATAAGCAAAGTACAGTGTAATATTTAAGTATATTATGTTATAGTCTATATTATTAGTTAAATACCTTCATAATAGAACTGAATTTGGAGAGAATAAATAAAATCTGAGAATGACATTAGACAGTCAGTGGCATCGTCTATCAGGACAATCCTAGGACAGAAAGAAAATATTAAAGTTAATCAGATAAATATCAATGAGAAAAGAAGGAAAGTTCAAAGAATCATCAAACAGTAATATGAAATTACCTGGCTGTGTTTTGTACCATCTCAGTGGGAAAGTCAGGACATAACAGCTGTAAAAGTGAACTGTATTCTGACATTGCCAACAGATCTGCACAAAGAAACAGCTGTATTTGTTCTCTGTACACACACCAATGCAAACTACTGAAGTAAAGTGTAGTGGCATGACTTACCCCCATTCTTTCCAATCTGCCTGAAGCATTTCCAGAAAGTATGGATGAAGGACTCTCTGTTATGAGGTGTTGCTTTGATGTAACTGAATTCCCTGAAGAGCACATGATTCCCATTCTTCACACTAGTAAAACTGCAAAATTATTATTACATTATATTAACGTTACCATGGTAGTATCTGTATTAGCTTTAGTATCTTGGAGTACCATGATAATGTGTCCTCAAATAATATATAATAACAACTTACTATTCTGCAAAATATCGGACCACACCAAATTGAGTGTATTCCTCTTTATGTTCAAGCAGCTGTGTGACTGCGTCATTGAGATAGAAGGTGACATTCGTTTCAGCTGGAAAGTAAAAATAAAGGCAATGACATGACAGTAGTGTGTGTTAATACTTTTCAGAGCACTGTCAATCATTCTGCACCTTATCAGTCTCCGCACCATCAAAACAACTACACAAGCGATAATAACCGTAACATACCTAAATACTCGTCAACAGTGAGGCTGAAACGATCCGTATTCATTTTCATGATGTTTTATGGTTTTAAATGAATTGCTGGGATGCAGATGCTGTTCATGACTCCATTCAGAATGGAGTCCTTAAAGATGCTTTAGCGGCCAGTGTGCCCACCCTGCACTGACGACACTACAGCGCCAGATACAGCGCATCAAACAGTAAGTATTCATGCGTCAGTTTCTTAGGGCTCAGTGCTGAAATTGAAGGTACAATTTATATTAATACATTTAAATACAGTTTATTATCTTATTTAAAAAAAATATATATGACCACTGGAATTCGATATTTGCGTGTTTTCCCCAGAAACATTTATTTTGTTTTGTGGAATTACCACAGTATCTTGGCTCAAATTCATCCAGGGATAATAAAACAACCAATAGACGACGCGGTAGAGCAGCACATGACACAACACGGAAGTGAGCGCTGGGTGGAGTCTCGCCTTTTTTTGAAAAATGCTCGGCTATGTTTCGTCAGTTTTTGTTGATGCAACCGCGGTTATGGAAACCCGCGCATGCGCAGCACAATTGTTTTACTGCGCCCATATGGCTTTCCATTTAAATACTGATCCACGAGGATCCGTATTTTTTGTGTTGCCATAGTTGCGCACATATCCAAAAAGCACTGAAGTCCATTCAAAAATTTAGGATCCTGATAGACTAAACTACTTAAATAAATACGTAAATACTCAAATGCACGCTCAATAGGTATTTTGTTCATAAAATACCTAGATTTTATTTATAATATATATTACAAAATACAATTGCATCAATATGTGACACTTGAAGCATTAAAAACCCACACATTAAAAACAAACATTAAAAATGTGTGTGTATATATGTATATATGTATATATATATGTATATATTTGTGTGTGTGAATATATATATATATATATATATATATATATATATATATATAGTCAATGTCCCAAAGTTTGGTTTGGTTCCAAAACCAAAGTGTATTCTTTACTGAAAACGTGATAAAACAATACAAATGTTATACGAACATTCTGTAATTGCATATACTTTATTGATGCACAAACATATTAAAACACTAAGTATCAATATGTGACACTTGAAGCATTAAAAACCCACACATTAAAAACAAACATTACAAATGTGTGTGTATATATGTATATATGTATATATATATGTATATATTTGTGTGTGTGAATATATATATATATATATATATATATATATATATATATATATAGTCAATGTCCCAAAGTTTGGTTCCAAAACCAAAGTGTATTCTTTACTGAAAACGTGATAAAACAATACAAATGTTATACGAACATTCTGTAATTGCATATACTTTATTGATGCACAAACATATTAAAACACTAAGTATCCAGTAAAACCTGTATAAACAGCACAAAATGCTCTATATAGCCTATGACAAATGAAGTGGACGTTTGAATGAAAACTAGGCGTCTCCTCCCTCTGTCTCCCCGCCCTCGGAGGCGTTTCAAAGCCCAGAGAGTAATGACCAAATATCGGTCCCAGCTGATGAAGATCGCCCTGTCTTCCCTCTCTAAAACCAGGTAACTAAAACGGATATATGTAATTGTGATCGGAGATTATTACACGAAAGCCGTTTTAAGCGTTTTCTGCTTCATTATACGTTGCTGCGTTTTACATGAGGGCCTCGGTTTTAGTGACGGACTGAGTAACATCAAGCCGCTTTTATATCTGTGGCAAACAATAGTGTGAGTCGGGGTTTTCATTTTATTGTTACATGTCAGGTTAGATGAGATCATATGGATAAATACTGACATTATAGTCGTTGTGGAATGCTGAAAATGGCGATATTTGTTTGAATCTCGTGATAGTTTAAGCTGTTGCAGGACTAATAGACAGTCAGTCAGGGCCGCGTATGTGCTAACAGCTAACCGGTATATTTAAATTTTGCCATATTTACACTCTGAAACTAAACAAACCATACACGGGAAATGTTTTATAAAGCCGTGAGGATTAGATTTGCAATATCCTGTTTGAATTCGGACCATATCTGAACGTCTTAATCTGCAAAAAGCTACGGCCCGAGCGACAGTAGCTGCGGGTCACTAACGGCTCTGCTGCACCCCGATAATGTTTTCACATGTGATGCGCTGCAAAATACTCTAACGTTTTTAAATGCCTCACTATTTTATTTATCATTTTTAAGCTACTAAATCATTTAGACGGTTGCTATTGCTCAAAACACTCCTTGTTTGCTTTTATGTTTGCTTTGGGCGGGCTGAATTGGCGGTTCTTTCTACATGCATTATTTTTCTTACACGTTTCTTAGGCATATATGCTTTTAAATGTTGTCTGGGTTTTTGTGTTTAAGGATCGATATGTAATATGAAACTAGGCTTGGGAGATGCATTAGTGGATGTTGCTCTGCTTTGCCTGCAGATCTGGATGATGTGTGCATTTGCTGTGAAGTGAATCAAGGCATTTCTTCTGTCTGGCTGGAGATTGTTGTTGAAATGCATGTGGATGATATTGCAAAGTGGGCTTTGTTTACTGTGACAAGCTAGTCTAGTTTCCCATGTTTATTATATTTGCGCTTAATACTAGATGGTTGAGATGTTTGTTGCATGCATCAGCTCAAACATTTCTATTTAATATTTAACCTGAATTTATCTGAATTTCATTTGTTCTTAAACCATAACCTAAAAGTTGGTTTGATAGACTTTTGTCCTGCTTTGTATGGGGTGTGTGTAAGCAACCAAAGTTTCCCCTTCTTTTGTTTAGTTGAATAGATAAGACCGACAGAAAACAACCATGGGGGATGACAGTGAATGGATGAAGTTACCCGTCGACCAGAAATGTGAACACAAGGTGAGTGATCCATGCTACCTTTTATATTTTGGCCCATCCAAAATCCCCTGACGGTGTTGGAAGACCAGCTTGCGTTCGAAGAACCAAACTGTCAGTGGTTTCCTCGGCCTAATTGTTGCCTTTAGAGAGAAATGCATTCAAAACGGTGAGATTCATTACATCTAGGTGTAAGATTCCATTTACATTTTAGGTGAACTACTTGGCTATATGTTTTAACCTAGCTATGTTGTTATTTGTTTTGCTGATCATATCAATGAGTGAAAAGGGTAGTCATTTTGTCACTTGGACCCTTATATAAAAAGGAAAGTGTCAAGTTTCAGTGATGTAAAGTTTCTACTCCAAACCACTGCTAAAATGCCTTTAAATTGAGCATTGTAAACCCTTGTTTTTTGAAAAATGAGCACTAAAGATATGTTTATTTGACATTTATATGTATGTGCATGCATAAACTATTCAAAAGTTTGGGTTTTGTGATGTTGATAATGTGAAAAGTCTCTTATGCTCACCAAGGCTGTTTATTTGACCAAAAGTACAGTTAAAACGGTAATGTTGTGAAATATTATTATAATTTAAAAGAACCATTTCTATTTGATTATATTTTAAAATGTAGTTTATTCCTTGGATGGAAAAGCTGAATTTTCAGCATCATTACTCCAGTTTTCAGTGTCACATGATCCCTCAGAAATCATTCTAACATGCTGATTTGCTGTTTAAGAAATATATCTTTTGTGTGTAACTATTGTGTGTTTTTGAAAACCCGCAAAAAATCTGGATACATTGTGTGGAAAGGAAAAACAGCCTTTATTTGAAATGTTAATCTTCTGTAACATTATAAATGTCTTTACTGTAATTGATTTAATGCATCCTTGTATATCATGTGCGTTTATAATACAAGTTAAAATAATGTATAATGCATCATAATTTAGTCATTTTAGTTATTTGCTTTTTTTTATTTTAAATTTACTATGGACATTAGATAACTTTTCTGAGGTGAATGTAATCTTAGGTGGCAAGTTGTTTACACATGCTGTCTTTCTGCAGTTTAAACTGATTGGATGATTTCGAGAGACTTCATTTCAGCCAGTTGTAATGCATCTTTCAACATTCATTCTTTTTTTTTCTTGCTGATACTTGTAGTCAAGGGGCGGGGCAATCAGGGGTGAGAGTAGTGTGCAGCGCTTTCGTTTGAAACATCGACCCCCTGTTTCACAGACAAGGCTTAAGCTAGTCCCAGACTAAAATGCATGTTTGAGCTGTTTTAACTAAAAGCAACTTGCACTGACATGCATATCTTAAAATATGTCAGTGCCATTGTTTTGTCTCAAGATGCACACCAGTAATGTTTTTTTTCTAAGGCACGTGTATAACAGCTACTTAAATGTCCTAATTGAACTAAGGCTTAATCCTGGCTTAGTCTAAGCCCTGTCTGTGAAACTGTGCCCTAGTTTTTGACAGATTAGTAAATGGATACATTGATTGGTCACACCACAGTAAAGAGCATCACACCTTTTGCTTGAGTTTTATGATAAATTCAGTTTAGTAGTTGCTACTTGGTTTTATCAACCTGAGTGCATGTACTGCACATTGACTTAAATGATGAAGCATGTCGTTGAAGAGTTCATGTGTATTATGAATCATGGCTGTTAAATGTACATTGGCCTCTAAGGAAATTGGGGCAGTTACCTCAAGTCATGAGCTCATTTATTTGGTTGTTTCTTGTCATGACTGATCTTCTGGTTTCCCTTAGATTTGGAAAGCGAGATTAAATGGATACGAGGAAGCGTTGAAGCTCTTCCAGAGGATAGAAGACGAGAAGAGCCCGGAATGGGGCAAATACCTTGGACTTGTCAAGAAATTCGTAACAGATTCCAATGCCGTAGCCCAACTCAAAGGACTGGAGGCGGCACTTGCTTATATTGAGAGTGCACACGTGGCTGGAAAGTAAGTAGCTTTACTTTTATGGTGCTTTTTGGACACATTTGCAACAGAAGTCTTTGAATATAGTGCTAGTCGCTTGGTTTTAAATGAGTCATGAACTGCTGATTTTGTTCTTGGAGGACTAATGGCAACGGTTGCTTTTCCCTTGAGCAACTCTTTATTTTCCTCTGAAATGTTTATATGGGATAACATTTTGTAAGTACTTTTTGTTTACAATGGAGTTTTGGAACAAAGCAGAAATGTGATACCTGGTGAAAGTCTATTTCTGGATCGAGGGAGAGTCATCAGGCAAAGTAGATGTTTGTAGGAACGCAGCAGTAGCTATAGTCTTTAACCCATTCAGAAAACCATGGAAATATAGCTGCTTTTCCTCAGTTGAGGCATATTCTGATCTTCATGAGGATGACGGCAATTACTTAAGCAAGCATCTAAGAAAAGGCCTAAATTTGTGCTACTCCCTTTATTGCTTTTCATTGAGTTGTCTTTATGACTGTCTAAATATAGCCAGATGGAATCTGTTAGTCGTTGTTAATGGTATGATACACTTTTGTAGAGTATTGATTGGTAATTGAGTTTGGATAAAGAAGTGATGTGAAAACAAGTAACTTCACTTCCATGCTTGTTTTGGTGTGATTTTACTATGTTTGCTTCAGGGATACAGTCTGTAATCATTAGATTATTGAGTAAGTGTTTTTCTTTGGTTATTTGTGCCACAAGAATGGTCCTTAAAGTTGGTGTGCAAGTTGGAACATACTTGGCACAATTTGAAGAATTTGTTGGGCCTAGTATCTGTTATGTCTTAATGGGATCTAAAGGAAATGAGTCTTGTCTTGCAGGACAACAGGGGAAGTAGTTTCTGGAGTAGTCTGCAAAGTCTTCAACCAACCCAAAGCGCGAGCCAAGGAGCTGGGGACTGATATCTGCCTCATGTACATAGAGATTGAGAAAGCAGAAGTGGTCCAGGATGAGCTGATCAAAGGACTGGATAACAAGAACCCCAAGATTATTGTTGCTTGCATTGAGACGCTAAGGAAGGCACTTTGGTGAGTAGGCAGCTTTTTTTAAAATTTTTTTTATAAATCTGTTAACCATTGCTGTAGGAAATGTGGTAGTCAAATTGTCACTTACTTGCTGGCACTTATTCAGCATAAAAAAAACTTGTTTTTGTTTTTTTTTTCCAGTGAATTTGGGTCGAAGATCATAACGCTCAAGCCTGTAGTGAAAGTTTTGCCAAAACTGTTTGAGTCTCGAGAAAAGGCAGTTCGAGACGAGGCCAAATTGCTAGCGGTGGAGATCTATAGATGGATTCGCGATGCTCTGCGAGCTCCCCTCCAGAATATTAATTCTGTACAGGTGAGACTGCTGCTCCATGCCATTATACTCGAATGTTTGTAGTTCTTCTCTTGAAATATTGGTGTAGATCGGCTCTTTTGAGTTTTGTGGCATGTTAATGGTTAATAGAAGTTGTAATAATAAATATTTGACCCTTTTCTTTCAGTTGAAAGATTTGGAGGAAGAATGGGTGAAACTCCCAACTACAGCTCCTAAGCAGAGCAGGTTCTTGCGCTCTCAACAGGACTTAAAGGCCAAGTTTGAGCAGCAGCAAGCTGCAGGAGGAGATGAGGTGGACGGTGAGAATATAGCAAAGTAGTCCTTATCAAGAGACAGCAGTAGTGAAAATTTGTACTCAAGACAATAAGTGCATTTTACATGCACGTTATTAAACCTATAATGCTTAAGGCAACAACGTGTGTGTGGTCATGTAAATGCGTTAAACAGTTTATTGCCATAAGGTCATAAACAGTTTAAGAATAAACCGATCGACACAGCTAGATTTTTGCCCATTACCCCGAATTCTTCCAGAATGTAAACGCCTTAACCTCCGTTCTGTCTGCTTATTGAAGTGCGCATGTGAGATGTGACAGGAAAGCATCCTTATACGGCAGATTTAAGTGCATCCAGCCACAGCGAGTGTTTCGCACTAGGGAAGGAGAAATGCATCTCATATTCTTGACATAAAAATGTTTCGTCATCTCATGCAGCCAAAGGGAGGAGAATGAGTCTGCAAATTTTCCACTGACATTTTAAAATACTCTGGGGTTTTTAATGCTTTATTTAACATCACAACACCTATAATAAACAGTGAAATGCATGGATGCTTGTGTTTTGATGTCACCACTGGGCAATAACCAGTTTTTAAAAAAAAAAATTTTTATACAGTCTTGTAACCGCAGTTTACTTGCATTGTCGGGTTATTGGGTTATTTCAATAAACTGATTTTTGGTAGTTATTGGAGTATTGGTGTGCATGTAAACGTGCTCTATATTAATATTGTTTTTATAATCCTTCAGATTTGTTTTCTAAATCCAGTCTTTATAACTGACTATCTGCACAACCATTTTGGATGTAATGAAATCAGATCTGTTTGTTCAGACCTTGTTGTCGATATCTGACTGGTATATCTACATTGGTTGCCATAGTAAATTAGTTTAGACTTTCTTTAACAACTGAGAGTAGCTGTCAGTGTAGAAAAAAGAATGAATATAATATTTTGTGTATTTTATAAATATAATATTTATTTCAATTTAATGTTTATTACAATTTAATTCATTTTAGTTTTGTCTTATGAATAAAATGGCTTCATTAATATTAATTTTGATTTCTGACCATAGGGGCTGATGATGAGGAGGCTGAAGTTGCTCAGGTGGATCCTTATGAGCTCTTGGAAGCCGTTGAGATCCTTTCAAAACTTCCTAAAGACTTCTACGAAAAAATCGTAAGTCAGAACAACAATGTAAATGTATTATTAATCGTTATTGGGTTTTGCGTCAATTTAATTTCTGCTATATTTCACCTCCTTGTCACAGGAAGCAAAAAAATGGCAGGAGAGAAAGGAAGCGTTAGAGGCAGTGGAGGCTTTGACTAAGAACCCAAAACTAGAGAATGGAGACTATGGGGACCTGGTCCGAGCATTAAAAAAGGTAAAGTTCTAGTGGAATTCTGGGTAATGGGATATTCTCTCTCAACAAGGCCATTACCACTTCCTTTTTTTTTTTTTTTTTAGGTTATTGGGAAAGATGCCAACGTGATGCTAGTGGCAATGGCAGCCAAGTGCTTAGCTGGACTGGCGGCAGGACTGAGGAAGAAGTTTGGGACATATGCAGGTCTTGTAAGTGGTCTCCATGATTTCAATTGTCACACCCTTTCATGATTCCTTTTTTTTTCTGAAATGTTTAGGGTAAACGGTTTAATTGGATGATTTGTTCCTCTGAATCTTTTCAAGGTGGTGCCAACCATCTTGGAGAAGTTCAAGGAGAAGAAACCTCAGGTGGTCCAGGCCTTGCAGGAGGCCATTGATGCAGTCTTCCTTACTGTGAGTGTTCAAAATGCATGGTGGCAGATGATAATTCGAAATTTGATCAGTTATTAACTTGGTATAAATGTATTGCAGACAACCTTGCAGAACATCAGTGAGGATGTTCTGGGAGTGATGGACAACAAGAACCCCTCCATCAAGCAACAGGCTTCACTGTTCCTCGCCAGAAGCTTCTGTCGATGCACCCCAAGCACGTTGCCAAAAAGCGTTCTGAAGCCCTTCTGTGCAGCGTTCCTCAAGGTACAGATTCCTCTCCAGTCATTGCTTTCTGAATGCTGGTACTGCTGTCTTTGGGGTCTTGTTTAGTAAGTTGTCCCTCTTCTGTTGGTGCAGCAAGTGAATGATTCTGCTCCGGAGGTCAGAGATGCTGCTTTTGAGGCTTTAGGGACAGCCATGAAGGTGGTGGGGGAGAAAGCAGTCAACCCATTCCTAACTGATGTGGACAAACTCAAGTTGGACAAGGTAAAAAGCATTAGCTTTGCATTTAGCTTTACATACACCAATATTAATATTCTGGTGGATACCAATAACTGATAATTGGTTGAAAATGTAAATTTACACTTTCTATTTTTGTCTGAGATTAAAATTGAACACAAACCAACTTAATTTAGAGTGAAAAAATGGATATTCATTTTGAAATTTGCTAGTGACTCTTTAAAGATTTATAGAGAAGGTATATACAAAATGTAAAAATTGGGGAAATCAAGATGCACATATATCCAATAAAATTGTATTTATTGGCTATGTCTTTGTATCAACCTGGTACTCTGTAAACTTCCTGAAATTGCTTAACCAGCCAATCGAATAAGAACAACTTTCTTTTCCCAGTTTTGCATGCAATATGCACCAGAGCCAGTGCAAAAGTTTATGGCTCTTCCTTTCATGTTTCATGCATAAATAGATAAAAGAATGTGCAGATAAAGTGGAGCTTGTTGGCAAGAGAGGTGGTGGTGGTGGTGGTGGTGGTGGTGGTGGAGGAGAGAAGAAAGAGAAACCCGCTGCAAAAGCACCTCCACCTGTTGAAGCACCTGCCAAACCATCCGGGCCTTCTAAGAAAGCTCCTCCAGCAAAGGTATCGAGTTCTTATTTTAAATCTTTTTCTTTTCTTTTTTTTTATTTAATAAAAAAAGAAACAAGATTTAACTCCTTTTTTTTTGTTTTTTTGTCATGTTCTTTATGAACAGGCTGCAGGACCTCCCAAGAAGGGCAAACCTGCCTCTGCCCCAAGTGCGAAGTCCAAGAAGGCTCCAGACACGAAGGAAGTTGTCGAGACTGAGTTATCTGTATGTCTTGTATATCTTTCATTGACACATTAAATAATTTTTTTATTGAACTGAGGGCTAGGCCAAAAAATAATTGTCTTGAAAAATGTTCATGTAATTGAATGTTTGTGTGTTCATCAGCTGGAAGTGTGTGAGGAGAAGGCGGCTGCTGTGCTCCCAGCCTCATGTATGCAGCTGCTGGACAGCGGCAACTGGAAGGAGAGACTTGCTAGCATGGAGGAGTTTCAAAGGGTGACTTGTGGATTTTTGTCCACTTTTTGTGCCATTTTTAAGCTCTTTTGTAATAATTTTTAACTTAAGGAACATGCTCTAATCTTAGCTTGATTGTGTTCTGTTCAGGCTGTGGAGCAGATGGACAAATCTGAAATGCCGTGCCAGGCTTTAGTCAGGATGCTGGCTAAGAAACCTGGATGGAAAGAGACCAACTTTCAGGTAGTCCTCTTTAACACGTGAGGCTCTTTTATAGTTCTTAGGGTTTGGCATTCGGTCAGGTGCTAGTTTCCAGTGTGTTTTTCTTCTCTAGGTGATGCAAATGAAGCTCCACATTGTGGGTCTAATTGCAAAAAAGGGATTGTTCTCAAAGACGTCTGCTCTGGTGGTTCTGGATGGCCTGGTTGATAAGGTTGGTGACGTGAAGTGTGGAAGTAACGCAAAAGAGGCTCTCACTGCGATCGGGGAGGCCTGTTCTCTGCCGTGGACTGCTGAACAGGTTTGTGATCTGGAATTGTTTCCTATATTTTAGCAGAAATTAACATTCAATTTTACGTCTTTTTGGAGATGTAATTTAAAAACGATTTATAAATTAGTGTGTGTGTGTGTGTATATATATCTCATCTAAAGGATTATTAGGAACACCTGTTCAATTTCTCATTAATGCAATTATCTAATCAACCAATCACATGGCAGTTGCTTCAATGCATTTAGGAGTGTGGTCCTGGTCAAGACAATCTCCTGAACTCCAAACTGAATGTCAGAATGGGAAAGAAAGGTGATTTAAGCAATTTTGAGCGTGGCATGGTTGTTGGTGCCAGACGGGCTGGTCTGAGTGTTTCACAATCTGCTCAGTTACTGGGATTTTCACGCACAACCATTTCTAGAGTTTACAAAGAATGGTGTGAAAAGGGAAAAACATCCAGTATGCGGCAGTCCTGTGGGCGAAAATGCCTTGTTGATGCTAGAGGTCAGAGGAGAATGGGCCGACTGATTCAAGCTGATAGAAGGGCAACTTTGACTGAAATAACCACTCGTTACAACCGAGGTATGCAGCAAAGCATTTGTGAAGCCACAACACGCACAACCTTGAGGCGGATGGGCTACAACAGCAGAAGACCCCACCGGGTACCACTCATCTCCACTACAAATAGGAAAAAGAGGCTACAATTTGCACGAGCTCACCAAAATTGGACATTTGAAGACTGGAAAAATGTTGCCTGGTCTCGATTTCTGTTGAGACATTCAGATGGTAGAGTCAGAATTTGGCGTAAACAGAATGAGAACATGGATCCATCATGCCTTGTTACCACTGTGCAGGCTGGTGGTGGGGGTGTAATGGTGTGGGGGATGTTTTCTTGGCACACTTTAGGCCCCTTAGTGCCAATTGGGCATCGTTTAAATGCCACGGCCTACCTGAGCATTGTTTCTGACCATGTCCATCCCTTTATGACCACCATGTACCCATCCTCTGATGGCTACTTCCAGCAGGATAATGCACCATGTCACAAAGCTCGAATCATTTCAAATTGGTTTCTTGAACATGACAATGAGTTCACTGTACTAAAATGGCCCCCACAGTCACCAGATCTCAACCCAATAGAGCATCTTTGGGATGTGGTGGAACGGGAGCTTCGTGCCCTGGATGTGCATCCCACAAATCTCCATCAACTGCAAGATGCTATCCTATCAATATGGGCCAACATTTCTAAAGAATGCTTTCAGCACCTTGTTGAATCAATGCCACGTAGAATTAAGGCAGTTCTGAAGGCGAAAGGGGGTCAAACACAGTATTAGTATGGTGTTCCTAATAATCCCTTGTGTGTGTGTGTGTGTTTTATTTACTTATTTAGACATGCTTAATAGTTGTTAAACTTGTCTAATTGTTTGATTTATTAAAGATGTATTCATTACTATGACATCTATAATGACAATATCAATATTTTTTATATAATAAATTATGTTGTTAAACAATTGATTATTTGATTAAAGATTTGACATCTATAATAGTAATAATAGAAGTATATATGTATTTTATAATAAAACCTATTCAACTTATACTTGTCTAACAGTTATTAAATATATTACTGTTTATACATCTTTAATAGTTAAACTTTTCTTGCAAAAAATATAGTTTTATAATAAAGTATTTTATTGTAATAGTCATAAATGGATGATAAAACTAATTTAAACTTTAAACAGTTATTAAATGTAGTATTATGACTTTTTTTTTTAAAAACAATAATTGCCCTTTTGTTTCTTAATCTTTAGGTTGTCTCGCTGGCTTTTGCTCAGAAAAATCCTAAAAACCAAGCAGAGACGTTGAACTGGTTGGCCAATGCCATGAAGGAGTTTGGATTTGCAGGGTGAGGTTGTTTTTTTTGTATTTTTTTTTTTTTCTCCTCCTCCTTCCTTCCCTTTATGCAGTTAATCTTTTCCTAATTTCTAACTCTCAATCTTATTCCCCATAATCCAGAATAAATGTCAAGGCGTTCATCAACAATGTCAAAACTGCCCTGGGTGCCACAAATCCTGTGAGTAATTTCATCATAATTTCATGAGTCATGGTTTCAGTATACATAACCATATTCTATTGGGCCTTTCAAGTGGAATGTGTTTAATGGTACTTTTATGTGCAACACTTGCTAATAGTGATTAATGACCAACATTTGCCTGGAATATTGCAATGTTATATTGGCCTTTGTTCAAAATGAACTTATCAGATATAATAGTGTATAATGAGCTGTGTTCATGTTAATTTCAGGCTGTGAGGACGTCAGCGATTGCTCTGTTGGGAGTCATGTACTTGTACATGGGCGCTCCCCTGCGCATGTTCTTTGAAGACGAAAAACCAGCTCTCCTTTCTCAAATAGATGCTGAGTTTGAGAAGGTAAATATGGCCTTTTGAAATGCAGTAATTGAAAGTGACCCTTTCAAAGAGTTGACTTGACCATCAGTGGGTTTTGGCTCACATTGAAACCTGCTTTATGTACATAATCAAGTGAACCACACCTGTTTATTCATTGTTTTATTTGGTAATGCCAGTTTCTCCCTATCTAGCTTATGCTGAGTACATGGGTGTGTTTGTTTTTTGTTTTTTTGTGCTTCGTGGTCTGTAATGCCCATGTTTGCCCATTACAGTAACAAAGCAGATTGTTTTAAAGTTTAATCTTTTCACACTACTGATGTATTTGCAACTGATTTTTCAAAAGCATTTGATTGATTTTATTGAAAATTGTAAATCAAATAAAGTAAAGAGGGGAAAAAGTAAACTAAAGAAATAAACTTTTTTAATAATTTATAAAATAATTTATAAAATAAACAATAGAAAATAAGTGAAATCTATTATAGCTTGTTCTATATTTGGCTTTTTCTGCTGCTGTCATTCATTTTAAGACCACTTCTATTTAATTAAATGTGGTATATTATATTTAATTTAAATTCACACTTTTATAGACCACTGGTGTTATGTTTTAAATCATTTTCTTTATTTTTGTTTTTTTGTTAAATCTGACTTTTCACCTTGTCATGCTCTTTCATAGATGCAGGGTCAGTCTCCTCCCGCCCCAATCCGTGGCGCCAAAAAAGCAGGAGCTGAGGAGGAGGGAGATGCGGCTGAAGAAGAGGAGGTGGACGGTGGATCCGGAGACATCATGGACCTGCTTCCCAGAACTGATATCAGGTCAGTGAGAGTCTGGCAGTGCTTAAACATTTTCTTTTCAAAAAATGGATCAGGCATCTTTTGAATGCTAGTATGAATAAAAAGGATCAGGAGATTTGATTTATTTAAAAAAAAAAAAAAAAATTCTTCTTCCCTCATTCACAGTGATAAAATCACATATGACATGGTGTCAAAGATTAGTGACAAGAACTGGAAGGTCAGAAAGGAGGGCCTTGATGAGGTGGCGGCGGTCATTTCTGAGGCCAAATTCATCCAGGCCAGCATCGGCGAGCTACCGATGGCACTGAAGGGCCGTCTCAATGACTCCAACAAACTACTGGTAACATACATTTCTTATTAAACTATCTAATAACAGAAATGTAAATATTTGAATCTTGTATAGTGTTTATCACATGCCACACAGGCATTTCAGTTGTAGCATTTTATTAAAGGCATAGCTGTAATTGCATAACATTTGTCCGTAGGTCCAGCAGACTCTCAATATTCTGCAGCAGATAGCCACTGCCATGGGTCCATCTCTCAAGCAGCACGTTAAGAACCTGGGAATTCCAGTCATTACCGTTCTTGGTGACAGCAAAGTATGAAACGCTTGTCTGACTGTTCAGATAACCTCAAGCTAGAGTGATAAATAGTGTCTAATTTGCTTGAAATTTGACTCTTTCAGTCTAATGTCCGTGCTGCTGCCATGACGACACTGAACGCTTGGGTGGAGCAGACTGGAATGAAGGAGTGGCTTGAAGGAGAGGACCTAGCAGAGGAGCTCAAGAAGGAAAACCCCTTCCTCAGACAGGAGGTACAACATTTGCGTTTAACCCTGTAAAGCCTGACATGAAATAATAGTCAGAAATAAAAAAAATTATGAAATTATGAGAAATATTATAATCTTTAAAAAAGTTGAATGTTACATGTTTTGATACATCAGGCTTTTGTGGATCATAGTACAATAAAGGAAAAATATACCCAGAAGCCCAAAATAAGCAGATATGTGCAGTTAATATGAAATCCTAATAGCTTGCAATGTAAATCAGAGATCTTATTACGCATACAAATATCAGTTGTCACTCTATCTGCCAATAATATGTCTTTGACCATAAAACTAAGCATTTAAATATCTGAGTTCTGTAGTTTTTACTGTAAGGGAGCAAAACATAATGTGATGCAGTACAATGATGATTGAGGGATGTTAAATGTAAAATAAATATCCTTTATAAAAATAAAAAAAAATCTACGATTTTACTACAAAAATACTTACTATGGCCTAAAGGGATGTTTTTATACTATAATTATACTAAAAGGCCTTTTACTTGCAAGAAAGAATAACTATCAATCAGATGACAACAGGTTTTTCAGCAATGATTTTTTTTTATGATACAATAGGTTTTATAGGGCTAAAAGGGCTATAGGGCTTCAGATCTGGGAAGTATTTGTTTGTTTTAACACACAAATTGCCTTAAAGCTAAGAGACATAGATAAAAATAAGCTTTCAAAAAAAGTTTTTGTGGAGTTGTCGCTTTTTGACTGTTTTATTTGATCAATGATCACAAGCTAAAATGCTGCATAAATTTTATAGTTGCTGGGCTGGCTGGCTGAGAAGCTGCCCACCCTGCGTACGGTGCCCACAGACCTCATGCTGTGTGTGCCTAACTTGTACGCCTGCCTGGAGGACCGCAGCGGCGACGTGCGCAAGAAAGCTCAGGATGCCCTTCCCACCTTCATGATGCACCTGGGCTACGAGAAGATGGTCAAGGCTACCGGCAAACTGAAGGCAAGTTGGAAATGGCATAACCTTGAAGCTGGGCTTGTTTGACTTTGACAAGAGCAGCCATTACTCCAGTCTTCAGTGTCGCATGATCCTTCAGAAATCATTACTAATATGCTGATTTGGTGCTCAAGAAACGTATGACAATGATGAAAACAATTATTTGAAGAGAAAGTTCAAAACATTTTTTTTTGAAGTAATCTTTTGTAATTATATCATTTTTACTGTCACTTTTGGTCCTTGAATACAAGTGTTACATTAAAAGATCTTAGTGACCCCAAACTTATGAATTGTAATGTACATGGTTAATAAGACCAGAACACATTGATCAACTTTTGACCTGAGAAAAGCAGTTGTGTAATGTCACTCTTGCCCTCATATTTCTACAGCCGGCTTCAAAGGACCAGGTGGTTGGCATGCTGGAGAAGGCCAGGGCCGTGATGCCAGCCAAGCCTGCAGCTCCTGCCAAAGCTGCAGCCTCCAAATCCGCCTCCAGTGCTCCTGTTGCCAAACCAGCTTCAGGTTCACTCGCTTTCCCTTTAACCACAGCTAACATGACCACCACTGCCTGGCTGGTTTGAGCTCTTTTGAACAGGGGTGGGCAACTCTGGCCCTTAAGATCCACTTTCCTGCAGAAAGGACAGTGGATCTCGAGGGACAGATTTTCCCAGCCCTGCTTTTGAATCATATTTGTGTTGTTTTTTTGTTTTTTTTGTGAAATCAGGTTTTCTGAAAATGTTGATTAGAAACTCTGGACTCAGCTTGAATGCCTTTTTATTTTACAGCTCCAGCCAGGAACCAAAGTCCCATTGAAGACTTCAGTGAACCAGAACCTAAACCGGACACTAAGAAAGCTAAACCAGCAGGTCCTGCAGCTAAAAAGGTGTGGCACATTTCAGTGTTTCTGCTTTTTTAGGGAGTTGCTGCTCATGAACCATTTAAAACCTTGTCCAATCTGTGATCAGAAACAACACCAGGTCCATAATACACAAGGGACAGTTCATGGGAAGACACTGACCGTTTTCTTTTACAGTACAAAATAAGCCTCTATTGAAAGTAAATTTAGGTTTATGCCCATTTTTCTAATGAGTGTTAAGATGAATTGGGTTCTGTATCTTAGCATTGTAAATGAGTGTTACTCTAAAGTGTCATTTTGTGCACTAGAGAGAGAGCATGGAGCTCAAGGTGAAAGGAGAGAAAGATAATTCTAAACAAAACAGGCTCTCAAGAGGGACGCCTACCAACGAGAAGGTATTTTTTTTCCTATAGAGCACCAGTGGAGCTGGTATGAGGTGGTATGGTTTGGTGGGGAAGCACTGCATGTATTGTTGTAAACTGATTCACAAACTTCCTTCCCACCTTCTTTATTATACAGCCACAATGGTCCAATCCAATTTTGGTAGTGGAAATTAAGGCTGAACAATTAATCGAAACAAAAGTGAAATTGCAGTCTTTGTAGTGTGGCTTAGTGTGATTTTAATTAAATCACAATTTCATTACGCAGAGTGTTTTTAAGAGTAAAGCGGCAGCACTGTTCATTTACAAGCAAATAGGGATCTCTAATAGGGATGTTAATTTAATATGCACGCTCCAAGAACAAGTTCACAGAAAGGAAACTGAGATGGCAGAAAAAGGCATCCTGTATTCCTTTTTTTTTTTTTTTTTTTTTTTTTAACGAAAGCACAATGAGTACACACAAGTACATTCATATGGTGTCTTTCTTTCATCTGTATGACCATAAGAGGTGGAGTATATAAAATTTTCAGCTGTTATAAGGAAACCATTCAAGTGATCATGCAGGCACCTCATACGTATTCTTTCAGCATTGCTAACTTGACATCGCTGTCTTTTCATTATCAAAACAAGTCACACATGTAACAAGTTACAATGCTCAGTTTAAATAGTCTAGTATAATCTGTGCCGTTCAGCGTGACCACTGCCTCACTGTGATGTTATGCCAAGCACATTTGCACATGCAAAGGATGATGGATATTGAAACGCGAGTGAAGTACAAAGCCTAGTTTACACAGGCCTAATAAATAATAGTTTAGCATCCAAATACATTGAAAAATATGGAAATATTTGAATTTGTGCTGAATGGCATGTAGTAGGTATGCTGGTTTCTGTTTTGTTTTAAATTAATTTGACTTGACGTTTTTATATAGCTAGCTACTTTTCATTCTTGTGTGTGTGTGTGTGTGTGTGTAAATGGCCTATAGCTAGGTTTATAATATTTGTAAACATTTCACTTTATATACTGGTATTTTACACGAATGTAGTAATTAGGGCTGTCAAGCGATTTTATAATTTTTACTCCCAAAAGATCATTTAAAGTCATTATTGTCAAAAAAATAGACATAAGTAGCTTCAGAAATAAATATTTTTGGGTGAACTATACCTTTTAATGTTAGTTTTTATTAATATAGAAATAGAAATTTAATTAAATTATACTCTAAATTAGAAACTAAAACTGCCAGTAGGCGGCGGTAAGTGTCAAAGTCATTGAATCATTGGTTCACCCGATTCGTTAAACAAGGATTCGTTAAACACGGAGTCTTTGTCTTTATACTTTTGTTGGCAAAACAGAGTAAAACCCAATATTAGCTAACTTATCTATTTTATTTATAGCTAACTGTTTTATAAGATCAGTATTGCATTTGCACTTGTCTCGTGCTATTATGGATGGAAAAACACAATTTGTGTGATATTGCACTCGTTACTCGTATGATTGCTTATAGGCCTACTGTATATCATGATGTAAATTTGTTGGTGTTTTCACACTGGCAGTTCAAAATGGGGCACGGTTCACATTAAAAACTGGTCATGTGAAAGCTGTCATGTAGACCCGGGTGAGCTGAGCTCAGGGGTACTGAGCCCGAGACTGCCTGAAGGAGATGGTCTGAGTTTGGTTACAAACTTGCACTTGATCTGCTGCGATTTCATATAAATGTGAACGCAACACGGTCTCAGATGCGCAAGAAAAGTAACCTGCGCATGCGTTTTATCAGATGACAATGTATTTAGTTCAATTAAACGCATGTAAGGGATGATAGTGTTGATGATTTACCTTGGATACGAGCAAGAGTGAGCCTGCAGTGTATTCGTGCATAGCACCGGCGGGAACAATCGCGCACTGACGCACATGGACCACAACAAACGTGCCCAGTGTAAAAACGCCCTGAGACTAAAACCCCGTATCTTGAATTTTATGGATATTCTAACTGCACTCTATAGGCTTTATCACACAGTGAGTTGTTGTCCTGCAGCATATTCTTCATCAATCAACTGTATGAAATGTAAGATGAGGTCTGGGTCTGGGGCGGGACAATTTTAACGTGTTTTTTAACCGTAGCTAATTAATCTAACATGTTAAATCGACAGCCCTAGTAGTAACACAATGTGACTTATTTGTGACTTTTTTTTTTTTTCTCCTCAAACTCAAATTTTATGTGTAGCGTATTTAACCATGCAGCAATGTTTTCAAAATATCTTGAAAAATTACTTTACACCGATAGTAGTAATCAGCCAATTCTTACTGCCTCTGGCTAAGTTAACCAGTTAATTGTGAGCATCCCTACTATAAAACTTGTCGACCTGAAGTACCAGAACTTGAGACTTCAGTGGTTCAGTGTAACAACTGTTTTCCTGATATTTTAGGGTGTTGTGGGTAAGAAACCTCCAGCTAAGGTTGGGGCAAAGGATGAGGAGGACAGATCTGGTCCCATCTTCATCCTCGTTCCCAATGGCAAAGAGCAGAGGATCAAGGAAGAGAGGGCGTTAAAGGTGAGCAGCTTTTGAACTGTCCTCGAGAACAACATTTGTCTGCACTATTAAGTAGCACCGTTAGGCTTGTGTTTGGTTACTAAATCCCAACTCTTCTCTAGATTCTGAAGTGGAACTTCATGACTCCTCGTGACGAGTATGTGGAGCAGCTGAAGACTCAAATGTCAACAAGTCTGGCCAAGTGGCTCCAAGATGAACTCTTCCACTTTGACTTTCAGCGCCATGTAAAAGCTATTGGAGCCATGATCGAAGTAAGTCAAGTCGTAGCAATTGGCAAGTCTACAAATTGTCAAATTGTACTAGACTTATAACTTGTTTATTTTGCAGCACATGGAGGCGGAGTTTGATGCTGTGATTGGCTGTCTGGACCTGGTGTTGAAGTGGTTCACCTTGCGGTTCTTTGACACCAACACCAGTGTGCTGATGAAAGCCCTGGAGTTCCTCAAACTGCTCTTCACCATGCTGAGCAGGAAGAACTACCAGCTCAGCGACTATGAGGCCTCATCCTTCATACCCTACCTGATCCTCAAGGTGGGTCTTCATCCATTATCATTATCTTTGGGCAATAAATACATCTAATTAGTTAACGCAGCCTAACGGTTGTCCTTTTCGGTTTCCTGCTGTTTATGCAGGTTGGAGAATCAAAAGATGTGGTGCGCAAAGACGTCCGTGCTATTCTGACGATGCTGTGTAAAGTCTACGCAGCCAGTAAAGTCTTCCCCTTTCTTATGGATGGAACCAAATCAAAGAACTCCAAGCAGAGATCTGGTAAATGCACATACATTTGATTTCTCAAACCTAAACATAAAACAACCATTTTACAGTAGAAAGTGTCTTTATGACATTTTGGTCTTATTTCTTCTTCAGAATGTCTTGAGGAGCTCGGATGCCTGATTGAGAACTTTGGTATGAATGTGTGCCAGCCGACTCCGTCCAAGGCTCTTAAAGAAATCGCCATTCACATCGGCGACCGTGACACTACGGTCCGCAATGCTGCTCTCAATACAGTCCTGGCTGCCTACAACGCCTGTGGAGAGCAGGTCTTCAAACTTATTGGCAATGTAAGACATCAGTTACTCAAACATGATGTTTCAGACAGTAATGAATAGTGGACGACCGATATCGAAGAGGTTTTTTTTTTGGATGGCTAATGCCCATGTCTTAGAGCTGGGTGGCTGATATAAAGCCAATATATGTGATTGGATTTTTTTAATTTAAAGAAACGCATGCATATTGCTTAAATTAAATGCATATTTATTTGACATATTAAAGGTGCAATAGGTGATTTCTCTACAGATTTTTTTTTTTTTTAATGCTGGTTGAAAGTCTCATATCCTGATGGCAATCACTGTTAAGCTTTCTAAATGTATTTTTATAAATGTACATCCTTTTGTGGAAGACGTAGGACCATAAAATGTTCGTTCAATCATTGCATTTGGTCCGAATGAAATGAAAGCATGTGTTCCCTATCAGTCAACATGTGTTTGCATACCACTGCGCAGCCTGTTCACGCAGACATCATACGTCATCAGCATGTTCACCTATATTGTGCAGACAGAGCGAGAATGGCAGGCAAACAGTTGTTTACGTTCGTCATTGTAGTACTGTTACTCGCAGTACTGTAAAGTTTTCTCACCGGTAAATGCTACATGTAATCCAATAACTATCTTTGGTTTGTGCACGGTGTGGCTTTGGAGGGTGAGATTTTGTGCTTTCAATGCTAGCAGGCTAAAGTTAGCATTTCCGAGATAACCTATTTCACCTTTAACTAAATTGGAAATAAATAGTTTGAAAATTTGTATTAAAAAAAATAAAATAACAATGAGCAATATATTTGTTACAGTATTTATTAGTCTTAATGTTAGTTTATTAAAATAAGTTCTTATTTGAGGGACCTGATTTTTATTATGTATTGAGGATTAATAAATGCTATAGAATTTGTTTTATTGTTAGTTCATTTTAACTAATAAATTAATGTTAACAAATGGAACCTTTATTGTACCAAGTGTTACCATTTTATACTTTAGATGGCAACTTCTTGAGTCTGTAATCCTATTATAGTATTTTTCACAAAAATAAATTGTTAAAAATATGAATAAAAAGGAAGCAAACTGTAACCGGCATTGCACTTAGTTATCTGGTTTTAATTGTTTTATCTTTGTCCAGCTCTCCGAGAAAGAAATGAGCATGCTTGAGGAGAGAATCAAACGTTCGGCCAAGAAGACGCCCGCAGCCCCAACCAAACAGGAGCGACCCCAGAGAGAGCATCCCACCAATCCCAATGCAACCTTCCTCCGCAAGCCTGCTCAAGAGGAAGTGCCCAACAAGCTCAAGTATGTAGTGCTAGGTCTTCATACTCTGTCAAGTCACACAATGATCATTTGAAATGCAAGGGTATTGTATGGGAAAGTTAGGCAAAATGGGAATTCTTGACCCATGTGTAATACTTTCTATAAGTCTAATTCTGTCTCATTCTATCCTCTTGTGTCATTGCATGTAGTTTCTTAATCCTGAGCCTTTCTCTTCTCCTCTTACTATTCCTTTCTTTTCTTCACTGCCCTCCATGGACAGAATAATGTATCGCACTTACAGGATGTAAGTACTGCCGTACTGCTGTAGCCACTGCTCACAAGGCATCTGACATCCTGGAGGTCTAGAGATCACAAAAAAAAACTGGACTGAAATATAAGAGATTATTGGATTATATGATTGATTTGATATAGCTAAATATTTTTAAGCCTCATTTGATACTTCTATATATTTGTGATTTTTAAAATTGTTTATTTTGTGAAACTGAAAACAAGCTTTGCTTTAACTATATTTGTACTGCATTTTACTCCTAAACATTAAACAATGAAAAATATAAAATGTATGCACGCATACATTTGTGAAATTATACACCATTATATTCACTTTATGTATTATATGTACTTGTATATTCACTCGCAAGGCTGCGTTCATTTAATTAAACTTTTAAAATGAAAAATAGTAAAAAAAATTATTCATGAATTTAAGCAATTATTAAATATCAAATTTCCTGATTTTCTGCTCAAGAAATATTTCATATCAATTTTAAACCTTATTTTATAAACCTTATTTCCCATGATTCTTTGAATAGAAAGTTCAAAAGAACCACATTTGTTTGAAAGAAATATTTTGTAACTATAAATTGCTGTCACTTTTGTTCAACTTACTAACACCAAAACTTTAAATGGGAATGTATACGTGTATATACTTATGAAATGTTTAATACAAACTTGAGTGAGGGCACAAATGAATCACTGAACCAGTTTTGAATCATTTAATTGAAACGCAGTTTGAACTTCACAAAGGAATAAAAACAAACAAAAAATCATTGTAAGTGGTTATACGCTTTAATACTTGCTTTCCTTTTTGCTGGTACTGAATTAGAATTTGGGGGGATAATTTAAAAAAAAAAATGCAGCAGAAGTGACGTTTTCCTCCATTTTCAACAGTCAAGCTCGGGCGCAGAATGCTCACTTGGAGCAGTCAGCTCCGTCCATCCCAAAAGAGTTTCAGCTGGATCTGGACGTGTTCGAGAACAACCACACATGTGCCAGCGATATCCCTGACCTGGTGCAGCACAAACTGGATGAAGTTCTGGAGCCGGTCATGATTCCTGAGCGCAAGTAAGAGATTAGCATAATAGAAGTCTTGCTTTTGAGTCAGCTAAATTTACTACATGCTGGCTTCTGAAATGCTAGCGTATCACTCTTGTTAAATGGTTTATATTCTGTTTTTGTTTTCAGAATGCGTCCGGTCTCTCCACATTTCGACGACATTCACAATAGCACTGCCTCCACCATCAACTTCGTCATCTCACAGGTGGCCAGTGGGGACATTAACACTAGTATCCAGGCCTTGGCACAGGTGAGTCTTCTGCTTCTATTGTTTGGATATCCCACCTTCATGTTCATAGAATTTATATGCTTTTAGTTACACCATGTTACAGCCAGGGACAATGTTTATAGCAACAAAAGGATTTTGTCCAAAAGTGAATATGCTTATGATATTTCTCTGTGACATCTTGCAGATTGATGAGGTCTTGAGGCAGGCGGACAAAGCGGAAGCCATGTCTGGACACATCGACCAGTTCCTCATCGCCACCTTCATGCAGCTGCGGCTCATTTACAACACGCACATGGCTGACGATCGGCTGGACAAGAAGGACATCTTCAAACTCTACAGCTGCATCATAGGAAACATGCTCTCTGTGAGTGCTGCTTTAATCTTCGGTTGGGAACAGAAATTCTGCATTGAGGATTGCAGGATTTTCTAAACACTTCTGGTATTGTATTGGCAGAAACAAACTGCTTTTGTTTGCAGAGAATCATTTACGCATTAAAATGCATTGAGTGTCTGCAGAGTAAAACAAAAGTCATTGTGCATTGGTGTGCTGAGTCACTGTGTGTCCGTTTCCAGCTGTTCTCGATGGAGAGTCTAGCGCGGGAGGCCTCCATGGGCGTCCTGAAGGATCTGATGCACGGTCTGATCACGCTGATGTTGGACTCCAGGGTGGAGGACATCGAGGACGGACAGCAGCTCATTCGCTCTGTCAATCTCCTTGTGGTTCGAGTGCTGGAGAAATCCGACCAGACCAACATTCTAAGGTTAGCAGTGCAGCTCTGCTGGGAACCTCCAGGAACCTTTGCCGTGTTTTGCCCCATTTTTTACAGGATAGTACACAAAACAGACAGTTTAAAGGTCATTGTTTTCTTTCCAGTGCTTTGCTGGTGTTGCTGCAGGACAGTCTTATCAGCACCGCCGGCTCCCCTATGTTCTCGGAACTTGTTATGAAGGTATAACTGGCACACTTCTTGTTTCAACATCTATGTATGTTGACATTTTAATTGCATCATATTGTAGGCAGAACTTTCCATGCTTCGGTCAAATCATGATGGCTAAAATTATTTAATTAGCTATTCGTTTTTATAACATTTTATTACGCACCCAGAAGTCATGTCAATTAAGTGGAAAATTTTTAGGTGGGACTTTAATTGTATCTTTTGGAATCATTAAAAGAAATTGGTTAATTATGCTTAATTCCACACACACCCAGAAAGGTCATTTCAGAGGTGTAAACATGAACGCATAACGTGCACTGAATCCTGCGCAATAATGCATTCACATGTCCGTTTATCTTAATTTGCAATCTTTTCTAGCTAGTAAACACCATTAACAATTTAACCCACAGTTGCACCATGGAAACTTTGAACTTTATGAATGCTCCAAGTTGACTATTGTGACATCATGTAAAAAAACAAAATTAGCATCAGCCTGAACTGTTAAAAATAGTTACTTCAACACACATTAGGGATGGGTGATATCTTATTTGCGATATACCGACTCGACCCATTCGCATCTCACGGGCAGAGCGAAAACCATGATAGCGGAAGCTGCGGAAGAGTTTATTGCTAAAAGAGGAGCTACCTCTACAATCTGCAGAATTGATGTGCTACATGTGTAAACATTTTTTTTTCTGTAAAATAATGCTGTTCGTTTGGAATTATTCAGCCTTTATGAACAAGAAACTAATGCGCAAACGGCAATCTCATTGGCTTATGCACACCTATTACTGTCCCTGTTTTGATTTCAGCAAATCAGTTCGAGTGAACATAGACAACGTGATTCTAATATTCATGAACCCAGAAGCTCATCAATCCTTAGTGTGGTTTATATTGTTATTAGTTATAGAATTCGTAGTATTAGTATCTTATCAGGTTTTTTTTTTTTAAACAACGAATGACCCAACAATGTCTTAAGCACCACCACCAGTCCTTAAGTTAAAATGACTCATGCATTCATACTTTTTCATTCACACATGATTACCTAACTAGTGTTAGTTCAAATTACTTAAATTCTATCATTAAATTATGAAAATATGAATAAATACAGAATCTGTGTTTACATTTCAAACTTGTCACTGATTTGAATTATTGTTTGTTTTGCGTGATATTTTTTCATCAGTTGCACTTTTTAAACATTACCTGCATGTATATCTGCAATTTTTTCCATTTCTGAAAAGGCTGGTATTTGGATTTTTACTGTTTTTATTTGTTTATTCTTATGAAATGTTTATTACAGGAGCCTATTGGATGATGGGTATGTTTTACTATAGATCATTGTTTTTCTGAGGCTCTCAAGAATGCGTGCAGCTCTCACTTGTAGCCAAAAACATGTGGAATAGTACAAAATTTATATCGTCATTGATATCGCTATCGCAATAAATACCAGAAAATATTGTGTATATTTAAGTCCATATCGCCCATCCCTAACACACATTTTATTCTCCATTTTATTAGCTGATAGGCTTTTGTTTTTAGACATTGTGTATAGATGTGAATTTGTTTGAGGGTGGCCATCATCAACAAAGGTGCATGGATTTTTATGTTCGTTTTGTTGTTTAATATATCGCAGCACTAATTATTTCTGAGTCTCCAAGTCAGTGTTATTGTGAACAAACTATTAAAAAAATTCAGTAATTGAAATAAATCTGTAAAAAATTATAAATATTCAAAAACTCAACTTTCACAAAAAAAAAACACTTAAGGTTAAAATACATTTACTAAAACCTGAAATAAAATGCATTTAAAGCTATATTTAAAAAAAATAAAATTTAAAAAAATAGTGAAAATTAAAGCAAATTCAAAATAACCTATAATAGTATACATAATTAATTTTTTTTGGTGTATATACAAAAGTTATTGAAGTTGGGCCAGTTTTGCTTTCATATTATCAAACAACCCCTTTCTCTGCAGTGTCTATGGAGAATGATCCGTTTCCTGCCTCAGACCATCAACAGTATTAATTTGGACCGCATCCTGCTGGACGTGCACAACTTCATGAAGGTTTTCCCCAAAGAGAAGCTCAAACAGCTCAAGAGTGACGTTCCCCACCGGACACTGAAGACACTGCTGCACACGCTCTGCAGGCTCACCGGTGCCAAGGTACGCTTGAAAGCCTGAAACATCTCTATGAAACTCTGCTTTTGCTGAAAGTGATCTGTCAATGCCTGTCTCACAGATATTAGATCACATGTCCATGATTGAGAACCGCAATGAGTCCGAACTGGAGGCGCACCTGAGGCGGGTGGTCAAGCATTCGGCAAACCTGTCTGGGCTCAAGTCGGACAAGAGCACAGAGAAGGGTGCCCTCAGATCGGTATGTTCTGCTGGGTCTGAACTGAAACATTCATCTTGGTACGAAAACTGCAGTGGTTGATCTGGTTTCTTCAATTATATTTCAATTGGAATAGGATGACAAAGTGATCAAGGCCAAAGTGAGTGACATCCTGTCTGAGATCTTTAAAAAGATTGGCTCCAAGGAGAACACTAAAGAGGTAACACTGCAGCTTGGGAAAGAGTTGTCTAATGTTGTGGGAAATAGGGCTGGGTTGAAAATATTGATTTCTCAATTTTTAACCGATTTTCATTTTGATGAACCAATGTCAAATTCTTAAAGGTGCCATAGAATCAAACTTGAACTTTTATGGCTTTTTTTTTTTTTTTTTTTTTTTTCTCCATTTAGTTAGGTTTCTGCTGTCTGCCAGCTCAGAAAAGCTGAAAAGAAAACGTGCAGCCAGTTTGTTATAAACTGTCTGAGTTTGAAAATGTCATTCGGGTGACCTGTTTCAATTTGTTGCTCGTTTTGATGTAACTAGCTAGTTATTTGAATGACCGCCCCCGAGCAACATACGGAGTCCGCCCTCTTCCCAGCCCGTTTTGTACACAGATAGCGAAGCAGCTAACGAAGGTGCCTTATGTTTTACAATGAAGCGATCCTGGCATGCAACGTGCTGTGTTAAAGACGAGACTAAAATGTAGTTTAAAAAATAAAAATGTGACCAATCACTTTTTGGTTTTGTCAGGAAAAAAAAAAAAAAAGTGTTCGAGCGTTCATGCTTGCGGTTGCCAGATTTCAGTCATTTAAATCCCCCAATCAGAGCTTTTCTGTTAAAAGAACACATTTATATCCAGTGTTTTATTTAAACTTTGCAGTTTGGTAAAACTCTCTCACGCGCACGGGCATCTGAAAACACCAAGTAAGCTGCATTTCAGCAATCTCCATTTGAGATTTTCTACTTAAATTAATGTCATTTCAGTAGGTCTGTGTTCTGTCATGACTCAATTCTCAGTGATGAACTGTAATAAATCCAAGCATGGATCTTTTTTTTTTTGTTTGCTTATGTGCTGCGTTATAAGGACAGATTAATTGTGTACAATTATTAATTGAACGCTTGTTTAGCGTGGTACGTCAGCTGTGTGAGCTACTGAAATGAGCCTTGCTGTGAAACAGCCAATCAGAGCAGAGCTGAACATTTATTATTCATGACCCTTCCAAATAAGGTAATAACAGCCCATTTCATTCTAGGGACAAATCCTAGGGTTGTAAATGGACATGTGAAACTATATTTTTGCCCTTACCTAAGCCACATACCTTCTATGTAGATATCAGAGAACAATTTTAAAATATTGAATTAATGCATTCTATGGCACCTTTAAATAAAATGTAAGAATTTTTTTGGGGGCTAGGTTTTCAGTTGATGTGTGAACACTAAACATTTGTAGTGCGCCTCCCATCCAATAGTTACAATACGCTTTGTGCTTTGCTTTTTTTTTTTTATATGAAACAAGGTTTCAGCTTTTAAATTCTGTAAATTGTGAAACTCGAACAATAAATGGTTTTGGCACTCTTTAATGTGGCGTGACAATCGCTGTAGCGCCTCGGTTCAAGTGAAGCGGCAGCAGTCCGAAGGGCACGTGAACTGATCATCTCTTCCACCAGCATGAAATAAACATGAACATCAGAAGATATATTTAAAGATCCAGTATCCATATTGTCATGTAAAATCTCTCAATTTGAGTTTCAACCACGGAAAGACGTAATTTAAAACCGCTTGTAACGTTACATTTACCTCAGAAAATGTTCCTTGTATAGTTTACAGCATTGGCATGTACTGTATCTATATATTCAAATTAATCTATCATATTGAATCGCAAGCTTGTGAATCTAAATCGAGTGGACTCGTGAAAATTTCAATGCCCAGCCCTGGGAATAAACCAGAATCATTTGCTGTTGTTCGCTCAATATGTTACTCAATCCGAGTATGTTGTTTGTCAGGGTCTGACGGAGCTGTATGAATACAAGCAGAAGTACTCTGACGCAGACCTTGAGCCCTTCTTGAGAAACACTTCCCAGTTCTTCCAGAGCTACGTGGAGCGAGGACTTCGCATGATTGAGTCTGAGCGTGAAGGAAAGGGCAGAATCCAGACCTCCACAGGTGAATTACACCAATCTTTATGAAACCTCTTTAAGTTTTTTTTCTTGTTGTCATAGGCTCCACCTTAATTTTTTTTCTAGCACACTGAGATCTGTGTTGTCTTTCAGTAATCCCTCAGCACAGCACAGACTCGTATCTGCCGAGCTCCAGCGCTGTGCCCATCAGCAGTAACGGAGAAGATCTGAACGCCGCCGCCTACTACGAGAGACTGAAGATCTTACGGCAACGGCGTGGCCTTGAGAACTCAACGGTTTGTCACTTACTGACTTGAGTCAAGACACGATTGACTACAGTTATTGACTCATTTCATGTTCATATTGCTACAATCTTTAGTAATGAAGCTGATATATGCAAATGTTTATACATTATAATAACTAATAATTATCAATTACAGTGAATTAAATATTTTTTTTAATTAACTACATTTTAGGATTTATATATTAACAGTTTTAATAACTAACAATTCAAGTAAATCAAATCGTTTTTTTTAATTAACTATTTGACTGACTAAATTATTTTATTTAAAAAAAGTTCTAAAATGTAGATTATTATTATTATTATTATTATTATTATTATTATATAGTTGTTAAAGTGTCATACATCAAATATAAATAAAGCTATTTTTAATTTACTTTGATAATGCTTATCAAAGTAAATTTACTACTTAAATGCTTAACGTGTCACTCCGCTGTCGTTGTCTGATGGAAGACTTTAAGGGTTAGTTCACCCAAAAATGTAAATTAGCCCATGATTTACTCACCCTCAAGTCATTCTAGGTGTATATGACATTCATATGACCTTTCAAAAGCGTTGAAAGTGCCTCTGCAGTTCAAATGTTTACGCTACTAGTTAGGGGCTGCGTCCAAAAACCTAGGCAGTTACCTCGCTGCCTTATCAGACAATGGCTTGTAAGGCAGCATTTGTGCATGAAGGCACCTCACGAAACTAATTTCGGACAGACTTCTTAGGCAGTGTAACCATTTAATGTTCTACAGCAAAACAGAGAGAGCTTTGGTGAGAACTAAACCAATATTTAATTACTACATTAGTAATTTCTCGCTAGAAATTACATCAGAAGTGAAAAACGTACATTTACACACACTGACCAGCAAACGCAACTTTCGGACGCAATCTTTTTTCCCAGCTCAACTGTCACAGAATGGAAAGCACAGGATTGTGGGATATCAAAGGCAGCGAAGGATACATAAATGCTGCCTTAAATCAATCAGATGAAGGTATCTCAGGAGACAGGAACTGAAACTAACATTAGATTCGGACGTGCCTTCCTGCCTTAATGTGTCCTCCGAAGGCAGCATTTTGCAGGTTTCGGACGCAGCCACAGTCGTCAGACGTAGCGTACGCATTTTTAATTGCGAGAGGCACTTTCAATACTTTTTCCACGGAAGGCAATCAGCCGGAACTTTATAAAGTTTTAAATATGGATATTTTTCTTACACAAATGCATCGCTTCGCTTCAGAAGGCCTTTATTAACCCCCCAGAGTCGTGTGGAGCACGTTATTTTTTTAAAAAAATTATGGACTTCAAAACAAAGCTACAACTACTGCTATTATAAAGCTTGGATTATCCAGGACTTATTTAATATAACTCTGATTTTATTCGTCTGAAAGAAGAATGTCATGTACACCTAGGATGACTTGAGGGTGAGTAAATCATTGGCTTATTTTTGTTTTTTGGGTGAACTAACCCTTTCAGCATTAATTTCAACACATGGTAAAAACTAATCTTTTCAGCAATAGATAAAGGCTTAAAGCAGTTTAGAACTGTTTTTCTTCGCGTAAGCTTTGTGTAAGAGCTAATAAAATTAATCTCAAGACAATATTTCGTGTGTAATTTACTGTGTAATAAGCGGGATATTGTACATCCAGCCGGTTGATAGATATATAGATATAGATATATAATGGTAAGGTGTTAATACATTTAAATATCAAGGAGTATACATTTTGTTTTTATTTTCTGTAATTGTTTAACAATAGACTGTTTATTATCAACAACAATTACAGTAAATCAGAAAACAGTGTTGTTTTTCTTATTGATAATATTTGGATTAATTATTTTCTAATTGATTTTTTGTAATAGTAGTAATACTAATTCAATATACAGGTTTTTATTTTATTTTATTGACAATATTCAATGTATTACTACTATAATCAACTAAAATGTAGGAGTGGTTTTAGTTACATCATATAAAATTTTAGTTTTTTCTCTTGCAGCCAGAGGAAGACCGACCTCCTCTCAGCTCCCTGAGACCATCGGTGGCCTCCTCCACAGACATGCTCCACAGCAAACTGTCCCAGCTGAAGGAGTCTCGTGAGCACTTCCAGCAGGAGCAGTCCCACTCCCACAGCCCCACCCGCTCCTCCTCCCCTGCCTCCAACCTTGATGACCTCAAAAAGAGGCTGGAGAGGATAAAGAGCAACCGGCAGTAGATCAGCGCCTCTCCTTTGTTTTAAGCTAACGCACTAGATAGTCAGCCGATTTCCCCCTAATCTCCATCCCAACATCTTTCAGGGTAAACGCGTGCATAGATTACGGTTATGCGAAATAGGATGAAAAAAATAAATAACTCGGTCTGTCTACATTTGTATAATAAGTAAACATCTTCTGTATGTTAGTATTGTGCACAATTGTTTTTGTACATACGGTGGCTAACCACACCAGGCTTTTACGTGTCATTTAGGGTTTTCCGTGTACAGTTTTCTTGTGCAGAATGCTGTAATATGTGTAACTGAAGCTTGTTTTGGTTTTTAAAATAGACATTTTAGAGAAATCTAAATTAATGTCGCTTTCACTTGGTCTCAACTCCTATCTGTTCAACACTGTTTGCCATTTTTGCTGTTTTCTTTCTGCCTTTTCTCTTTCTCTCTTCCAAGCATCTCTGAAGCTCAACTTTTGAAGGATTGATTCCTTTCTTTTAAGGAGCATGGCATGAAGTACTGGATCTTTCTTTTTATGTAAATAAAGGTTGCATTACTAAAGGCTGTTAATTCAGTTTTTCTTTAAATAATATTCCCAACATTTTACACTCTGTAGAATGTTGGTTATTCATGCATTGTTTTGTATTATCCAACTGGGATTAGTGCTGAAGTGATGCTATTAAGTTTAAGTGTATAATCTATAGTGAAAATGGCAATAAAGGTTTTTTTTTTTTTTTTTTTTATTTAACAAACTATACAATGTTCTTCTGAATTTTTTTTCTGCTAAGTCTGTAGGGCTATGCAATGCACAATACTATTACAATATACACTGATCAGGCATAACACCTGTCAGTGATCATAATGTTATTTCTTCATCACGGCACCTGTTAGTGGGCGGGATATATTAGGCAGCAAGTGAACATTTTGTTCTCAAAGTTGATCTGTTATAAATGGCCAAGTGTTAGGATTTGAGTGAGTTTGACAAGGGCCAAATTGTGATGGCTAGACTACTGGGTCAGATCATCTCCAGAACTGGAGAGGTGTCAGAGCAAAGGCTGGCCTGTGTGGTCCGATCAAAACAGACGAGCTACTGTAGCTCAAGAAGTCAATGCTGGTTCTGATAGAAAGGTGTCAGAATACACAGTGCATCGCAGTTTGTTGTGTATGGGGCTGCATAGCCGCAGACCTCTGTCCACCGCCGAAAGCAGCAACAGTGGGCACGTGAGCATCAGAACTGGACCACGGAGTAATGGAAGAAGGTGGCCTGGTCTGATGAATCACGTTTTCTTTTACATCACGTGGATGGCCGTGGCTACACCCTTTCAAGAAAACAGTATTCCCTGGTGGCTGTGGCCTCCTTCAGCAGGATAATTTGCCCTGCCACAAAGCAAAAATGGTTCAGGAATGGTTTGAGGTGTTGACTTGGCCTCCAAATTCCCCAGATCTCAATCCAATCGAGCATCTGTGGGATGTGCTGAACAAAAAGTCTGATCCATGGAGGCCCCACCTCGCAACTTACAGGACTTAAAGGATCTGCTGCTAACATCTTGGAGCCAGATACCACAGCACACCTTCAGGGGTCTAGTGGAGTCCATGCCTCGATGGGTCGGGGCTGTTTTGGCAGCAAAAGGGGGACCAACACAATATTAGGTCATAATGTTATGCCTGATGGGTGTAGACTTATATAAAGCAATCTATACTAAATGAAGTTTTATTCAGCAAGGGTGCATTAAATTGATCTAATAATACATTACAGTATAAAGACATTCACATTGTTACAAAAAAAAACAATTTCAAAATGATGTGCTGTTCTTTTACTTTTTTTCAAGGATTCTTTGACTAGAAAATGTTTCATTTTTTCAAAACATTTTTCAACATTGATAAATATTTCCAGTGCACTTAATCAGCATATTAAAATGATTTCTGAAGAAGCATGTGACACTGAAGACTGGAGTAATGATGCTGAAAATACACAGAAATAAATTTTTCCTAAATCTCAAAATTACAGTTATCAAATGAATGCAACTTTGGTTTTTAAGAGACTTATTTCAAAAAAAATTTTTTTATTCTTACTGACCCCAAACAGTAGTGCATAATTATGGCTTTGTCTCTTGAGGTTTTTCTCATAGTTTATCAGTTATTGTGTCTGTCTCTTTTGACATTTATCAAAACAAAAGGAAAATAACCCTCCCAAACAATGCAACAGAACATTTTATTGAGGTCATGTATGACAGTTTGAGATATGTCCTGAAAGATGGCATGTCCCAGATCATCATATAAGATTGTGTGGTAGACCACTAGGATGCACTTGTCTTGTATCACAACGAGTGACTGGCCAACCTTGGATGTCTTTTTAGTTTCTCCTCCAGGGCCAGATACTTCTGAGTTCCCCTCTCCATGTGTCTACAAAAAAAAAAGATTTACTGCTTTTAAAAGCTAAATGTACCAACGTGTTTGTTCGCAAGTCAATCAACAAGGCGAAGATCTGCCCATACACTTACAAAGTTAATTAGCTAGTTAGAAAAACTAGATGAGATACTTCACAAAGGTCAGACCATGTTGTCATAACAGTATTCGGCAAATGATTTGAGATGCGTACCGACTGAGTCTCATTTTGAGAATGTGGATCCTGAACATGGCGTTGGAGCAATAGGCGAGGTAACCGTCCTCGTCCTCAGCGGTCAATGTGAGCTGGTTCTTCTGGTACCACTGCTGCTTCTTCTGCAACTCCTCTGTCTCCTGAACAAAGAAGTTTGAGATGATTTCAATTCACTAGAAGCTTATTCTGGCCCGCTTAGCCAGAAAGAAATCAAGTGACCAACCACAGTTTATATTGTGTTTCCATCCCTTTAAAAAAACACATTCAAATTCAGCCAATCAGATTGAAACGGCTCAAAGAAGGTGCTAAATCTTCTTGACTAAACTAGCTTGCCTTTTTGATTCTGCTCTGGATAAGGATGAGTTTGTTATCAAGCAGCTGTTTAAACTCAGTCAGACAGTCTGTCTTTAACTGTTGTGCTTCCTGGAGAGTGAGGGCTTCTGGTAGTCCCAGTCGGGCCTGGGAAGGAGCCAACAGGTCCAGTTCTTTCTCTTTCTGCCGCTGCTGCTTTTCTTTAGCCTTACGTTCCTGAGGAATGAAAGGAACCAGAGGTAGGTGCTAGTTTGGATCAATGCGATGAAAGTGTTAGACCGTTTAAAGCCCTGACTCACCTTTTCTTCCATGTGCCGATGGGCCATCTTGTTCCTCATAGTGTTGTATATAGAGATCAGCAGATCAGTATTACTTTCCTCCTTTTCTCTCGAAGAAAGAATGGACTTAACCTGAAACACATGCTAATGTCAATATGATAGACTAGACAAAACATTTTTTTGTGGTTCTAGTGAACTGTAATACCTCTTTTTCTGAATCTCTGATTCCAAGTTCAACATTCTCCTCGTCTCTCATCAATTCCACAAGCATTTTATACAGCTCCAAGTTCTTGTAGGGTTTCGCAGAACGATCCACCTGAAGATGCAAAATGAAACAAGCCATAAATGCAAACATAAGTATTTTGCAAAGTTCGTACAAATTCATATAATTAGATTCGTAGAAAAGCGTACTATTTGTAATAAACCACACCTCTAAACCTAACCATCAGTGACAAATTAGCTGGTCAAACGAAAACATACAAATGAGGTCGTATTCCATTCTATCATTAACTCTTTTTCACTTTTTCTTCACTGCACAGAATTTGGAGTCAAAGATTTCTATAAAATTTTCTGAAAAAATTCAGATTTGGACCAATTCGATTTTACTGTGGGTGGAGTTATGCATCGTGACTTCACAGAAATAGAAATGTTTTTTTCCTTTTTTTCGATTTTCTATATAACTGTTTTCTATTAATTTCTTACTGTGATTTTAGTCTATGATTTAAGCTCTTTGCACACTGAGGCCTAAATTTTTGTATGCGTTTTCTCGTATTCGTCATCCTAAAAATTTAATTGTCAAAACACCTCTCAAAATGCTTGCTACGGATGCGAAAAATGCAAAAAAAAATTAACCCGGTCACATTTTTTTAAGACTGATGAAAGTTTCAGAGGCAGTGTGTTAATGTGATTGACACAACATGAGGCCGTGTTCATTTCAACCTTAACTCTCGTAATTTTTACTTTATTGTCATAAAATACTACCACTTTAATCTTGTAACGTTTTGATTTTATTCTCAAAACTTTGACTTTGTATGTTTCTTGTATGTTATGCTTCTTCTCGAAATCTTTTTTTTCTCCACTTTTTTTTTTAAAGGTGGCAATAAAACACTGTTGTATTACTTTGATCATGGAACTGACCAAAATAATTCTTTATGTGTGACATCAGACCTGAAAGCCAGAAACCATCTGTGGAGTAAAAGCTTGTGCTTTCTGCGAGTCTGCCGCTTCTTTGGGTTTGATGAAGTTGAGCCAAGCTGGGATGATCCTGTCGTCCTCTAGATGATAGGTCACCTGGATCCGTCTGTCAGACATCATAAAGATCCGTTCAGCCACATCTTTACTTGCAGGTTTAGAAGGATCTCTGTGGAACCGCTCCTCCACCCTCTGTTGGAGATGCCAAACAAAATGTCCATGACCATTTTTTCACCCATATTTGGGGTGTTTATTGTTAGCAAGGCCACTAGAAGCAAGCTTTTAGTATACTGTTGGTTAATGTTATACCTGCAAGATAATATTGGGTTAAACTGCTTAAAGATTAAAAGTCAAGCCTGTTTGTTGAGAGAGCATTACCCTTAGAGGCCGTTGTTCAAAAGCCTCTCCAGCCCGAATCACTTTGATTTGCTTTCCGTAAAAAACATGTCGATAGAAGAGGAAGTCAGTCCGATCTTCAAAGGTTTCGGTCATTTCGAAAGGCTTCTCCATTCTTCTGGCTAGACCATCAGTGCGAGCATGACTATAAAAGTCCATCTGACGCTCCGTCTCAGGAACTAAAGTGACGTAACTGTGGTCTAAACAAAATTAAATGCCAGGCTTGTTTTTGTGAACTGATGTTTCAACCAATTTAGTTAATTCTAATTTTTGTTGAGCAGTATTCCCCCTATTCCCAACCCCCAAGACAACAATTTGAGCAAAACTGCTATTATTAAAGTTAATGAGTCAGTAATGTAAAAAGTTACGCTTACTGACATCAGTAATATATAGAAAATGTGTGTTAGATTACATCTGAGAGCATCACTTCTTCCAGGCCTGAAATGCTCAGATGTCACATTGCTGTCCGTGTGTAGTTCTCTCTCGTCAAGACAGTCACTTCGGTGATTGAACCATTCCTTAATAGTGCTGGGTTGTGTGCCTTATTTAAAAAAAAAAAACACACAAGCTAAATGCTATAATAACAATTAATGCAAATAAATAATATTTATAATATTTTAATATGTATAATATTTAACGTGTGTGCTTGTAGTTGATGTCATCAGGCAAAAGGAACATTCTTATAAATAAATAAATATTTATTAATAATACTTTATTGTTAATTATTATATTTAAATAATAATAATTAATGGTAATAATAATACAATATTATTAATAAATGTTATTTATTTATTTAGGCATTATTTTTGATTTGGGTGAACTATGCTATGAACTATGTTCATATAAATGTACATGATCAACATGACAAGATATGTTGTATATGTTGAAAACAAAAACATCTGCAAAGGTCTTACAATCAAGGTCTTTATAAATGGTGAGTTTAGTCACAAGACCGTCTTTCAGAAGGTAAGGGGCAAACTTCTCCAGCTTGGCTTTTCTGTATTGGATAACCTTCATACCCCCTGGATAACGCATTTCCATATCTATAAAGATGCAAAATAAAAACAGAACATAGATGATTAATTAACCTCAAGAGATAGTGGATAATGGATGAAAGGCTATGTGTGAGAGTTGACCTGCTGGTGAAATATCTATTTTAGTCACCCAAGATGGAGGCATTTCAAACACTTTCAGCTCATCCATTTCCTCCTTCAGACAAAACATAATAGGTGGTTACATCTGATGTAATATATTCTTAGCATAAATATGGATATAAACAGGTTCAGTGGGGAATGGGCCTTTGAACAGTTAAATCAATAATGGAAAATTAGAATGTTTTTCTGTACTTCCTCCTCGTCCTCCGACTCTTGGAGTGTCTTTGGCTCTGACAGAGATTGGCTAGTAAGGCCACACAGCATATACTCCCACTTTGATAGATCACCCATGTCAAAGGTCATCTCCTGCAGACACAAACAGACCTGGTGAACTTTTCAATGCTTGTCATCATCACATTAATATCACATTCACAGTAAGAGATACTGACCCCACAACCGAAAGTGCAATCTTGCTTGTTGACCCAGTAGTTTTGATGGTTCCAGACACTCTCTATGCCCAGAAAGTTCTCATTGGTGGTGGAGTAGCTCTTGCCAGTCAGAGGGTCAATGAAGAAGTTCTCAGGTACCTCCCGGTTACCTGAGAGCACCAGAACCCAGCTGTGAACTCTCAAGCCCAGTAGAGGGTCAGGTGGGGGACGTTCTTTCTCCTGTTTAAAAGGAACCGGTGAAAATGCAAATCACAAACTAAAGTGAATTTCACTGAAACATTCTCTGTCTAACCTTCTGAAGTCTCTCTGCTTCCAGTTGTTCCTTCAGTGCAGCTGCTTTAGCTTCTGTGTGCCGTTTCTCCTCTTGACGCTTTTCAAAGGTGCTGTGCAAGTCGCGTGGAGGTTTCACAGAGTATTTCTTCACTGTCTTCTTCGGTTCCTCTGTTTTCCCCTGAGCAGATCATACAAAATAATCCATAACATGAATCCATCCAGTTTAGGTTTTCAGAAGTAACTGATTTCAATACGACCACTCAAGGAAATTGGTGTTAAAGCTGGGGTCTTCAACAAAGTCTAAGGTATCTGTGGACATACTTCAGAGAGTCTGCAAATTATAAATTGATCTCAAACTACACTGTAAACATTTTTACTTTAAAACAACTTTTGATTAGAAATTGCTAGTCAATTTTACAAAGTAACCGCAAGTAACACATTAAAGGTGCGAAAAGCGATTTCTGAGAAACACTTTTGAAAGTGGATCGGACCAAGCAGCACAGCACACTTGTTCGTTAGTCATCTTCGTTTTATTTTTCACGAAGCATTATTTTGCCTTGCTTTAGCTATGATAAAGAGATATCCACGCATTTTGGGGGCGGAGCAATGAAGGGAGGGGTGTGCTTGTTTGGGTTGATTTCAGATATCAGGTTTCTAAGAAATAGTTTTAAAATTATGAAACAGTACATTTTGAAGTAGGGAGACTGAAATAGTATTTTCTTGTAAAACGTACTCCAAAAATCTTTGATTTATTATTTAAAAACGTGTTATTTTTGTGGAAATATATAAAAATATGTGGAAATACAAAAATACAATATTAACGTCAACCACTAAATTTAAAAAAGCTAAAGTTCATCTAAAGGTTGCATATTAACATAAGTATGTAACAAGTAATATTAAGTCAGATTAAAAAGTAAAATTAAGTAATGTACAAAAATACTTAAAAATTACAAAACTAACTACATAAATGAATAAATGTATGATAATATATGATCATTTATAATTATAGTTTTGCAATTTATGAATGATACATTTGCATTTTATTTAATTTCCTGCTCTGTATCAGTGTTATTTATTTTAGTATCATTGAGATGATATTATAGTTTCTATTAATATTTTGTATAATTTTTTATTTTTATATTTTCCATTTTAATTTTAAAGTTTTAGTAATTTTGTTGTGTTTTTTTTTGTCATGTTTAATAGTTTATTTTTTAAATTTCGTGTTTTTGTTTTAGTTTAAGTTATTTTAGTGCATCATTAAACTAAATTAAAATGAGAAATGTTGCCTTGGCAACTAGCTGAAAAAATAAGTTATTTTATTTCATTTCAGTTAAGGTTTTAGTTTCAGGTAACTATGTTAAACCTGCTCTGTTTATCTATCCGCCAAGGAGTCTGAAAGAGGTTGAAAACTCACTTTAAAGTCATCACATATAAAAGATCAAGCAAACTGACTGAGTGATGAGTTTGTTTGTTTAAATTTACGTGCCATAAAGCATGTTTTACATGCAATGTGTGATCTAGTGTGTGGTTTTAACTATGTACTTACTTGGATTTGAGTCTGCAGTAAGGGACATTCTTCTAGTGACTGATCGAGAAGACACATCTCTTTAGTAGCGTACCCACTGACGCAGTATGCGTTGTATCCTGCACCCAACAACAGGCTACACAGCACACTGGAGAAATCAAAACATGTGCCTCTCTGAGTCTGCAGAACCCAGGTGGGCGATGACAGCTGCTTGGGCTAAATAGAAGTTAGAACAGACATGAAATAAAAAAACATGTTTTCGAGTCCAAGAGGCAAAAAACAACCCTCATAAGTCAAGTTAGATCAAACTATTTCTCACAAGTTCAAATGATGGTTCCAAGAGCTCCAATGAAAGATAATCAGACACAAAACTGGCACATCCCTCCCAGTCGTACAGCTCAGGATACGGCAGCAAGGTGCTTCGCAAGGTGGTGCTTACAAATTTCTGTTGATATACAGTGAAATAAGAAGACATCATGTAAACAACAGAGTATTTCAGTCATTTGTGGTAATGTTGCCATGTCTGAAAGTGTATTTGCTGTATGCACCTGAACGCCGTGCTCATTTACAGGGCACAGAAGAAGCGCTTTGTTATCAGGATATAAAAGCGCATACTGCAGACGGAAGTTTTCAGCCATCGCAAGCATGAGCTTCTCCTGTGAGGAGTTCTCCTTGTATGAGGATGGACATTTGGAAAGGTCCGGTTGAGGTCTTGGCTTTGCGCTGAAACAGTAAAGAATAAAGACCAATGAATAGAGAAGTCTAATTACTTGCATGTAATGTATATCATCATCTCTTAACAAGGCCACAGATTAAGGTCTGGGTAGATTAGATGGTAAACACGACGACGACAAGCCGGTGGAGGGAGTGTGATGCTCTGGGCAATGTTCTGCTGGGAAACCCTGGGTCCGGCCATTCATGTGGATGTAAATTTGACACGTGCCACCTATCTAGACATTGTTTCAGACACCCCTTCATGGCAATGGTGCTCCCTGGTGAAAGTGGCCTCTTTCAGCAAGATAATGCGCCCTGCCACACATTGTTCAGGAATGGTTTGAGCAACATGGTGAAGAGTTCAATGGCCTTTAAATTCCCCAGATCTCAATTAAATTGAGCATCTTGTGGATGTGCTGGGCCAGCAAGTTCCATGGTGGCTCTGCCTCACAACCTACAGAACTTGAAGGATTTGTTGCTAACGTCTTGGTACCAGATACCACAGGACACCTTCAGGGGTCTTGTAGAGTCCAGTTCTCAGCAGGCCGCATGCAGAGGACCAACAGCATATTAGGCAGGTAGTCATGTTTTGGCTTGTCGGTGTATAAAACAATTTATTTTTGCATTACATAATAAAAATCTTTTTTTTAAAATCAATGAGAACGACATTTGCAAACTTTATTTTTTATTAATTTATTTTTAGTTTATATGTTTTTAAATTGAAAATACATTTTCTTTTATTTTTTTACTTTATTTTTGGACTGAAATATGACCTGGACCAGCGTTATTTTAGTATCATTGAGATCCTATCTGTTTTTATTAATATTTTGATTTAGTTTTTATCCTTATATTTTCCATTTTCATTTATTTATTTATATCTATGGCTGAAATAAAATAAGTGCAAGGTGTTTTTTTATATTATTTCAAGTAGCGAAAATGTTTTTATGGTTTCAGATTTTGTTAGCTATAATAACCCTGATCTGGACATGTTCTTGACCAGCTTCATGACATTCATCCTTATAATAAGGTTAATATATAGTGCACTATAAATTGAGGCCGTGGTGGATGGGTTTTAACAACAACGTACACTAAATGCTTTATAGTTAAGGTAAAAAGTTGTAGGTGTTTGACCTGATATACCACCCATGTTTGTGGCTAATGATTAAGGCCGATGTAAACATCCAGCGTGTTCATGTGAGAGGAACTCCTATGGAGACACACTGCTCATTGCTTTAACAAGAGTTCACCACATGTTTATGAACTTTAGTAACCTCACGTGTGTGTAACTGTGGGGGTTATTTGTATGTTAGACAGCCTGCTCTCCAATCCTCGAACACCCTCTTCATCATCTGTTATAGTAGCTTCTTCTTCACAATCGGCCTCCGGTAACACCTCCATCTAAAACAAGTCATACACACATTGAGAGATACAAACAACTTATAAACAAAAAACGAATAATGTATATTCGTTATTTTGCAGTTAAGGCGGATAGCAGTATACTTAATGTTCAATAAAGTGGATCTCTTTCCCGTTCGTCCTTAAAGCGATTGAGCGAAGATTAATCCAATGGCAGTAACGTAAAAACCTGTTACTTGTTTACGTCGCTGTTTCCATGGCGAGGGTTCGCTGACGTTACAATGAGGGGGCGGAGTCGACTTGAATATATTTTAAAATGTTATATTTATAAATATATATTTTGTATTTATCATATAAGAATGATAATAAAACACAATCATACAATTATTGTTAATCTTAAAAAAAAAAAAAAGATTATTTAACTAATAAACAACTTACTAAAGATCCTGCTCGCTTTCTTCTTTTTACTTTTTGTTGTATGTCTGTTTCTGAGATCTATGTTTTAATCTTGTACTATGGGGGGCATCTCTCTTTGGTCATCAAAAATAACATACGCACGTTACACCCATTTCGTGGAATAACCCCTGTGTGGTTCACACTAAATTATATTTGTTGTGCTTTTAAAGTTTGTTTCCTCGCGTATGTTTGCACCTAAACCATTGTCATTGAAATATATCCTTATAATGTAATCATCACACACAGTGTTTACGGTCCAGTGACCTCACGTTCTGATACACTCACCGCCCCCTCGCGACGCCTCACTAAGCGAACGCATTGAAAGATAGCGCTGGAGTCAGAGGCAGACAGACGAACACAGACACAAACACTATGGGATATTCGAGTTCCCTCAGATGCATTGCATTTCTACTTATTGCACTGCACCAGACCTCTGGATTTTGGTTATTTAACGTTATCTTCCCTCCGACAGCCAAACCTCGAGTCATAAATAATAGCACTCCTCCTCTTATCATAGGTAAGCAATCTTACATTCATAGTTTGGATATTTAAGTTGAGGGATTTTGTTTAAATATTTAAGCTGAAGTGTTTTCTATAGGATTTGGTTCATTCATTTAGTAAAAAGCATACCTTTAGGGTGAATTCAGGGAGATTGGGACACTTTTTGCCATTGAGATGATTTGGGAAAAATCAACCTGAATTCACCGTAAGGTCCATCTTTGGTAACAATGTGTCTGGTAAATATATATATATATATATATATATATATATAAAAAAAAAAAAAAAATATATATATATATATATATATATATATATATATATATATATATATATATATATATATATAAATATATATATATATATATATATATATATATATATATATATATATATATTAATTTTTACCCCTTTTGGAACAGTACCTGGAAATTTGGGTAATCGTCTGGAGGCCAAAATAGACAAGCCCACACTGGTGCACTGGATGTGTTACAAGAAGAGCGAGGACTGGTTTCCTCTCTGGATTGACCTAAACATGTTCATGCCCATTGGAATTGACTGCTGGATTGATAATATAAGGTAAACCAACTATGGAAATAAACTTTAACAAGAAATCTTTTGTAACATAATCATTTACTCTCACTTTTGAAAACTTTAAGGAAACCTTTGCTGAATAAAAGTACTATTTTCTTTAGTAAATAATCGTACTGACCTCAAACTTTTGAACTTGTGGTAGTGTATATATATATATATATGCTTGAAATATAGTATTATTTAATAATTGTTTTGTCACGTGTGCACAAATGAACAGACTGACCCTTTCTATGTACCTCTGATTTATTGACAACTATTTCCTAATCATCCTCAGTTCTGTATTTCAGGTCATTGACCTTTTGTCTATTGCTTTTGGAGGGTTCTCAAAGGCTGATGTCATTATGATACATTGGCCTGTTCTTGCCAATGTATCATAATCAATATGAGTAGCAATCTACTGTGCTAACTATGTTTATTATCAGAAGCGTTGATATATATTTAACTAAAGCCTCCCTGCTTTGTATCCTTGAAAGAATACATTTAAAATAAAATTTCTTGTTTTGCTTTGCCTTGAACATGATATAAATGTAACTGTTGCATCTTTTTGTGCAGAATTGTGTACAACAGAACAAGTCGCAAGACATCGAATGCACCCGGGGTGGAGGTCAGGGTCCCTGGATTTGGACAGACGCACCCTATAGAGTTTCTTGACTTAAATAAGCTGACTGGTGAGTATAACATCTCAAGTTATTGGACTTCTTACATCACAACATCCGCATTTTCATCCTGATGTACTTTTTTTTCTAGGTTACTTTCATACCATGGTTCAGCATTTGGTCAGCATTGGATATGTGCGAAATGAAACCGTCCGTGGTGCTCCGTATGACTGGAGAATCGCTCCAAGTAGGTTAAATCACAGTGACAGACAACAACAACAATCATTTCACCATAGCACAAAACAAATAGGTGACTGTAGCCTCTACGTCAGGACTATTCAAGCTCCAACTCAAATCAAATATACCTGAACAAGCAAATCAAGGTCTTCAGGATTACATGAAAATGGCAGGCAGGTGTGTTTGATTAGGCTTAGAGCCAAATTGTGCTATAAGTTAATAAATAATACATATACACATACAATAAAATAACATTAATAATTATTATAAAAGGGCATTGATAATATTACACATTTTGGAGGAACCATATACTTATCAACCACACAGCAACTACTTAGAAACCACCCCGAACACCCTGGAAACACCATAGCAACACCATTCACACAGTGTACTTTCATTCTTTGTCCCACTAACAACTATGTTTGGTATGTTTGGTACCACATAGATGAGCAGGAGGAGTATTTCTCACGTCTGAAAAACTTGGTGGAGGAGATGCATGATGAGTATAAGCAACCAGTCTACCTTCTGGGCCATAGCATGGGCAACAACTACATCCTGTACTTCCTCAACCAGCAGACTCAGGACTGGAAAGACCATTACATTAAGGGCTTCATCTCTCTGGGAGCACCTTGGGGTGGCGCTGTGAAGCCCCTCAGAGTCTTAGCATCAGGTACAGTGAAGAAAACACCATATATATATATATATATATATATATATATATATATTTGTCAACTATATATTTCTTCAGGGCCATAACCACCATAGACATTGAGGGGGACAAGTCCCCCCAATAATTGGAAATGGCCAAATTGTCCCCAAATTGTCGGGCAGTAGCGAGCTACAAGTAGCGGCGCTACTAGCTTAACTACATTTTTCAGTAGCTTGTCAGTAGCTCAGTTACTTTTAAAACAGTGTAGCTTTTCCAGTAGTTAACTACTTTATCCAGCAAGTAGCGGTGTAGCGTGACCAAAAGCTACATTCCGTTTTGGGTTCTGATGAGAATGAGCCTGTAATGAGCGAAGCGGAGGGGTGTGACAAACGTTCAGCTCAATAATCAGCTCTATGCCAGTGTGCTCCACTCACCGCTCAAATCCCACTCCGACATGAAATTTCTCTTTACTGTAGCCTACTATACTTGTTGTAGCCATTAAACAATGTGTTTTGTTTCATATTTATGTTTAAATATTGTAATGTTTTTTTTTTATTTCATCTAGGCTATATTGATTATGAAAAGTGCAAAGATGCGTCATATATGTCAAAGACATAGGGTCAGAAATGATTTTGACCACTTCATTAAGATTTGTTTCGTAGAAAGCCTTTCTTTAAAGTGAATTTCGTTTTGTATAAATTGTATCTTAATTTTAATCAATGTTTCATCAGCCAATTGCCTGGATTTAATAAATAAGAAGCAAATAGACTATAGCAGACAATAATCGTGACATGGAGGCGCCGGTGCGATCACTTGTGTTGCACATGAACTGGAGCGCGTCTCATAAATAAACCAACTCAGCAGGCCATTTGCCTCACAGACATGTGAAATATGTGTATAGAAAGCTTGAAATGTCCACTTTTAAACGAAACAATTCGAAACGAAAAGAAATAGTCAAGCAATGTGCACTGTTCACGCGAGCAGCTCATGACTACTCAGAGTGGTTCTGTTCAAAATGCTGCGCGCTCCATCACTACATGTGCTGTGAGTTTAACTTGACTCCTGAGTATTTAATTTAAGTTGCATACATTTTGTTCTTGCACTGATGTTAAATGTGTAGCCATTTTGCACTTTGACAGTTAGTTAGAGATATAGGCTATATTTGAGTATTGTGTGTATCGGAGAGTTTACAAATCATGATTCTGACAGTTTTTGCCATTGAAATGACTGGGAAAAAAGTGTCCCAATCAAACTGAATTCACCCTATACTCTTTGAAATCATAATTACATTGCATTATGTTGCTTGAAACCCCAAGTATTATAACATTCTTCATTAACAATTATTCAGTTATTTATAACAATGTCATTGTAAAAAAGAAAAAAAAGAAAAGAAAAATAGTTTCAATGTAGCTAGCTACTTTTTGATAGTGACTTGTAGTGTAGCTAACTACTTTTTCAAAAGGGTAGTTTGAATGTAACTTAACTACTTTAACTTACAAGTAGCTTGTAAAGCTACAGTTTCAGAGTAGCTTGCCCAACACTGCTCACTGCTCTGTTTGTTGTTAGCATGACAGACAGTTTAAATGTCATTCATAACTGAATGTGATGAGACAAGAAACTTTTTTAAAAATTTTTACATATTAGACTTGCGTGCATAATGTGTGCATAATTTTTAAATAAAATATTATTTGCAAAGAGTTTAAATGGATTACTTCACAACTATATAGGCTATAATTAGACCTAGAACTTCTTTTACCATTCTTATTTCTTCTTTATTCCCATAAATCCCTTTTAATCCTTTAATTATTTAATTTCTTTACCAACCAACAATTTCTTTTTCTATTTTAAAATTAAATTATTCCTGTGATGCAAAGCTGAATTTTCAGCATTATTCCTCCAGTCTTCAGTGTCACATGATCTTTCAGAAACCATTCTAATATGCTGATTTGGTGCTCAAGAAACATGTTGAAAACTTTAATAATTTTGTGTGATATATTTGTTTATAATATTTTTATATTAATATAAATATTTTATATTATACATGTCTTTACTGTCCCTTTTGATCATTTAAAGCATCCTTGCTTATATTTTTTATTAATATTTTAATTTTAATTTAAGTTTTAGTTATTTTATGTGTTTTTTAAAATAATTTTCTATTTAGCTTTAATTATTTTATTTATTATTCAAAGCACCCTTGCTGAATAAAAGATGTTATAAAAAAACATGCAGACATAAAATATATTTCAAATTATTTTTTTAATTGTAAACATAATTCTAGAATTTTAATGTAATTATAGTTTTTTTCTTTAATATGTATAATTAAAAAAAAAAAAAAATTAATAATAATAATTTGTTACATTTATATAGGTTTTTCTGGGTACTCAAAGTGCTTTACATGGAAGGGGGGAATCTCCTCAACCACCACCGATGTGCAGCATCCACCTGGAATGTACTCTTTTTTTCTTCTGGGAACAAACAAATCACAGTATTCCTCATTTAAAGGCACAATATGTAAGATTTTTGGATTCAAATATCCAAAAACCACAAGAACAATGTTATATATTTTTTTGACTTACATTATCCCAAATGTTTCCAAGAATGTTTAAATCCAGAGAAATAACCAGGCCTATCAAAGATATCATACCCGTGTTACCCTCGATTTTATTTTGTAGAAACCATGGAAACACCAAAGATGCTTTAATATATTGTGTGTTTTATTAGACAGGTGAGCAACTGTCTGGATACATTCAGAAAACGAATCATTGTTATATAGCTCAATTAGTTAGTCTTATTGTTTAAATCTTGTTTTCTTGATTTACCGCAAGTACCATTTTTTACCATGCCTAATATCGATCTATCTTACTGCAGTGTACAACAAGTGTCTCATAGTAGCTGCCAAGCGAATGCACAGAGCAACACAACTTTCAACACACTCAAATGTATTTAATATGATAAAACAGTGCTGCTTTAACCCACATACGCACGACCGGAAGAAGCGGAAGCGGTCGCCTGCAGCAAAATAAAAGCTCCACTGCTTTCGAGCAGTGTCGCGGCCTCATTCTGCTCCAACGGCTTTCAGCCTCACCCTGCTTCATACTACATTAACGTTAATAAATTCTTAATACATTCGCTCATCCATAAATATGTTTTCTGCCCAAGTCCCGTCGGATTCTTTTCCACCGGCTGTAGAGGTGAAGACTACAACTCCCATGATTCCCGCGAAATCAAGGCGTCATCAAGCTACGCTAATGTGTTTTCTGACATTCAAGCATGAAAACCTATTCTAGTAGACCCCAAAATCAAGACTTTGTAAAAGAGTATAATATGTTTTTGTCTTTATTGTATGCCTTTTTAGGTGAAAATGATGGCATACCCTTCGTGTCCAATATAAAAATCCGTGAAGAACAACGGATGACGACCACAAACCCGTGGATGATCCCTTCTGAAGAGGGCTGGCCCAAAGACCACATCTTCATCTCCACCCCCTTTTTCAACTACACCAACCAGGACTACCAGCAGTTTTTCAAAGATATTGACTTTGAGGATGGCTGGTACATGTGGGAGGACACCAGAAACCTCACAGCCGGCCTGCCCACGCCTGGAGTCGAGGTCTACTGCCTCTACGGGGTGGGACTCCCTACTCCCGTGACCTATGTGTACGACGAGCAGTTTCCAAACGCCGACCCCGTAGATATTATTTATGATGACGGCGATGACACCGTCGACAGCCGCAGCATGAGTCTCTGTAAGCGGTGGATAGGGAAGCAGGAACAGGCCGTGCATGTGACAGAGTTCAGAGGCATGGCTCATTTGGACATGATCTTTAATCACAAGGTGCTGACGACAATTCAGAGAATTCTGGAGGGAAAGTACCTTGAGGAAAAGCATGTCAGCTTTGAACAGCCTCCATCTCTTAGCCTTAGTTTTGTGTGACATATTCAAAACTGCATTATAGGTACACTGCAACACTGGTATCATGTATAAATGTATTGCTCATGCCATGTAGTAATTACCGTAATTACGAGATGGCAACCTGTGACGTTCTACTTGGAGCTGTCCTCGGAATTATGCATTTCTATGGCAACACTGTCAACACCAAAATGAATCTGCAGTGGTCACATGGTACAAGTCGGAGCTCTCCGAAAATTCAGAGTTTACAAGTTGTAATAACGAGTTCTACAAGGACGTGATTGTGAGTCGGAACCTCATAATTACAGTAGTTCCGACATGGCGTGAACACACCTTATGTCTTAAAGATTTTTTTGTATTGGTTTAAATTAATAGACATGATATAGTTTTCTTTGTTAGAGTTTAGAACTGTATTTTACAGAATTTTTCAAATGTATTTAATCTGTACATTAAAGATTATAGACACCATGGCTCTTAAAGTGTAAAATGTACTAGATGCTTGTATAAGATAGCATAACTTAAACTGTCTATGCTACTGAAATATGTTAATCACATTTTTTAAAAAGGATATTTTTTTAGGCTGTGACATTGTTAAACTACTAGTTAAACGGCTGCTTACTATAAATATAAAAATATGTTTATCCATATTATTGGTCCTTGTTATTTGTATGTCTATCTGTACACAGCACTGATAATATTTGTTTAACTCTGTAACCTTTGAACTGGTTTAGTAGTTCTAAGTCTGACAAACATCAGCTTTTTGCAAACAAATTAAAACATGTTAGACAAAGGTTCAGAGTTCACATAGAAATGGGCAGTCATTTTGCCAGGAAATCTTTCTTTGCTTTTTGGAAAAAAATAATTGATTGTTTCTTTTGAAATATAGATATTTTGACAGTAGGATTCCTTTAATCAGTAACTTGGTTTGGTAGTATCTCTTTTTTCCTCAAACCTCTATGATCTTTGATCATCATCCTCACACGGAGTGAAACAAAGCAACTCACATGTGTAATATGACAATAATTCAATGATCATTCCCTTCAGCCGTGTCTACATGCACACTATAGCAGCAACATTTGAGTGCTTTTTGATAATACGTTTTTATTGCTTGACTATATATTTTAATGCATACTACACAATACACACATTTTCATTCAAATATTATTATAATAAATGTATTAAGTGTCATCCTTCCATTAGTAGTGCACAGTTTTGTGTATTTTTGTCATTTTTTTAAATGTATATAAAGTTTTATTAAGTTTTAGAACTTAAAGTTTAAAGTTTTTCCCATGTTTTTATGGTTTTTGTTGTTAAAATAAAATAAAATATAAATAACATTAGATGAAAAAACTTCAATAAAATTTTAAATTGAAAGCTAAAATTACTAAAACTAAAACTGAAATAAAAATAAATTAAAGCTACAGAGAAATATTTAAAATAATAATAAAAATAAAAGTGCCAAAAGCATTAACAACATTACTAAAACTTCAACTAGAATGAAAATGAAAACTGAAAATATAAAAATAAACACTCATTCAAAATATGAATAGGCTATGCTAGCATATAAATAATACTAATTTAGCATGGCTCATTTAATACATACATTTAATACAATTTATATTATTAAACTAAAGTAAAACTAGATAATGTTGTTCAGGCAGGATCATTTTGTATCATTTTGTATTTTGTAATGTTCTCTGATGAATAAATTAAGGTATGTGGTAAATGTTATCTGAATAGGTTTTTACGTTTTATTCTGAAACATAAATTACATACAGACTGCCCTTGTAGTAGCCTAGTTGTGTAATTTATATTGCAGAAAAATAAAATCAATTCTTGCAGCCTTGCCATAATCGAACTGCCTTTCAAAGCTCCGCCCACCGACTCGATGTGTTCTGCAATTGTTTATTCGCGTCTAGCTGCTTTAAAAACACCTATTGCTTGATCGTCACATTGTGTTCATCCCAGTCGCTGTCGCTTAGATCCAGAAGAGACACTTCTCAGATCACTCCTACAACTCACGATGGACAGATAAACACAAATGTTGATCCTGTAATCCAGCAGAGCTGTGAGCCACTGAAAGAGATGCTTCCCTGTCATCGGTTGAACCTCGCGATTCTCCAGCTGTGTTTGTTGTTGTTGGTGTCTTCCACCGACAGCAGAAGTTTGAAATGCTCACCGGGGAAAGTGTGCTCGGATCGACCGCCTGTTGTTCTCAGTAAGTTCGTGTATTACAACACATCCTTTTTTGTAATGTCCTGTTGCTTTTCTGTTCTTGACACAAGGCACAGTTGTTTACTTGTCTCATGATGAACTGTCACACGGTCTGTTTCAAAACCTAGTCTGCTGCCTACCTAGGCAACACTGCTCACTAGTTCTGATGCTCAAATTTTGAAATGCCCAAAATGTTGTCTAAATAGCGCTTGCATGAACATTAGATTTTGTTATATAACCTCTATTACAGGATGTACAGTAGTGTGTGTATCCATGTATTTTATAGTGTTATATAGGGTATTCAATATATGAAGGTATTAATAACCAGATATTAATCTAGACGCGTCTTGAAAGGTGTCGATATTTTAATAACCGTTTAATGCACGTGACCAAACAACTGCGAGCATATTAAGACGATGTATAATTTTTCAGTAAAGCTGTCAAAGAAGCCAAACCCTGGTCCAACAGTATAAACATAAGCGATTGACTTTTATATATTGGATTGTGTTTATACTGTCTTGTTTTCTGCCATTTTCTTCTTTGTATCTGTTTATTTTCGCTTTGGCGGTTTCTCATATGACGCGTCATATGACCTGAGCGGGCAAAAAAAGACTTATTCAGTGTCACTGATTGCGAACCGGTCGTAGTAAAACAAGAAAATAACTATTATTTGACATCTTTTAATTCCCTAATGGCAAATTATGAAACACTTTATAAATTAAGAAATATACGTTCTTGTTCAAGAAGTACCAAGGAGAAGAAAATACGTTTTCTTTCTATAAGTACCATGGTGTTTTTGACAGTACCATGTCATAATGACATATTTTGGTACAATGTATTACCATATCTTACCATCACTGTTACTAAAGACTGTTTTGAAACATGATGGCAAGTTTTCAGTTGGTCCAATATGGTTTTAATGTGGTTGTGTTCCAAAAACCATTTTCACTTGAAACCATCTTGAGTTAGAAACAATCCAAAAATCTACTTTTTGTGGAAAAAGGTTTGTCTAAATTTACACTAGATCATTATTCAGCAATAAAACATAGCTTAAATACATTATCTCTACAAAAATGTCTACAATAATATCTAAAGCACACTTTTTTTAAGTACACTATTTGACAAGCCAATATTTACACGGCACCTGATAGTAGGAGCACAAAAAAGTCTTGAATGTGGTGACTGACAATAAAGACACGCAAACTTTGCAGGAAACTATACTTATAAATATAGTGGGGGTTAAAATGCTTCAAAGTAGACCAAACTTGCAGAGATTGGTGGTCATAGAGCTGTTTAATCAGTAGGTGATAAGTAACCTCTTTTAAATGGTGATAGTGTCAAGTCTTATTAATCAGTGATTCTTTGGTCATATCTAAAGTAGTTTGTGAAGTGCTTAGCTGATCCTTTGAAAACTCATTAAAGTCAGTCACCATAAAAATAAATTGGACATTCAAAAGATTATACATGATGTATCCATAGTTCCAGGAGATCTTGGGAATCAGCTTGAAGCGAAACTGGACAAACCTAGTGTAGTGCACTACATCTGCTATAAGAAGACTGATGACTACTTCACACTATGGCTCAACCTGGAGCTTCTTGTGCCGGTGGCCATCGACTGCTGGATTGATAACATGAGGTAAAGGGCAAAAGGGCGGCTGAAACCGGAAGTTGTGCATGTGATGTATTGCTGGCATATGAAATCCATACCATTTTGTAAAACAATCTTCCTTTTTCTGCAACAACCTTTATAGTGTGCAAAAGTCTGGTTCCGGAATTAAAAACTCCATTAGTTTTCTCCATAGAGATTAGCGATCATTTATAAACCTTTAAAAACAGACCTACTGTGAGCTATATTGATTGTTAATCAGTGGTATATGCTTTTTCTGAAGCCATCAGTCTGCATTTTCAACTTATTTTTTAAAATAAACGTTTAACAGCCGAATATGTGGTGAAACACTACATTACCCATGATGCTATACAGAATTTTTTTATTTCTTCATCATTTTTAATTGGTTTATGTAATTCTCAATGCTTCATGGGATGTTGTACACAGTCTTGTCCCTTTGTCTTTTTGTTCGATTTTCAAATACCTTTTTGCTTTAAATAAAAGTTTGTATTGTTGTGATTCACCTTGTAACCGATTGGCTTAGTTCATAGTTTATAATGCTTTAACAAACTAAGTTCTTTTTTTTTTTTTTTTTTTTTATCCTTATGGAAAAAATAAATGGAGAAAAAAAGCAACTTGCTGCCACTGCCGCTGAAAAAAATGGGCGGGCACTAATGCACTATTGAATGTGAAATTAAAGAGCTAATTAACCCAAAAAAGAAAATTCTGTCATTAATTACTCACCCTCATATCGTTCCAAACCCATAAGACTTTCGTTCATCTTCCGATCACAAATGAAGATCTATTTGATTAAATCTGAGAGTTTTCTGTCCCTCCATTGACATCTACGAAACTACCACTTTGACGCTTCAAAAAGACGCTTTGACGCTTCATCAACTCACACATCAGTTGTGGTAAACGGAAGCTCAAGCATGTTCTCTTGACGTGCGAAAACCAATGAGGTTCATTCTCGTGTGTTAAGCAGCACGTTTGAGCTTCAGCAAGAACCAATGAGTTTTGTTCTCGTGTTACGCAGCACGCTTGAGCTTCAGCAAGAACCAATGAGTTTTGTTCTCGTGTTACGCAGCACGCTTGAGCTTCAGCAAGAACCAATGAGTTTTGTTCTCGTGTTACGCAGCATTCTTGAGCTTCAGCAAGAACCAATGAGGTTAATTCTTGTGTGTTACGCAGCACGTTTGAGTTTCAGCAAGAACCAATGAGTTTTGTTCTCGTGTTACGCAGCACGCTTGAGCTTTAGCAAGAACCAATGAGGTTCATTCTCGTGTTACGCAGCATGTTTGAGCTTCTGCAAGAACCAGTGAGTTTTGTTCTCGTGTTACACAGCATGCTTGAGCTTCAGCAAGAACCAATGAGGTTCATTCTCGTGTTACGCAGCATGCTTGAGCTTCAGCAAGAACCAATGAGTTTCGTTTTTCGTGTTACACAGCACGCTTGAGCTTTAGCAAGAACCAGTGAGTTTTGTTCTCGTGTTACACAGCATGCTTGAGCTTCACCAAGAACCAATGAGGTTTGTTCTTGCGCATCAAGCATGTTCGGTTGAGCTTCTGTTTATGTTTGTTGATCAATGTTTAAGTGAATAAAAGCCTAAATTTAATCTGTTCATCATATAAAGCGATCGAGTCTCTTCAGAAATTTTGACTAAACTGCTCGATTCATATTGATTAGTTTATGAACATTTTGAAGTTTCGAAGTGGTAGTTGCGTAGCAGTCTATGAGATTTTTTTTTCTTCTTAGATTTCATCAAATAGATCTTAATTTGTGTTCCGAAGATGAACAAAAGTCTTATGGGTTTTGGAACGACATGAGGGTGAGTAATTAATGACAGAATTTTCATTTTTGGGAGAACTATCCCTTTAATAGACATGTTTTTTGATATTGAAAGCAAGCTTTTGCTGCTTTGGAGTTTTTTTTATCACCTGTTTTAAATATGCAAATACATCATCAGCATCTATTTTGTTTAAAGGCTACTGTACAATCGTACAACCCACCTCACTGAAGCTCCTCCGGGGGTGGATGTCAGAGTGCCTGGGTTTGGAAAGACATATAGTTTGGAATATCTGGATCCCAGTAAACGGAGTGTGGGTGAGTGGAAACTGGGTGTTTATCTTATTATGTTAATTTGTCGATTGGTAACTGTTGTTTGAAGAGAGCTTTGTCTGTTTCAGGCATGTACTTCTTCACTATAGTACAAGCACTGGTTGATTGGGGGTATTCCAGAGACGACGATGTTCGAGGTGCCCCCTATGACTGGCGTAAAGCCCCCAGTGAGGATCTTCTTCTATTTATGCACAAAAACAAAGTTCTGGGAAACATGTTGATTCTTGTCTTAATGTCTAAATTGGACATTTTTTTTCCCCCTGATCTGTCCCTGTAGATGAGAATAAGGAGTACTTCTTGCGTCTGCAGCAGATGATTGAGGAGATGGCTAATAAGGCTGGAGGTCCTGTGGTCCTCATCGCACACAGTATGGGGAACATGTACACGCTCTATTTCCTTAATCAACAACCACAGGCTTGGAAGGACCGGTACATCAAGGCATTTGTTTCTCTTGGGCCTCCATGGGCTGGAGTGGCCAAAACTCTGAGAGTTATGGCAACAGGTACGGGCTAAATTGGTTGCTGAATTAAAGGTGCTGTATGTAATTTTTTTTACTGTACTAAAGCATAAAAAAAATCATAGTATGTTTAAGTATGCTAAGTTCAAATACTTGTTTCTCTGAAAAACCAAGCTACAGCCAGTTATTCTACTTTGAAATGTGTGTCCCGTGTCGGAATGATTATGTATGTTTTGGTATGTGTGATCCCGCCCACTGCCAATTTACCCAATAGTATTTCAACAACCTTGGGTTGCCAAATGGTGGAAAACACAGCTTATTGCAGCCATAAAAACCAGCAAATGAACTGGGTCAGAGATTGCAGATTTTACCCAAACTAAACTGCCTTGCCAATAAAAACATTGCAAACATTTTTTTGGAGGGCATAAAGTTACAACTGTCATGGTGATACAACTGTCCTGATATCATAATTTCTCTTGAAAAGAAAACCTCAAGTAGTTTGATATAATCTTGTATTACTATTTTTGTGGAAAAATATTATTTAGTAATAATAATAATATTATTTAATAATGATTATTTTAAGGGTTAGTTCACCCAAAAATGAAAATTCTGTCATTAATTATTCACCCTCATGTCATTCCAAACCCATAAGGCTTTCGTTTATCTTTGTAACACAAATTAAAATCTTTTTGATGAAATCTGAGAGATTTCTGTCCCTCCATTGGAAGATTTGCAACTGTGCAAGAGACTCGATCGCTTTATATGATGAACAGAATTTAGGCTTTTATTCACATAAACATTCATCAACTCGCATATCAGTTGTGGTAAACAGAAGCTCAAACATGTTTGCTTGACGCGCAAGAACCAATGAGGTTCATTCTCGTGTTACGCAGCACGTTTGAGCTTCAGCAAGAACCAATGAGGTTTGTTATCGCACGTCAGGCAAGTTCGGTTTATGTTCACTGATCAATGTTTAAATGTAAATAAAAGCCTAAATTCAATCTGTTCATCATATAAAGCGATCATGTCTCTTCAGAAAATGTGGACTAAACCGCTCAATTCATATGGATTAGTTTTATGGATCTCTTTATGATCTTTTTGAAGCTTAAAAATTTCAGTTGCATAGCTCTCTATGGAGGGACTGAAATCGCTCAGATTTCATCAAAAAGATCTTCATTTGTGTTCTGAAGATTAACGAAAGTCTTACAGGTTTGGAACAACGAGGGCGAGTAATTAATGACAGAATTTTCATTTTTGGTTGAACTAACCCTTAAATTTCATTAACAAATCTGCTTATTAATATTTTCAAAGCATTTGTGTCATGTGGTGTGGAGACTCAAAAAAATGTATGATTTAATGATTGAATTAATATTCAATAATTTATTATATTGGTTAAACTTTTTACATTGAAAAGTATGTTTAAAAACCTTTTTGAAGATGATGATTGTTTATGTTCATTTTATTTTTAGAGTAATACAATTTAAACCTTGAAAATGGTATAAAAGTTTTTTAAAACCATATGAAACCGTAAAAAACTACAAAGAGTACATTTCTAAGCGGCCATTCACCGAACTTGTTTTTAGTGGAATGGAAAAATAACGCAAGGTGCATTTTTAAAATCGGCATGAAACTAATTTGCTAATTGTCTTTTCTTCCCTATTATGATGTATATCCAAGTGAAATGGCTTCTCAAACAAGACAAAGACATAGGGTGGGACTTAATTTTGTCCATGGGGAATTGATTGGAAGGTTTGATCATTGTTTGCTATTGGTTAATCTCATGTGAGTGACAGGTTGTCCCACCCTAATGTCAGTAAACAGGGCAGAGATGTTTTGATTTAAAGATTGAGGGCATATGATTTTGAAAAAATGATCATAAAAATAAAATCATTTATAATAAGAGCTGCAATATAATAAAAAAAATATATAATTGTCCATTTTGATTTAATTTTAAAACCCATTTATGACCACTCATTTGATTGTGTTCATCACAGGTGACAACAACCGCATTCCCGTCATCAGTCCTCTAAAAATCCGCACCCAACAGCGAACGGCTGTCTCCACCGTCTGGCTTTTCCCCTACGCCCACTCCTGGCCCAAGGACATGGTCCTGGTTTTCACCCCCAACGCCACCTACACAGTCCAAGACTATCAGCGCTTCTTCAAAGATATTGACTATGAGGACGGCTGGGCCATGAGGAAGGACACGGAACCGCTGGTCAGTGCACTTCAGCCTCCGGGCGTTCCTGTCCACTGTCTTTATGGCAGCGGCATTCCCACACCTCAGGGCTACAATTACACAAACTTCCCAGATGTAGACCCCACCGTCATCAATGGGGACGGAGACGGAACAGTCAACCTGTTGAGCGCCACACAATGCAAACGCTGGAAAAGCCAGCAGAAACAGCCTGTCCAAATGTTAGAGCTGCCTGGGAACGAGCACGTCGCCATGCTGTTGAACATAACCACGGTTAATTACATCAAGAGTGTGCTGTTTTCACCGTGATGGCATTGAGGCTTCGCAGTTCTCCTCTTTAACTTTGACCTGACGGTTCTGGTTTGCCAAACAGACAGGACTCGGTTCTTCTTTTTGGGTGGATGTTGATCCCTTCTGAAGGATGTTCCTTATCGTAATTCATTTTCGGAGTTCCCTTATTGTGGAATTCAGGTTTAGCAGGACATCAGCGTAAAATAGTCGTCTACGGTTGGGCACAATCAGCATTTTTTTTTTTTTCCTCCTCAATTCAGATCTAAAATTTTAACATTTTTACAGCACATATTAAAATAAGTCATTTCCAGATGTTTGATGTGAAAAAAGCAATTGGCTGCCATTAATCCTTGTCAATTACATTTTTAAATATAATTGTTTTTAACCTTTTTAAACATTAACCTCCTATAGCCACAACTTCTTCAATCTACAGATTATATCTAGTGCTTTTTTTAAATGTTTCTATCCAAATTGTACTGACACTGCAGTATGTCTGTCGATCTTACTAACAAGTGGCTAGTTATCAGGTTGTCTGTGACCAGTATTGATTTATGCATTTTTATCAGATTCTCTTGAATGTGCAACCCAACTGCTGGATATCTCATTGTTGCTCAATTTACGTCAGCTTAACCTCTGTTGTCTGCATCTGTGCCACGGCCCAGGTTGGGTTAACTCATGTTACATGTGAACAAAGTTTGCTCTTGAATATATTGAACAAAGATTTGTGAAAAAAAGTGATGTTGCTTTTTTTTTTTCTTCTTTTTTTGAATTGAGGTTGTAAGATTTAGTTCTGTTATAAAAACTGTATTTTAAAAGAACAACACTAACTGTGGAAAGTTAAACTTAGTCTTTCAGTTTCAGGATGTGGTGTGTTGCTCATAAACAGGTAATGGTAACATTTGATGGGAAAATGCAATACTAAACCAGAGCATGACTTTTTCTTGCTCAAACAACAGACAGTTGGGTACATGCCCTGGATTAGTGAAAAATCATGTTGCAATTATGTACAATAAAATGCACTTTACCAAAATTGTAATAACTTAAAGAAACATTTCATGCATCATAGTTAGTATTTAGTGCAAATCTTTCAATATATATTTTTCAACCCTCAAAATCCACATCACTACTAAACCGTTCATATGGAAGCTTATTTCCACCACAGAAAATATAAAAATGCTTATGACTTACTTTTTCCTCATAGTTGTAAAATGTTATATCTCACAATTTTGACTTTTTTGGAGAATTGTGAGATATAAACGAGGAAAAAAAAGTCTAAATTGTGAGAAGTCGCAATTACCTTTTTATTTTTATTTTGTGGCAGAAATAAGTTTCCATAGTTTCAAGATCATTGGAGGGCAAAATGAAAGACTTTATTTCCCGTTTTGCAGCGAAGCTCTGTGCAGTTGAGCCGTATGTGAAATGCCCCATCTTCATGAGCATCAATGAGACTCTGAAAAGTAAAATCATAGGTTATTATAATTCAGATGGCAGCGCCAAAAAACACCCCAACTTCTCGACCTTTACCTTTAATCAATACTTCTTCATGTTTAGTTTGTGATCTGTTTGGGTTCCTACCTGCAATTCTGATAAACATGCCTTTTTCAGACTTTCCGTATGGTCACCCACACACCAAGCAAGGCTTATGTGGAAAGAAGGCTCCTATAATAAGTAGAGGTGGCTGTTATATGAAATTTGATCTAAATTTGTATACAAATATACCAATGCCATGTTTTTACCTTATAGAAGGTGCTGAGGTTGAATTCTTTCATAGTTTGATCCACTATTTTGATGAGCTCAAGCAACTGAGTTTTTCCAGAGGAGATTTCCAAACCAAGAAAGGTCCTGCATGAACTTTATGCCGTTAAAACATTGAAATAAATAATACACAGCCTAGTTTGGTAATTAAAAGCAAGAGTAATGAAATACCTAGTCTTTTCAGCATTAGAGTACACCATCAGTTTATCAGCCAAGCAGAGAAACCTGAGGAAACAATCTGACTTAGATACCCAGCAACTGACATATGTTTTAATGAAACAATGTTGATTAAATAGCACAGACTTCTGGAAATGTGTCAGACCAGTCCGAATGGACTGGATGAACGGTTGAATCCAGTGATGCCGCAGAACCACCGTCTTTGAGAGACTGAGGTGAAATTCTTCAGGTAGAGTCAGAGGGATGTCGTAAGCTGCCGCAACCACCATCATTTCATTGAGTACCTCCAGAAAGGCTTCCTCAGGATCATCTAAAAATGGTTAACGGTCATTCAGAGAGAAATTACAGTATCAATCGAAATACACTCAGGCAAAATGCTTACAAGGAAAGAACACGTATGTAGCCCAGTTGCCCCGCTCATGCTGGAAAGACCGCAGCCGCCCTCCATGCTCATCTCTTTTATCTGCCCACTGTTCTTCTGATTCTCTGAACATCTCCTTTACACTCTCAGGAAGAGGCAGGCGAGGTGTCAAGTGGGATGATTTGTCTGCTTTGCTTTTAACAGATCCATGATCCAAAGGTTCACTGGTGCTATTTGGGTAGAAGAGGAACTTAGAGCCCTAGGAAGACAAATCAAAATAAAACTAAACCACAGAAGATCAAACGCACCAAACCTGCTTTCATTCTCAAGTTTTCCTCTTTTCCTTGAAGGTGAGGAATCATTTTTTGAAGAGTTTTCAGTTTCATCTTCAGAACTGCTACTACTGTAATTGACAATCATACTAAGGCAGAAAAAATATTAAAAACTACACCAGAGCATTAAAAAACACCTTCTCAGATACGTTACGACACTTTTATCGTCGTGTGCAAAGCGTCCCAAGACAACAAACAATTGGATTCGTTAACGAATCATTCTTTTGAATCGGATCTTTTACAATGCATCAGTTGAACCGGTTCACATGACACTTTCCGAGCGGTTCTCGAGTCAACAACTTAGCGTATGATTGAACCGATGGCATTATAAAGTTATGTTCGTAACTTAAACGAATATTTAAAACAGTTGTACAGAAAATATAATTAAGACAGCTTGTATGACAGCTTTATATCTACACACAGACAAAACTGTGTTGGTTTTAGATATCATTTAGTTTTTTTCTCAGCCGAGAAATTAGTAAATTTTAGTTTTATATATTTTAAATGTATTTTCTTAAATAGTTTTATACATGAGTGCGTAAGAACCGGTTCTTTGAAACTAACCGTTTGAAAGAACCGATTCAGAAAATTATTCGGACCTCCCATTACAACGGTGTTTCAACACAGCGTCCCACTACAACAAACATTGATTCAAATGGTTCCGACTCTTTTGCATTTCGCCCTTAAAAAACACAAAAAACAAAACAAAGCGCATCTGCAGTCAACATTGCATCTCAGCAATGACCATAAACACTAACATACAATGTTCATACGAACAAAATGTTGATGTATATTTTCTGCTAACTATTACCCTGTCATTACAGTAATCCCCAAAAGCGTTCTAATAAAATAAACACTAACCCTATAACGCACCCTAAAACATTGATAAACACATTTTACGGAGTAAAAATAGCGTTTATTTTAGTACGAATATAACTATATAAATGCCGTTTTTAAAAAAAAAAAAAATTAAGGAAGTTCCGGTATGTTTTGTGAGGATGCCAATTATGTGTTATTCAGATTCCCGTGCGGCTGTCGGGCGTTTCGGTGGTCAGCGATCTAAACCCGAAATAAAACGCACTATGGGTCGGGCTTTCCTATCCAGCCAGCTCCCCTAAATGCACTGCAAACGCCGAAAAGACTGTTAACGGGTTTTTACGGAGCAACCCAGGATCGATTCGGAGAGTTTTGCATGGTTTTCATGTTATTTTGCAGGCACTGGCCAGGGGTGCGGCCTAGCAGAGACCGCGGATCGGCGTTAGATTTACGGCCTTCAGAAATACCATAAGCTTTTTCTTAGTTGAACTTCTATCCCTGAGAATAAATATGCCTGGAATCCTCTTCTGAAAAAAAAGGTAATATGCGTATCTGAACATAATTTAGAAGGATGTGTGTGTTGCAAAGCTACTGTTAGCCTGCTAGCCAGCTTGCGAATATTCGTTAGCTGTTTTGCAATGCTATGTGTTTTCGTCCAGGTGTCTTAAAAATCCCCGTTTAACGTTTAAATTACCTCACCGGCTTTTATTTACGCGATAAAAATCGCGAATATGTTTGAACAAATTGTGTGTAAACAAATGCGTCAGTCGTTATCTTTATGTATTACGTTTTTATAACAAAGCATGCATGCTTTGGCACAGCAGTACCCATTTTATACACAGGTTAATATTTGCATCGTATGCACGTTCTGTGATGCCCCCAAAATGCTGTAGTTTGGCAAACAAGTCCATTTCGCTTATCCAGCTTGAAACATAAGGTGTACCAGATAGATACTCCAACCTGTTATTACTAGGATAAAGTGGTCTGTGATCTGTCAGATTTCATTTGTTGTTCACTTCATTGATAATCTGTTTATTGTTTGTTTATCAAGTGCTCAAAAAAGATTCTAGGTTATTGGTGGAAATGATGCAGATCTCCTTGCAGACCAGCTAGCCAAGACTTGAAATTATGACTTCTGGTCAGTTTTTATGCTGCAAGTCACAGTCAGTGTTAGGACTCTTATTGTACAATAGGAATATTTTATTCTGTCCCAGTCAGACCAGTAGTTCAGATTTTGTATTTGTATTGCCAACATTTTCACTGGCCGCACACGTTTTAAAGGATTAGTTCACTTTAAAATGAAAATTACCCCATGATTTACTCGCTCTCAAGCCATCCTATAGGTGTATATGACTTTCTTCGTTCTGATGAACACAATCGGAGTTATATTAGTAAATATCCTGACGCTTCCAAGCTTTATAATGGGAGTGACGTCGGACGTAGCGTAAGCGTTTTGAACTGCGAGAAGCATTACACTTTCTTCCCATCGATTTGCTTCAGATGGCCTTTATTAATCCCCCGGTGCCTTGTGGAGTACGTTTATGATGGATCTATGCACTTTTTGAGCTTCAAACTTGTGGGCCCCATTCACTCCCATTATAAAGTTTAGAAGCATCAGGATTTTCATTTTAAAGTGAACTTATCCTTTAATTTCAGTTATGTTTTTATGTGCCAGAAAATAAATATTTGTATATTTTTTTCATAGAATGTAAATTTTTCAAAAAATGATACATTTTTGTAATTTCTTAACCAGTTTTATTAATGCTTATAAGTCTTTATTGCTGCTTTTACACTTTTTTTTTTTTTTTTGTCAGGTAGAGAGAAGCTTTAACTTGGCTGCGTAGAGACGCCTTATGTCGGCCAGTTAGAGAACATTACCCTGGTCATATTTAAAGCAGCACAATATGCAACAACAATATTCAATTTAATATTAATTGTAAATTTGCTAGGCATCAACAAATGTATGATGAGGCAAGTAGTGGTCGACCGATTTTGGTTTTTTGATTGCCGATATCTTAGAGAGCAGGGTGACCGATGGCTGATATAAAGCAGATATATATAATACACATAATTTATATTTAGATGGCAACTTCTTGATCCTGCTATCATATTACAGTATTTTTCACATATAAATTGATTGTTTAAAAATATATTAATAAAGAGGACATAAACACTGTAGGCTAACAGGGCACTCAGTAATCTGGCAAGTTTGTGTGCCTTGGTAATCATATTTGTTTCTAATACAGACAAGGTAGCACTAATTTTACATACAGCACTGTGTAAATGACATTAATATGACATAGTGGTCAACTGAATATAGCGCAGCATATTTTAAAATCAAGGATTTAAAGTTTGTCACGTCTCCTGTCCACATTCACTTCACACGGACCGACCGTCACGCACAGAAACCCAGGCTACATTATTAATGCAGGCTAGAAATGCGCACCTCAGAAGATCTCACAGCTGGATTTGATTAAATCTGATAGGACTGTGAAATTAAATGTTAATTGGATATTCAAAGATTTGTTTTAATGATATAGATGCATATTAGCTGAATATTGAAGGTAAATGAGAAAGTATTATAGCCTATTGTTTGCCTTTCTGTTGCTAAGAATTTAAAGGCAAACCGTTTACTTTCTTTGTTTAACAGGTCTATATAATAACGTATTAGATATGACTGTTTAACAGAGGCCGTAAACTAATGAAGACAGAAGCGCTGTTCTCAGGCACTGGCGTTTTCAGCGCCACCCATCAAAATAAAAGTCCCGATACCGATATTTAAAAATGCCAAATATCGGCCTTGGCGATATATCGGTCGACTACTAGAGGCAAGTGATAGTTCTATCAATTGGCCCAAAACTCTTTCACAAGCCATAATTTTTGTGAAGCACTGCAGTGTAAATGCCCCTAAAGATGTGTGCTGTGTTTTATTGCAAGTTTTTCATCCAGTTTTCTTGTTTGTTTTTTTCTTACAGTGCTGTTCCAAGGTGATGAAGAAGGTCATGGTCCTTTGCACTTTTGGCTGATGCTCGCATCGTGTTCCTGAAAGCATTATTAGCTACTTTTTTTCTTTCCCATTGTGGGCAGTCCAACAATCCCTTCATCCAGAAAGCGGTCCAATTGCGGCTCGAAGCTGAATCCGTACACCCGAGCACGGATGACGGAGGCGTGGCAGCAGCATGCTGTTGCCCCGCCTCCAGTCGTGCACACCATCCCACCAGGGGCGGACACACTTGGCTGCACCGTCTACGGCATCGTCCTCCAGCCGGACACGGCATTGCAGCAACAATCCCAGCAACAACAACAACAGCAGCAGCAGCAACAACAACAGCAGCAGCAGCAACAACAACAACAGCAGCATCACAGTCAGCAGCAGCACCCGGCACAAGCGCAGCAGTCCTCCTTGCATGTAGGGAGCGAGGGAGGACACAAGTGTGGTGCATGTGGCCATGACATCTCCCATCTGGCTAATCCACATGAGCACCAGTGCATGGTGAGCCAAGATCGTTCGTTTCAGTGCACACAGTGTCTGAAAATCTTCCACCAAGCCACCGACCTTTTGGAGCACCAGTGTGTGCAGGTGGAGCAGAAACCTTTTGTGTGCGGAGTGTGCAAGATGGGCTTCTCGCTGCTAACTTCGTTAGCGCATCATCACAATGCCCATAACAGCGGAAACCCCATGAAGTGCTCCATATGTGAAAAAACTTATCGACCGGGTTCTGGAAATGCCACGCCGACTTCGTCAACGGCCACCCCAGGGCAACCATCCAATGACGAAGCATCGTCTAGTGGCAGCGCTGCCGTCGGGACATCAGGCCAGCCTACGTTCGAGCCTTCACAACCTGACAGGCCGTACAAGTGTTCAGTGTGCTCCAAGGGCTTCCGTCACTTATCCGAGCTCACACGTCATGAACGCGTCCACACAGGCGAGAAGCCGTTTAAATGTGAAACATGCGACAAAAGCTTCAGCCAGTCCTCTCATTTAGCCCACCACCAGCGTACCCACAGCTCCGAACGACCATTTAAGTGTGCAGTGTGCGAGAAGAGCTTCAAACACCGCTCCCATCTAGTCCGTCACATGTATGCCCACTCTGGTGAGCACCTTTTTAAGTGCAACCTCTGCGAGTTGCACTTCAAAGAGTCTTCCGAGCTCCTCCACCACCAGTGTCAGCCGCAAGGTGCTCGGCCATTTCGCTGCGCCACATGTGGGAAGGGCTTTAAGCGTCCATCCGACCTGAGACAGCACGAACGCACCCACTCGGAGGAACGCCCGTTCCACTGTGAAGACTGCCAGATGAGCTTTAAACAACAGTACGCCCTGGTGCGCCACCGGCGCACACACAAGGCCTCCGCGGACCGCCCCTTCAAATGCAACCTGTGCGACAAGGGCTTCCTGCAGCCGTCCCACCTGTTGTATCACCAGCACGTTCATGGCATGGATAACCTCTTCAAGTGCGCCTCCTGTGGCAAGGGCTTCAGCCAATCTGGGGAGCTGCTACGCCACAAATGTGGTGAGTCCTCCTCGACACCCACAAATCCAGACAAGCCCTACAAGTGTGACGTGTGCGGAAAAGCTTACAAAAAGGCCACCACGCTACAGCGCCATCAGAATTCCCACTGCACAGAGAAGCCTCTCAAATGCTCGCTGTGTGACCGACGCTTCCTGTCCTCCTCAGAGTTTGTGCAGCACCGATGCGACCCATCCCGTGAGAAACCCTTGAAGTGTCCTGACTGCGAGAAGCGCTTCAAGTACTCGTCAGAGATGCAGCGCCACAGGCGCGTCCACACCGGGGAGAAGCCCTATAAGTGCGCCAGTTGCGACAAGGGTTTCAAGCAGCGTGAACACCTGGCCAAGCATCAAAGCGTGCATGCGAGAGATGCCCAGTTTAAATGTGTATGGTGTGGAGAGCGTTTCGCTGATCTAGGAGCCCTTCAAGAGCATACTGTCCAGCACACGGCTGAAGGTGGCGGGTACCCTGTGTCTTCTCTCATTCAGTAACTTGTGTCACCGATTACATTCACAGAGGTTTTAGCAATCGCAGAGAACTACCCCAGTCAAATGAACTTTTACAAGGCCCAGTAACCTCATACCTCATTTTGCTCTAAACATGCATATGTTCAACAAGTAGTTATTACCTTTTTGATATCAAGATGCTTACTTCAATTGGGTTTGATTGGCAATCAAATAAGAATTATTGGTTGTTGGTTTATATCTGAATCCTGGGAGGAGGGAAACAGATCTCTGAACTCTATCCCAGGTAGCACTGTGACCCTAGTACAATAGGATGGCATTTCCCCTGCATCATGGCTTCTTGGCCAGATGTGGCTCACAATGTCCCCAATCAGATCTCTAGAGCACAAGACAAAAATGATTTGGTCTGCAACTATTTGTTCAGTCTTGACCCGTCATATAGAATCAGTTATCTATTTATAGTACCTAGTATGGTTGAGATACTGCTTACTGTGTGCCTCTACAAAATAACTTGGATCACTAGCCTTGCTCCAATTTGAGTATGTTGTACGCACATGCGGAGCACCTCCAGCAGCCTACTGTGCACATTTAGTTCGCCCTACAGCTAAAGACAAAACATAAAGGGGGACAAAGTATAAACTGTTGAAACTGTATATGTCAATGTTGACGTTCTCCTCGTGGCAACTAATGGTATGTACCAAAAACCATCATTGTACTGTACCATGCCCTAAACGGGACAGATCGTTAACCAGCAGAAGTATAATGACCTCAGACGGTCTCTACATTTCACTGAGATTATTCATAAATATATAGAATCTATATAGAAATGTAAACTTGCATACAAACAGTTCATATTACCACCAGAGTCAGTACAGCTGTCCTAAAAATTGTCTAAAAACCTGAAAAGGCTTCCTGTATTACTGTATGTACATAGTTAGTATGTATGCAACTTGTTTACCAGTCCTGTCATTAGATATTGCGTTGTCTTTCTTAAACCACACCAGTTTTATAGGTAGCTTTTCATCATGTGACGTTCTGATTCATACATTCTTTGTTTTTGTTTCTGATTTGCCTTTTTTAAAGTTAATTTCAGCCTCTTTGTAGATGTAGTTGGGATTGTAATTGGTGTGTTTAAGGTTGTGTGAAAGTTGAGTCTGTTTTTATCAAGGTTTTTGCCCCTCCTCTCTCCCCTTTTACAGGACTCGTGTACTTGTACAGTACCCTAAGTGTCATTCTTCCTCTACTGTATAGATTTATCTATGTGTTTAATCTCTAATCTGCCAACACCATGTCTTGCCTGCAGTCATTTGCCTTTCGCAACATGACGGTGAGTCTTTTTTGTTCCTGTTATTTTCATTATAAAAACTGTAATCAAAGACTTTTTTTAAAAATGGATTTTCGGTTTCCCCCAGGATCCATGATGGAAAGTAACTGTTTTGGGCCTCTAAGGCTTTGACTTAAACACACGTCATTCAGATGTTTTTCTAGTGAATGTGTGTTGCATACTCGACCAACGATAACAGTAAAAAAATTGAGAAGTTTTTTAAACTGACATATACAAAAAGAGTAATCTATGGTTTTTGAATCATATGCGCTCATTTTAATTTTAGAAGAGTTTTTGTAATTATCCACAAAGCTGAATTTTAATAGAACTGTTCCAGTCGTGATTTGCCTTTTTTGGTTTTTTACTTTAACCACCCACCCCCACCCCCACCCCCACCCACTCATCTTACCTGGGGCAAAATGGCGTTCTCAGCTCTGTTGCTTATGCAGTATTATATGTTGATTACTGGCCATTGAGGAACACTTCCCTCTTGACGTTAGGTTTCGCCTAGTACTGTAAAGCGGGGTTAGAGGTGACAATGACACTTTGTCCTTAAGCAGGGGTGTCTAGTTTCTCCGCAGAGGCCTTTGCCTCCAATTTGTTTCCCATTTATAGTATCTATTTATGCATCGTTTTAAATACCATGGGGCTTTTTTTTAAACCGTAGGCATTAAGAATCAGAGCAGTTGGATTTGAAAAGTATGTTTTTTTTTTTTAATGTTTTCATGTTTGTATATTAATTTTTTATTAATATTGTTTAAAATCTTTATATAAATATCTATATTCTTGGCAGATGTGTCAGGACCACAGGGGAACGTTCATATCGATGACCTTCCCTCTATGGTTTTGAAACCTCTCCACCCTGTGCATGCCTGCTGTGTTAGTTCCTGTAATCTGTTCCAAGTATCTGCGCTTCCAAGCGCACATACTTGTACTTAGCTTTTTTCAAATTGTAGATTGTGAATGAGCTAGTAAGAAAAGTTCATGTGGCGTTTGATGTGACATTCATGCTGAAATATCTGTATGTAGCATTTAATATACACAGCACTAACTAATAAACCTTTTCATTAATAATGCACTGTTGTGTGGCATTTATTTTCTTTATATTGATACTGAAATTCAGATGACGATGCAAAATGTATGTGCATCTTCTTGGGCATTGAGGCTATTTAGGACCTAGCTCTAATGTCAGAACCCATACATTCCAGAATCCATGGCTGCATGTCGTGCAGGAACTGGTCTGGCTCCAGCAGCGATCCGAAGCTTGTCCCAGGTTTTTGTGTATGTTTTTAATGCCATCTGGAAATATTCGAAGACAATTAAAGGGAGTAGTTCACTTTAAAATAAAAAATTTACCCCATGATTTACTCACCCTCAAGCCATCCTAGGTGCATATGACTTTCTTCTTTCTGATGAACACAGAGTTATATTAATAAATATCCGGACTCTTCCAAGCTTTATAATAGCATAATAATAATAAACGTACTCCACAAGGCTCCAGGGGTTAATAAAGGCCTTCTGAAGTGAATCGATGGGTTTTGCAAGAAAAATATCCATATTTAAAACTTTATCAAGTAAAATATCTAGCTTCCGTCTTCTGTATTCTACTTATGTAGAAAGTGTAACGCCTCTTGCAGTTCAAAACGCTTATGCTATGTTCTAGTGATACGTTGCGGCAGTTAAATTTTTAAAGTTCAATACAGAAGGCGGTCTACCGGAAGATAGATATTTTACATTATAAAGTTTTAAATATGGATATTTTTCTTAGAAAACCCCATCGATTCGCTTCAGAAGGCTTTTATTAACCCCCGTAGCCATGTGGGGTACGTTTATTATGGATGGATGTGCTTTTTTGAGCTTAACTCAGTGGACCCCGTCACTGCCATTATAAAGCTTGGAAGTGTCAGGATATTTATTAATAACTTTTTTTTATTAATTTTCTGATTGTGTTCATCAGAAAGAAGAAAGTCATACACCTAGGATGGCTTGAGGATGAGTAAATCATGGGGTAATTTTCATTTTAAAGTGAACTATTCCTTTAAAAAACATAATGAGATGATTAAGATCTAGAATTGTCTTTTTATTAAATAAATGTATAGCAAATTTTTTTTTTTTGAAGAATCCTCACCTCTGCAATCTCCACCTTGCGTTCCCATTCTTTAACACACTTCTGCAGCTGGCCGTGGGACTCTTTAACCTTGATGTATTGTAGGACATGTGGTACATGATAGTCGGCCAACTGGCCCATCAACTTTCTGTTCAAAGCCTCTGCTTTGTTTCGTTCCTGTCAGGAAAAAAAAATCCATATAATGGCTTTTGGCCAGTGGAGTACCATTCCAACTAGTACAAATGACTTTCAGTCGGTTTAGCTTTTAACTTAATTTTTAAAGTGTGAATATTTGGTTATTTACTGGCATGATGTTGGTTTCTGAAGTTATGGCTCTGGTACGCAAAGCTCGAGCTTTATGGTGGTCTTTTTGTACATATCTGTAATTTCAAGTACATATAAGGAAATTTATTATCCTGACCTCCTCCGCTTGCTTGGTCTCCTCCTCAATCTTAACCAGTATTTTCATCCGTAAAGCAATGTCACTGTTCAGCACATCTGACTCGTGTGTCAAGATTTGAAGCTTCTTCTGCAAGGGGACATTAAAAAAGTTCTCTAGGCACTTAAGGCCCATTCACACCAACTACGATAACGATAAAGATAGTGGCTGCATTCGAAATCTCATACTCTCTTGAGTAGGTACTTATTTTGAATAAGTAATTACTTTACAAAAAGTATGTTCTATATAGTATGAATGTGTGTAGTATGGATATAATCTGGACGTGCTACATTCATATCTCTTTTCCATCATAAAGTGTACATCGTATGCACACTGCAGAATCTCGCCGGAAGAAGTAGGTCATCCGGGTACTTTTTGCCAACTCTTTTTATGAGTACTGTGAATTCAGACATACTTATTTTGTCACATTTTGTTTTTGTTAGTATGTGATTTAGGATGCAGCCATAGTCTAGTTTAAAAATCTTTCTAAATATAAAAGAATATTAAAGTCTCCACACCACAACTATAACGATAATTAATTATTTCATATTATTTCAGTCACTTTTGGAAAAAAAATTTCTAGCTAATGAACGATAAAAACATTGACAGTCAATCAGAATCCACCCTGCTTTAAAGAGCTTGAGCATTTAACGAGACAGACGACAAAACTGCAGCGCGCTTAGAATAAACGTACTCGGTTAATTGCGTCTTGCTAGAAGGGAAGAATGGGAAAACTCCTTTTCTCGAAAATAAAGCCTTTATTTTAAAACGCAGTGCAGCTGCACAGCCAACATAGTACAGAGCTATAAGCACGCTGATTGGCTGGGCTGTGGGAACTGCACGAGCCTATGGCAAAGCGGCATGTCTGTGCGAAACAATCGAGACGAGAGAGCAGAGCCTGCCAAAATGGGCAGGGCCCATTAAGGCCCATTTCGCCATAGGATTCAGGTTAATTCGACTGAAGCGACGATCGCTAGTCGTGAAGCTCACTGGCATGGCCGTCTACGCAATACTCGTTCCTGTTATTCTCAGGGAACCGAGGTTACTTAAGTAACTGAGTACATTCCCTTTCGAAAACGGTTCACTTGTATTGCGTCTTGCTAGACGCATATGGGAACACAGTTCAATCACGCCGTGCTATTAAAGCTGAAAGACCTTGCTCTGAACTCCAGCCTGTGGTAGTCCAACGGGGCCCAAACAAAGGTCGGGGCCCACAGAAGGAGTACCTAGTGGGTTGGGTTCCTCAAAGACCAACACTCAATTAGACAGATAGGACTCGTGCCTGCAGTGCAGGTACTTCCAAATTGTAAAATCTAACAAATGTGGACGGTGAGGACCAGCCGGCCACCGCACAAATGTCGTCAAAGGGTACACCACTGGACCATGCCCATGAAAAGGCCATGCCTCTTGTGGAGTGTGCTCTGACGCCGATGGGGCATTGAAGGCCCATTGAGGCATAGGCCAAAGAGATAGCATCTACTATCCAGCATGACAATCTTTGCTTCGTTTGGTGCGGCCACAAAAGCATCCGAAGAGCTGCTTTGACTGTCTGAATTGGGCAGAGCGCTCTATATAGACTCTGAGAGCCCTGACAGGGCAGAGTAGGTTTAGTTCTCTGTCGTCTTCCGGCGAGGGAAGGCCAGACAGTGAAATGACCTGGGCTCTAAACAGAGTTTGAAAGCACCTTGGGTACATAGCAATAGTCATGTGTTGGTTTGAGGACGACTTTTGAGTCGTTAGGCCCAAATTCAAGGCCATATACAGGTGCTGGTCATATAATTAGAATATCATCAAAAAGTTGATTTATTTCACTAATTCCATTCAAAAAGTGAAACTTGTATATTATATTCATTCATTACACACAGACTGATATATTTCAAATGTTTATTTCTTTTAATTTTGATGATTATAACTGACAACTAAGGAAAATCTCAAATTCAGTATCTCAGAAAATTAGAATATTGTGAAAAGGTTCAATATTGAAGACACCTGGTGCCACACTCTAATCAGCTAATTAACTCAAAACACCTGCAAAGGCCTTTAAATGGTCTCTCAGTCTAGTTCTGTAGGCTACACAATCATGGGGAAGACTGCTGACTTGACAGTTGTCCAAAAGACGACCATTGACACCTTGCACAAGGAGGGCAAGACACAAAAGGTCATTGCAAAAGAGGCTGGCTGTTCACAGAGCTCTGTGTCCATGCACATTAATAGAGAGGCAAAGGGAAGGAAAAGATGTGGTAGAAAAAAGTGTACAAGCAATAGGGATAACCGCACCCTGGAGAGGATTGTGAAACAAAACCCATTAAAAAATGTGGGGGAGATTCACAAAGAGTGGACTGCAGCTGGAGTCAGTGCTTCAAGAACCACTACGCACAGACGTATGCAAGACATGGGTTTCAGCTGTCGCATTCCTTGTGTCAAGCCACTCTTGAATAACAGACAGTGTCAGAAGCGTCTCGCCTGGGCTAAAGACAAAAAGGACTGGACTGCTGCTGAGTGGTCCAAAGTTATGTTCTCTGATGAAAGTCAATTTTGCATTTACTTTGGAAATCAGGGTCCCAGAGTCTGGAGGAAGAGAGGAGAGGCACACAATCCACGTTGCTTGAGGTCCAGTGTAAAGTTTCCACAGTCAGTGATGGTTTGGGGTGCTATGTCATCTGCTGGTGTTGGTCCACTGTGTTTTCTGAGGTCCAAGGTCAACGCAGCCGTATACCAGGAAGTTTTAGAGCACTTCATGCTTCCTGCTGCTGACCAACTTTATGGAGATGCAGATTTCATTTTCCAACAGGACTTGGCACCTGCACACAGTGCCAAAGCAACCAGTACCTGGTTTAAGGACCATGGTATCCCTGTTCTTAATTGGCCAGCAAACTCGCCTGACCTTATTGTGAAGAGGAAGATGCGATATGCCAGACCCAACAATGCAGAAGAGCTGAAGGCCATTATCAGAGCAACCTGGGCTCTCATAACACCTGAGCAGTGCCACAGACTGATCGACTCCATGCCACGCCGCATTGCTGCAGTAATTCAGGCAAAAGGAGCCCCAACTAAGTATTGAGTGCTGTACATGCTCATACTTTTCATGTTCATACTTTTCAGTTGGCCAAGATTTCTAAAAATCCTTTCTTTGTATTGGTCTTAAGTAATATCCTAATTTTCTGAGATACTGAATTTGGGATTTTCCTTAGTTGTCAGTTATAATCATCAAAATTAAAAGAAATAAACATTTGAAATATATCAGTCTGTGTGTAATGAATGAATATAATATACAAGTTTCACTTTTTGAATGGAATTAGTGAAATAAATCTACTTTTTGATGATATTCTAATTATATGACCAGCACCTGTATACTTTGAGCGTGGAGGGGGTATGGCCCACATCCAGTAGCTCTTGTAAGGAGGTACGTACCAGTGGTACTTCACATGAAAAGGGGTCTTGGTTCCGAGCTGAGCACCATCTGGTGAACATGGACCATAGCAGGAGGTGCTTGGCCATGGTGTATGAGGAGCCCGACTTACGTCTGCCCTGGTGATTTATGTAGAACACCCTTGCCATGTTGTCTGTCCGGACCCAGACGTGGTGTCCTGCCAGGTACGTGAGGAAGGTTTTTAGGGCTAGAGAAACTGCTCTCATTACGAGGCAGTAGACATACAGCCGTTTCTCCGAGCTCGACCAGATGCCTGAGGTTGGCCTGCCCTCGTACAGAGCTCTCCAACACAGGTTGGAGGCATCTGTTGAAACAATCTTCCTCCTCGAGACTACACCCATACTTACACCAGTCTGATACCAGCTAGGGTTTTTACAGGGGGCCAGGGCTTTGATACAGCCGTGGTTTACCCTGATGCGAAAGCGGCTGGACCGCCATGCATGAGTTGGGACTCAGGGATTCAGCCAATGCTGCAGGGGTCGCATACACAGTAGGCTCAGTTGGAGTACTGACGACGCGAAGGCCATAAGGCCTAGCACCCTCTGAAACGTCCTGTACAGTGAGAGCTTGTGAGCCAGGCTTTCATTTGAGCAGAATCGAGAACTGTTCCCAGAAAAGCAATCTGCTGGATGGGGAACAGTGCACTCTTGGATAGGTTGATCCTGAGCCCAAGGCATTTTAGATGGCTGAGGAGCCAGGATTTGTGAGTTTCTAACTCGGCCTCCATTCTGGCCCAGTCGTCAAGGTAGTTCAGGATGCGCATTCCCCGCTGTCCTAGGGGGGAGAGAGCTGCATCCATGCATTTCATAAATGTACGAGGTGCCAGTGACAGTCTGAAGAGGATTTGTTTGGATTTTAGCATCCTGAATGGCAATCACATGAGGGCCTTGTTCAGGTGCCTGAGATCCAGAATAGGCCTGAGGCTGCCATCCTTATTTGGTACGAGGAAGTGTCGGCTGTAGAAGCCTGACTTGCTCTGGGAAGGGGGAACTGTCTCAACAGCTTCCTTTGCTAGTAGATTCGCTACTTCGGTGCGGAGCATGTGAGCTACGTTGCTCCTTACCCAACTATTGACCACGCTATTGAAGCGCGGAGGTCTACGAGCGAATTGGGGCAAGTAATCTCGTTTTATTGTTTTCAGCCCCCATTGAGACACATCGGGGATGGCTTCCCAGGCCTTGGCCTGAGTAGCAAGGGGCTGAATTAATTCTGGAGGTAGGCCGCCATAGAGAGGGGGCCCGGCCACCGTGGTGTTTGGAAGAGCAAAGTGCTCTTTCGTTGAGAATTTTATTTTGTTCGCTATAAAAGCGTTTGGTTGCAAGGGTGCATGAACTTGAACATCTCCAGCCGCCTGAACTGAAAAGGGGGCTGGGAGAGAAACACAAGCATTTTTCGGGGGGTGGTTCAGCCGCAGCGAGACTTAACCCTCTCCTCTTTTGCGTGGGCATGGCCCTGGCAAGCGACACGCTCAGAAGCGTTTTTGTTTTTTGTTTTTTTAGAAACTCGCGAGAGCATTAGTCTTAAATGAACATGGCTTGCGGGGACGGGGCCCGTCAAGCAACAAGCTCAGATGTGAGGCGTTTCAAAACAAACACGGCGAAGATGCTCTTATAGAGAGAATATGCTCTATGAGTCTCAACTGATAGTCACAGGGGAAAGCATCATACTTAGCGCTGTGCTCGTTCACGCAGTGTGTGAATCCCCTCTGGGAAATTCCTTCGCTGCAGGGAGAGTGAGTCACGTGGGGAATAAACTTGCGTGAGCTCACTTAGTCCCATGCTCCACTGTTTCTTTGTCTCATGCTTGAGAGAATGAGAATGGCAGAGAAAATGTGAGAAGCCTCGTAAAGGCAGCGAGACAAGATGCATGCTCTGGTAGTGAGAGTCAATCTTCAATGAACCCGACTTGCGGGGGCGGAGCCCGGCAAGCAACGTGCTTAGATGTGAGGCATTTTAAAACAAACGCCGGCAAAAATGCTCTTTTAGAGAGAATATAGTCACAGGGGAGAGCATCATAGTTAGCGCTGTACTCGTTTGAGTGCAGACAGCATTGTGCTCGCTCTCGCAGTGCGAGCCGCACTTGAAATCTCCTCTGGGAAATTCCTTTGCTGCAGGGAGAGTGAGTCACGCGGGGAATAAACTGGCGTGAGCTCACTTAGTCCTAATTCACTCAGCTTGGCAGCTCCACTGTTTCTTCGTCTCATGCTTGAGAGAAAGAGAACAACGGAGGAAATGTGGAAGCCACTCCTGAACGCAACGAGACTTGTGCGCTCATAGTGAGAGTCTATCTTCAATGAACGCGGCTTGTGGGGGCGGAGCCCGGCAAGCGACGTGCTCAGAGATACAGCATTTTAAAAAACAAAGGTGAAAATATGCTCTTTAGAGAAATAAGCTCTGCTAGACTCACCTGGTAGTACAGGGGAGGAGCGTCATTCTCAGCCGCCGAATGTCAGCGGAAGGCACTTGAATTCACCCGTAGAAATTGCCAGATAGCCGCAGGGAAACGGTGAAACAGCTGTCCGAGTCAGCTGGCTGGGGAGTCTGCCGAGCAAGGCTGCTTGTTGCTGTAGTCTGCTTGATTGCAGCGAAGATTCACCCGTTCCGCTGCTGGGCTTGTTCAACAGCAAGAAGGCTTTCAAGCAGGAGAGTCAGCGAAGATGTAGATCATCGCTGAAGGAGAATAAATCTGAATCCTATTGCGAAATGGGCCGCTTAGAGGCCCCGCCCATTTTGGCGTGCTCTGCTCTCTGTTGGCTGTGCAGCTGCACTGCGTTTTAAAATAAAGGCTTCAATATTTTCGAGAAAAGAAGTTTCCCCATATGCGTCTAGCAGCAATACGAGTGAACCGTTTTCGAAAGGGAACAGAACGATATCGTCCACTGGTTTGGACGCTAAGGCCGTGTGTCCACCAAAGCGTTTTTTCACGTAGCTGGCGTATTTTTCCAATGGTTTTCAATGGGAGCACCATTTTTAGAACGCCATGAGCGTAATAAGGTGCTGAGCGTCTATTTCACGCTTGAGCGCTCATCGGTTTTTACTGGTTGCCGAGAGTTGAAGAATGTTCAATTGTGAATAAAATACAAGCAGCAACCTCCCCCAGTTTCTCTTGAAGCCAATATGGAAGTGACTTAAACTGCAATTCATCGACTGGCCGCTAGAGACAGGCTCCAAAAGGGAGCCGAATCTTATTGAGCTCCATGTTAAAATGCCCAACTTTACAGCAGAAAAAAAACATGTTTACAGCCTGGTACAAATTGTGGTTTTGGTCTATACGGCTAATATTGCCCTTCATGACAACTGTGAGGGGGGTGAATTTTTTTATAATTCATTCGTTTACATTATATAAAACCTTAAAGTTCTGCATAATTAAGGGCGTGGCCACTTTGAGTGACAGGTGGATTTGTCTGCTGTCTGTTAGTCATCACGTCACCTCTGCTCCACCCACGTCCTGTCTCTTTGCCCATTTTCAGTTATCCAGGAGTGACGCACTGCCAAGATGGCAACGGCCGACTTTGAGGCTTCAAAAACTCTCTTCAGAAACCTACGGGTGACGTCACGTACACTACGTCCATATTTTTTTAGTCTATGGTAAAACACAGTCACCTTTTCACTCTGTCAATTCTTACCCAGCTGTCCAATCACAATAGAGGAGGGGCGGGACAAATACAACACTCACCAACCGGCACATTCTGCTTGTAAAACATCAACAGATGACAACAACAAGCATAATAATGGAACAAAATAATTTAAAACAAGAGCCAGAGCAAATACTTTATATTGTATCTGCATTTTTATATAAAAAACAACACATAAATCAACTACCTGTGAAATGAGATACTAGTAACACTTCTGCGGATATTCCGTATCATAGCAAGCAAAGTGTCTCAACTAAAAAAAACCCAGCTGCGCTACCAAAACGCTCAGATACTCACAGCTAGTTTTCAGCAGGCTAAAAAAGCTTTGGTGGACACGTGGCCTATTATAGTTATCGTTATAGTTATCGTTTTTGGTATGGACAGGTCTTTACAGTGCCCACACTTTTAGGTCAACAGTTCCCTATAGTAATGGGCATTGCAAGACCTGTCCTAATACTGTGGTGTGTGGCTCAACAAATAGATGTTATCTTCAGATATTTTCTATGGTTGATTAAGAATCACCTTATTAGAATTCAAGGCCTGCAAGGAATTCGCTGCAAGCAGTTTGAGATCCAAATGTTCACGGTTTTGCTCATCCAGTTGTTTACGAGTTTTGATGTTCTCATACTTGAGCTGCTCAAAGTCCAGCGCCGTCAGCCCCTCACCCATCTCCTCCTGTTGTTTAAGCTGGACCTGTAGTTTTTTCTTGTGTGCGAGGAGTGCTGTATTCTTCCGATGCAACTTCTCGATCAAGTTCTCCTGGAAAGATTTGTGCACATTATTGTAAATTTAAATCACAACTCTTGTCAGAATAAACCTGCAACATGACGTTTTCTTTTACCTTGACCCTTATTTTGTCCTCAATGTATCTGATGACCTTCTCAGCACTCATCGTCAAACACTTTTTGTCCTGCAATGCTTTACAGATGTCGCGATTAAACTGGCAACATTCTTTTTTAACCTCAGCCAAGTGGATATCAGCTTCTTCCAGAGTTGCCTAAAGAGGGAACAATCAATTATATAAGCGTATGAAATATATTTGTGACAGAGTTTTAAGAGCTTGTTCCCTCTCTTAAATAATTACCTTGTATTTGTCCAGCTCTCTTTCTGAATGGTCTTTCGCTCTCTTCAAATCCTTAGTCATCTGTTTAAGCACGCCTTGGGCGACATCACATTTCTGTTCCAGTGTCAGGAGCTGTTGTCTCTCTGGAGTGTGGACTTTAGTTTTCCTTCCTGGACTCTGCTATCAAAAGATTGACAATGAATGAATGAATGAATAACATAATGCATGGACAACTCATAAAAACACTTTTTTATCCCTATAAAGCCTATTTTATACACACATTTCTTGATCAAACCTTTACTGAAAAACCTGTTGTACACAATCTACTACATACCTTCTGTCATCTGATTGATTGATAGTTTATGCTTTTTAGCAAGTAAAATGCCTCTTAGTATAATTGTAAAAAATAATCCCCCTTCAGGTTGTGGTGCATGTGTCTGGTGCTGTGAAATCTACTGATTTTTATAACTTAAACACAATAATAACTTTTATATTGCTAGTAATATTTCAAGATGAACACTTACTGAACTGAAGGTTTACTTGAGTATGAAAAAATCATGTTAAATTGTGAGTATGAAATTTGATGCATCACATTTTTGAGCAGTGTTTATTTGTACATATTGAGTGACAATTTATATGCATTTTATGCAAGTAGTCTATACTGTTATAAATATTGTAGATTTACAATATATTTCAAACAAATATTTATATGTCAGGCTTTACAGGTTTAAAGAACACAGAAAGAACAACGAAAAACATTTACATGCACAGTCAATGGCTGAATCCGAAATCGCCCCTAAACCATCAATCACTATTCCCTACTTTAGTCCACTAATACAGTTCACTTCAAGGAGTGAGTGAAAACAAGTGAGTGAATTCGGACAGCCGATGTACACTCGTTATTGCGGTGCAATATGGGATTGAATGTGTGCACTTAATAACGTCCACTATGGTTTCGGACACCACTACTAATGGCTGTCCTCTCCAATAGTGCACTATTTAAGGGTATATGGGGCGATTTCGGATTCAGCCAATGTTTCACCTCAACATTTGAGAGTGAACGCATAAGGATAGACGTCACGACGCACTAAACATTACATCAGAACTGTACGCACTTGTTTACCTTATTAAATCCAAAGATGAGCTATTTCAAAAACATGTAAAAAATACCGTTGCCATTTCCATGTGTGATGCCGTCTCCGATTGAGTCTGATGAAGGTCCAGGCGACTACTAATATATCGCTCACACATATCGATCTCTGCTTGTAGCGTTGCATTGGAGCGTCTTAAATGAAGGGAGGGGGGATTAGTTGTTTACATGTAAAAATAGATATCGAATACAAGATGCAAGATTAAGTAATTATTTTAAGTAAAAAGGCTTTTGTGACTTACTTTAAGTCCTTTACCAGTTCAACAAGTTGGTTTTGATCCGTGTCAATTGTGCTGTTCTCTGTCGTAGCTGCCATGGTTGCTTGCTGTAGTACGTTGCCATGGTTCCGTGCGCGCGTTTGTTTCGCCCTTAATACTTTTTTTGGTATTAATTAATAAGCATACATTCATTATCCATTATTGTGATATTCTATAAAAACGCATATTAAAAGTAAGCACGTTTTAATGTGATTTTTAATTTAGGGACAGATTGTACCAGACAACGTTATCCACCATTACCTTTACATAAATATAACATCAGAATGGTTATTTAATGTTGAAAACAGTTCTCTTATAATGATATTTACATTATTTATTTCAATGGTAGATTTACATCTGTCGTTTATATATAGATTTGTGTGTTTCCCCTAAATATACATAGGTAATACTGTAAACAATTTGTGCAAAACTGCATCTCTGATTATGCTTTTGAAATTAAACCCTCTTTATAGCAGTGAATGAAACAAAATTGGTGAATACAGCCATACATTTCCTCTAAATGTATTTGTCTGTTAGACATCAAACGGAAGTCTAATATGGGCGCATAGCAACGGAAAGACATGTCCAGTGGCCATGCCACTAGATATATACCTATAGGTTCCTCATTAGTGGCTGTTTTTATGGGCCGCTAGACGTCAGCCGTCCGCCATATTGGAACGGTCAAAGAGGGTGCGTAAACACTCGAGAGCAAGTTACTGGGCATCTACAACAGTAGTAATTCACATCTACTAGTATCTATATATGCAATATATATTAGCAGATGATTCATAGAATTTAGTTTATCATTAATGTTAATTCTGTATATGGACATATTGAGAACAAAACACAAACCAACACATTCTTACCTCTGAAAGGTTATCCCATTTCGTCTGGAATTTAAAGATCGGTGGTTTTTACAACCATATGCTGAACAATACCGTGTCTTTATCGATAGAAATGTATCGATGGTTTTTTTATTGATTTGTTAGTGTGCGTGATAAACAGGGTCACGTTGACCGTTCCAAGATGGCGGATGCGTCGCCGCGCTTTGGTTTAGAGCAGGCGCATGCGGTATCTACATGGATATCTATGGCCACGACAACTTGTACTTCCGGATTTCCATTGCTAATTGATAAAGCTATCTTGCGCTTCCGGGTTAAACCGTTCCAGTCCGTTTTTCCTGCAGCAGCACGGGGGGATTGGTACGGAAAACCCGAACCCCGATCATAAGCAGAACGCTGCATGGGATTATTAACGGTTTTCGCGATTCTTGCACTACGACTTTACGCAAGCGACGTCACGGTGACACGGTTTTTCACGGGGGTCGGGTAGAACATCGATCTGTAGTCCACCGCCTCTCCCTCTCTTTCTAACCAGTCAATATCCTGAAGCTTCGAATCTGATTAGTTATATTCTACTCGGTTACTGTGGACTGTATTTTCCAGCATCCATTGCTACATATTGAAGACTGAGAGAACACACATCCTGGCTTTTCTTCTCGGATCTTTATGCTTTGGATCTAGGGATTTGAGGCCCCTTTGGGGTGGTGGGGGGGTTTAACCCACAATAATTAGATCTAAACAAACCCCCCCGCCTAGGACTCAAAGTCTATTTTTAAACCAAATAACTTATCACAAAACTTCACACATACAGGTCCAAACTAGACCGTCTAGACTCTTCATATTCGCATATTTGCATGCGATATTAGCACTGCCAGAGCATTTAACAGCCTGTCCACTATTAATTTTCACCCTCGGATCTCCAGGCGGTCTAAACACCGTTGACAAACCGGGGAACGAGTGCTGCTCAGCGGCCACCGCGCTCCATCTTTTACGCCGCTGATATCAGATATTACACGCCCGAACCGGATACCATCAGACCCCCCCCCCCGGGCTGGCCTACATCTGATCAGTGGTCATCCGTCTGTGTGTTTTGGATTGGATTTGGCGATCGGATTTCTCCTACACCCTGAGCTCCGTCGCGCGCCATGCCCGGCCCAGTGGCCGGTAGTAAATCTCGGGTGTATGCCGATGTCAACACTTTGAAGAGCAGGGAATATTGGGACTATGAGGCCCATGTGCCCACCTGGAGGTGAGAGATTTAAAGCTATAAATGTGCATCATAATCTGATGTTGTCTCAAAACCTAGTGAGCTGCGTTATTCGTGCATAATTTCCTTTGCGCAGTGGTTCACATCGTAGGCTCGGTATCGATCGTGCTGGGAAAGCCATCAATCTGTGTGATCGAGCAGCCCCCGTTTGAGAGCTGCTGATGAGAGGATGACATGAACGGATTTACAGATGCAGCGTTAGAGAGCAGTGTGTGTCCTCTTCAGCATCCACAGATTTTATGCAAATGCACCGATTCCCTCAAGTGTGCAATCCACATCCAGTAATTACCATTCGAAACCAGCGCACTAATAGAACATTTAGTGGTTTTAATGGTTAGATTCCTCTGGAGCAGTTAATGTGCTTCTGTTTTGTACAGTGCACATACATAATTACCAGCTCGATTAATTTGCTGACATTATTTATTATATTTATTATTATTTATTTATTTATTTTTTCCTTCTTCTGTGGAACACAAAAATATATATTTTTTGCAATCTTCATGCCAGTTCTTTTCCATACAATTGAATTTATCATAGACTGTCTGTCAAAAAAAGCACAATAAAATTGGCCTAAACAACTCTTCTGCTTGATATAAGTCTTCTGATAGCATTCTATATTTTTGTTTAAAGAGTCAAAATTAAGTCATTATTAAATGTGACGTCCCAGTTCGAATATGCAGAATGGAAACTACATTACATTAGTTTTTTTATGCTGTTTTTATTCTTTTTGATTATAAACTGTTGCATGAAACATGTTCCATTTGAATTCCACAGAAAAATAGCAATACAATTCAATACATTTTTGACCGAACTATTCCTAAACTAATCAATTAGACTTTCGTGGTCAATGTTTTTTTAATGCCTACTTCTAACTTAATGTGGCAAAGTGTCTATTTTGTATGATATTAGCGAGTAATTTGGAT